>JBAIZZ010000159.1:18774-57942 GCA_037355905.1 Heliconius aoede | reverse complement strand
TATTTTTTTTTCAGCACAAGGGTTTTCACTAGGACCTGCCGATGTAGTGTTCCATCTATTCACGAGGTAATAAATTTACTTACTCAACGTTATTCTTTACTTCGTTACCAGAGGAGGAAATGAAAATATTAATTATTTCACTACCCCGAGTGGAAATTGAATCTGCAACTATTGAGTTTGAAATCACACGCTTGTGCCCCCGTGCCACTACGGCTACATATTTATTTAAAAACTCTAAATATATACTATAAAATATTTAATTATAAAATAAAATGTCTATTACAGAAATAACCCCGCGCAAAGTCAAGCTCTGCTCCCATCCGAGGCCTCAATTTTGACCTCACAGTTTCAGCCTTCTCTGCCCACGGTTTTCACTATTCATAGTTACAATGATACTGTGGCTGGAAATTTTAATGCTTTCGTTGTACCAGGTAATGTTTAATTACATATTATTTTCTCCATAGTTTATATTGTATTCAACATTTGGCTGCTTTTATGGCGGCACTAATTTATAAGAGTTCGCTAACAATATATTAATTTTAGAATTATTAATACATGTAAATTTAACTTTAAACACATGTCGAAGTTTTTTGGTCCAAAAACATAATTAATAAAACCGGTCAAGCGCGAGTCCGACTCACGTATAACGGGCTCCGTACCATTATCTATAAATCGGGAACTAAATCACATTTGTCGTGTGAAATAATATTTAGGGTCCCCCAAAACATCAATTAACATTATTTATTCGGTTTTTTAGTATTTGTTGTAAATAAATTTATCTGTTAAATTGTCAACTGGCTAACTACCAGGGTTCTGGTGACAGATGGACGTACGAACGATGGATGGACGTTTTTTTGGGTAATGTGGATAATTAATTCCAACTTTTGTTAGGTTGGTCATGTCTTATATATGCAAGGTTGAATTATTTATCGATTAATCTATATTTACAAAATTACTCGTAGTTGCTGTTTATTTTAAAATGTGTTTCATTTTACAGCTCAACTCGAGGCAGAGGACATTAATGTTATTGCTGTAGACTGGAGCAGAGGTGGACAATCTTACAGTATTGGCTTGAGCAATATTCCCCAAGTGGGAAGGGTGGTTTCTCAATTCATTAATATCTTGAGTGGTAATTTCGGATATTCTGTATCACAAATTCGTATTGTCGGTCTTGGTCTTGGAGCTCATGCCGCTGGTATTGCTAGTAGAAACATCAACGGAAACCTTCCCCGAATTATAGGTAACTATTTACGTTTTCTATAATGTTGCCTACCACATTTGTGATATATTTTTTGTGACAAATTTGTGATATATTTTTAAATTGTGCATAAAAAATAAATTATTTCAGCTCTTGATCCATCCCTAATTGGTTGGTCTCACCACCCCGAAATTTTAAAGAAAGGTGATGCTGGTGTGGTCGAAGTTCTTCACACAACTGCCGGAGAATATGGATACGATAGACCCCTTGGAGATATAGATTTCTATCCCAACGGTGGCAATCGTCAAACAGGTTGTGGAGATCAAATTTCTTGCTCCCACACCTACGCTTACGTTTTTTATGCTGAATCTGTCAGAGCTGAAGTTAATGATGGAGCCAAATTCGTAGGAACTGCTTGTGACTCCTATAATGAGGCAATTACATTGCGATGCACTGGTAACCGAGATGCTGTTTTCGGCGGAATAACCAACAAACCTGGGTGAGTTTATATACTAAAAATATGAATTCTATTTTGTATGTGTCATACTATGTTTAGAGAAGTGTGACGGTAAAATCGACTGGTTGTGGGTTTGATGCCCACTTGAGGAAATTAAAATTATATTATCATTTCTTCGTTTTGATATCGGCGTAAAAAGCGGCGTTGAGTTTCGCCACTAAGCATGCAACGCCTCCAGAATTCGGCCAAAAATGAGGAACGGGGTGTCAGAACCTATTCAAGGTACAAGGTTTCCTCTGCCTACCCTGCTGTGTGCGGGATACAGCGTGATATATTTTAGTATTAAATAGTGATGTAACTTATATCTTTTTTTTATATGTGACAACATTGTAAGCGGGAAAAACCTAATGTCTCTGATCTTGGTTATCCGACCCAATTTGAGACATAGCAATAACAGTGTAACTCAATGCTGCGCCTTGTTTGACCGGGCGAAGATATGACATCTATATATAAATATTCCGTCGAATATGGATAGAATCCATTACTGTTAAGCTTACAGTAAGACACTGTTCTATTGCTCTATGTGGCCTCTCTTTTTCTCTATCACAAGTTGTGTATGGTTTTTTTCTGATTCATTAAGATAATTTCATTTTGTTGTATTTCAGTGCAAGTGGTATTTACATTTTCCTTACAAATTTGTCTCCGCCTTTCGCAAGGGGCTAAGCTGAGAGAAAAGCTTCGATAAACATGAAAACTGAGTAAACGTGTAAATAAATATGAATTATACGATCAAGTTGTGTTTTTTTTAATGTCATATACTTAATATTTAAGATATGACAGAAGTGTCATCACTGTATAAACCAAAAATGTTATTAAGCTCTCAGTATATAAATAAGTATATAATAATACTAGAATTAAAATTAACTACTTTTTCTTAATCAATGTTTTGTGGTTGATCTGTGTAGAATATAATATTAGAACTTTTATATTAATATCTCAAGTTGTGTATTAAAAGAAAAAAATAACTTAAGTACAGTCGTCATACGATTGTTTGACTAATACGAAACCTGCCTGTGCGATTACACTAACTACTGCTATTAGCACTGGCAGTGATAGGAAATAATAAAACAAAAAAACTGGACAAGCGCGAATCGAGCTATAGATTAACGTTTAATTATTATAAATTAACGTTTAATTATTTGTCACACACCATTAAACACATTATAAAATTGATGAAAACAAAAATTATAAAAAGTCCACCAATGTATTTATGCTGAATAGTTTAATTTGCAAATATTTTTCTAATCTAAACTATATTGCATATAAATTGAATGTTGCCAGGATTATTAATAATTTATTTATCAAAGTCTTCTTGATAATAAATAAAAATGTACATCTCTATATTCGTAATTTGGCAATAAACAATTTTTTGATAAGAAATGTCGTAGCGGTACTTACGTCTACGATTACATTATGATTAAAAAGCATTAAGCGGATAACAGAGATTATTAAAATAGATGTTATCATTATTAAAAACATTGCATTTTTAATTTTGTTTTATTTTATTCTCCTTAAGTTTTTAAGGCAACAATGTTGAAATTATTATCGATTGTGTGCTTCTTGTATGCCAGCATTTCTTCTGGTAAGTTCTTTTAATTTGTCTTTTAATTGTGTATATTGTTTTTTATACATTATTATAACATTATCCTAATCGTTTTTATTATAATTAGCACGCAATACGTGACCCACTTTCTGACAAAATCTGGAGGCATTGAGTGTTGAGACGTGAACTCAATGCCCCTCTTTGCTGGAAGGAAGAGAAAAGTAAAAATATTAAATGTTTTATTCAGTGAGTTGGAATCGAACCTACAACCGTCATGTTTATTGTCACACGCTCGTGGCTCTGCGTCGTGACCGCCTCTATGTATGTATATTTCATATTATAAATATATGTATGTACATTTTTATTAACAATATGGACACCACATTGTATCACCAGCGTACATTAAGGAGAGTCAGCTGCGCTATCACTATGCTCCAGATTCTAATGGAAAGATGCACCTCGTTGACTCGTGGAACTCGCTGAGTGATTTCGCGAATGTAGCGAGATACAATCCTGCCAGGACTAATGTGTATCATCTCTTTACTAGGTATGTATGTAAATATAATATTTAGTGGCTTCACCTATTTGTATGTAGAAAAATCGATTATTTTTGTTGAAATTTGAATTTTCATGACAATGTTTCTGAACTTAAGTGTGTTTGAAAAAAAAAATTCGAACGCTACTCATAAAATTATTAAATTCCTAGTATACTTAGTTGCAATAGATTGTTACTAACTATTCTTTTTTTTATTCTCTACGTAAGTAAGTAAGCTTTGTAAAACTTTTTTCACTGTAATATTACAACCACTACTTAAGCAACTGACTAGAAGTAGAGTCATGAATGAATTACTTAAAACCATTATACGATGGAGTAGAGATCCAGATGATGGAGTTGTAATCTTTGTCAATAATTTAATTTCATCGTGTATTTTCAGAAATAATCCATCTCAGAGCCAGCCTCTACTTATGAATAATAATAATCTATTAAGGTTTTCGAACTACGATAGTAGCCGTAGGACGGTCGTCCTCATTCACGGATGGATGAATTCTGCTACTTCTAACTTCAATAAGGTCCTTGTCCCTGGTAAGGTTTGGCAATCATAGATATTATTTAAAGTAATATGTGAACCGTTATTATTATTATTTTTTTCAGCTTCACGCTGTATCCCACACACAGCAGGGTAGGCAGAGGGAACCTCGGTGTTAAAACACTCCGTTTCCCACATTCTGTCAAAATCTGGAGGCATTGCGTGTTAAGTGGCAGAACTCAACGCCGCGCTTTTCCTCGACATCAGAGTGAAGAAAATGGAAATATAAACGTAAATAAATATTTCTCTTCCTCGAATGGGAATCGAACCCACAACCGTCGCGTTACAGTCACACCATTGTGCCACTGAGCCGTTAATATTTATACCGTTATTATCTACTTCTTTCCACATTCTAGGATATATTTTAACTTTCTTATTAAGTCTATTCTACTAAGGTATAGATCATCACGACATTTATAATTCACAGTGCTCCTGGCAGCTGAAGACCTAAACGTTATAGTATTAGATTGGAGCGTTGGTGCCAATGCTATCAGTTATAGAGAAGTCAACCTTAATTGTATTCTGTCCGGAGAAGCGGCAGCTACATTCATCGCATGGTTGAATGAAGAAAGTGGTTCCACTCTTGACCAATTTCATATCATTGGTCATGGAGTCGGTGGTCATCAGGCTGGGATTATTGGAAGAAATTTGAATGGTCAAGTTGCGTATATCACAGGTAAGTTTATTTGTAAGTTTGAAAAAATTGCTTAAACTGTTTGTAGTAGTTAAAGTGGGTACTTGTGGAATATCTATTACTGCTAGCTAGCTATTTAAGTTGTGGGTAGGCTTCCACTTTCTGCTGAATTCTTGAATCATTACGTGTTGAGTCGCGGAACTCAACGTAGCGCTTTGTCTCGTTACCTGAATTAGGAAATGAAAATATTAAATGTCTCATTCTCCTAAGTGGGAATTGTACCCGTAAACGTCGCGTTTACAGTAATACACTTGTGCTACTATGCCACGACCGGCTTCTTAATATGTAAATATAAATTTTCAACATCTCATTTAAAACTTTCTACTGTTCTGCTACTATATTGAAGGTATTTTATTTTAGGTCTTGACCCAGCTCTTATTGGATGGGTAAACAACATTTTCAAATTTCAACCTGATGACGGATTGTACACCGAAGTTATTCACACCAATTATGGAGTCTACGGGTACCTGGCTAATTTAGGACAAGTAGATTTTTATCCCAATGGAGGGATATCCATGCCTGGGTGCAATTCAAACTCCTGTGATCATGAGAGAGGTTTCTTTTACTTGGCTGAATCGATTACCTCAGGAGGATTTACTGGTAGAGAATGCTTAAATTATTATGCTGCTCTACTGCGATTATGTGGGGGATCGAAGAGATTACAAATGGGCGGACTTGTTCCTAAATCTGGGTAATTTTTTCTATATCCTTTTTTGTATATGTATAAGGAAATAATATATTCTGCACATACATATATACTGTATTATAAATATGATTGTTAATTGTGATAATATTTAATGTTGTATGCTTGTTACAGGGAATCAGGTGTATTTTTAGTAGAAACAAATAGCTCACCGCCATTTTCTCAAGGATAAATCACAATAAAACCAGGAACTAATTACATGAGAGACCAGGAACTAATTACATTTGCTGATATCGTCTAAAATTAATCCAAATTAAATATTTCATACTTTTTTGATATTTTGTTTTATTTTAAAACTATAGAATATTAAACGAAATCACTATTTAGTCGTAATTATAATATTAAATTAATAAATAGGATATACATATATCGCCTACTTTTTTTTAAAAAGGAGCGTTAAAATGTTGGCAAGCTACTACTTATATATAAAATGCCTTTTTGTACTTAAGTCTAAATTTTAAATCGTTAATATCACAATTGATTAGGATGCTTAAAATGTTTTGGAGATCTTCTCTGCGATTCAGACTCTTGGGATACGTCTACAGCTGGTTGCTCTGTAGTTGTACTATTCTTCTTCGAGGGAATGTTTAAAAGGCTACCAAGAAAAGCGACACCTTCTTCGGCTGTTTGATAAATGTTTATCAAAAATGCTTCCGGGTCGAATATGTTGGTCTCTTCTGTTGTAGGTTCTTCTGTGGTTCTGTAAAACATATCGATATTTTATATGTGAAATATTCCTTTACTAACGAATCACTGGTATAAACAAGGTACAGCCAAAACTTCGCAGGGCTGAGAGCATAGAATTATATGAGTCTTTCTCTTGAGGGGTTTTAGGGAGAGAAATCGGGATTTTTTTGAAATTTCCATCTGATCATAGATGAAGATAAGAGTTTACGTTTTATAGTCCAAGCAAGTGAAGTTATACTACAACTCTAGAGTATAAGAGGCCAGCAAGTTAAAATAAAGAAGGAAAAGACTTTTTCTCGATATAATTCTTACTCTTCCTTTTCTGGTTCAGCTGGTGGATCTTCCATTTCCATTACGCCACCAGACGATTTGAAGCATCCTATTGGGAATTCTAGCTGTGAGCTTCCAAGTAACTTAAGATCTAATTTTGAGCATCCACGTAGTCCATCAGCAGTGGGAGTAAGATCATTGAAATTGGCACAAACTTGTGCATGTACACCGTATATGTTCACGCAAACGGGAGTTGGATGAGGTCCTAAAATAAAAAGAAATACCTAGTATGCATAGACATATAGAAAAGTTATATTTTTTAATTTATTTTAAAGCACGATATTTTATTAATTATTTTAATGCATCTATATAATTAATGAAGTACATATATTAGTAATATTGACCTGCATCAGTTAAGAAAGAAAGAAAGGAAAATAAAAAAGTGTGGTATTGTTTTCTTACCTTTTATTTTAGAACTTTGTAGAAACTTTTTATCATATGTAACTTTTACCGAAAGTCCTTCTTCTGGTGAAATGTATTTCATGTGTATGCAGCCTAAAAGGCATAAAAGAAAATAAGTTACATGCTCATAATTAATATTTTTTAAATAATTAGATGTATGTATCTATAATTTATACATACATAGTATTTTATTATTATATTTTCTCTTTCTGTAAATAATATATATCGGTCTTGTTTGTGATTGTAAGAAAATGACGTAATCATTACTTTTTCTTTTAATTTTACTTTTTTTTTGATACTTTGAAATATTGACAGAGATAGAAAAATCAAAAAAGTTAGTCTACAGAACTTTTACGAAAACCATTTTATTAATAACATATACATTTAAGTAAATTAGTAAAAAGAAAATAAAACACACCTGGACCTCCTAGATCAAGGAGTGTCATATTAAAATGCACACAACATATGCAGGCTGGACCCTTACACAAGCAGTTACTCTTCGGCTGATCACTGGGTTCCGGCATGATCTGCTGCACGAGCGCATCTAAAGAGATAATAATTGGATTACTATTAAACGAAACTATTTACTTCTAATACTTAGTACTTGATAGTGGCTTAGTGTATCTAAATATGTAGTATACATTTTTAGCTTGATTTAGTGTTAAAACACTCCTTTCCCCATTTTCCGTCAAATTATGGAGGCATTGCGTGTTGAGTGGCGGAACTCACTGCGATTATTTCGACTTACAAATCTTTTATAAAACAAAAAGTTCCTTTACACTAAAGAAATTCACGAATATTCTATATTATGCAACGGTCACATGACGACTTTCACACGGACACTTTCACTTGTATGTCAGGTCATAGGTTTTTATTCGTAAAAAAATCTGTTAAAGGGTTTATGTAAGATGAGCCATTGTAGTTCGTAACTGTTAAATAATACAGCATTTATTCTTAATTCTATATTTTAAATAATATGCTTTTACGGATGTAAGATTTGAACTTGTATAACTTGGATCGATGTCTCATCGAGATATGATTGTAACTTTTCAAATCAACAATTTTTTTTTTCAGCTTCACGCTGTATCCCGTACACAGTAGGGTAGACAGAGGGAACCTCGGTGTTAATACACCCCACTTTCTGCCGAATTCTGGAGGCATTGCGTGTTGAGTGGCAGAACTCAACGTCGCGTTGTGCCGAAGAAAAATGGAAATATAAACGTAAATTTAAATTTATAACGAGATCTAATACGGATGAATATTAAAAAAAGAACATTATACTAAATTTAGATTATTGCAGAGTCATTAATTAACATAAAGAGAAAGAAAAATTCTGCAAGCTATTAAAAAATTATGAGGTACATATAGCTAAGGTTAAACAAATTATTAGATACCGTACAATAGCTGTCTTTATATCATTTAATTAATGCAAACCTAATCCAAATGAGTCAATCAATTGCAAAACAAAAATGGTTTGGCTTACCTAAATAACTTTGACTGTTCACGAACGCGAGCATTGCCACAAAGGCCAATGCCACTTTAGCCGACATTTTAAAATTCACTTTATATTAGAAATGTGTAAGAAAATAAGATTAAAATTGAATTTATAATAATTAAATAAGTTTAATATCTACTGTATGGGCGAGCTTCGCCAGCGTCGGACCGACACTGCTCCTTTTCTCGAATCACAGCCGGTTTCTCCGCGCTCACAATAGAAGGTGAAATTTAAAATAAGGTATAAAGTGGTGACATGCATCAGCGAGATGCACTTAGAGAGCCAAGATAAAAAATATGTAAGATATTCAAAAACCTATGCAGGTGTCAAATTATTATTTAATCAAAAAATTTAAATTGGTAAAACTGAAAGGTGAAGACTTTGAAGAAAATCAATTTGATGATGAAAGAAAATAAAAAGAGATACATTTACTTGCTAAATTTCCACTTTATAGTCCGAATGGTTTTCGAACAAAATGCTTGTGATATGCGAATAGAAAGACACTTATGACCAATTTATAAGAGAATATTTTTTTTTCAGTTCAGTTACAGAATCCTAAAAACGGAACAATTGAGTAAACGCGACGCGAGATTTAAAAAATAATATTAGCCATATTTACAGCCATATTAAATGGCATATTTACAGGTCATATATAAAATAAATAAATGAAAGTAGAAATTGATTTCGGCTTTCACCAATCACACACATACGATACATAAGTAATATGTGTGATGCTTAATAAATTGCATATTTAAATTGAACTGTAAAGGCTTTCTAATTTCTCCTAGTAAGTAATGTGAATTAAATTTTCCTATTAATATAATTCTAATTATCTATAATGCAGCAAATAACATTAATTGAACATGATAGATAAAATTAAAAGCTACAAAAAATGGATTTCTCGACTTTGAATAAATCTCCTAAAGTATAAGTATAAGGATTGATTCATTAACTGTTTATAAATATATTATGTAGTAATTCGTATTTATAACACACACACAGTAGAGTGAACTTGAAAACCTAGTGTTAAGACACTCCGTACTCATTAAAATACTTAAGTTCAGTAATTTCTGACGAATTCTGGAGGCATTGCGTGTTGAGTGGCGGAATTCAACGCCTTTTTTCAAGTTAAGCAATTAGAAAAAGTAATTATGTAAACATATATTGTACATGATTTCCTTTATAACGCCTATACGTAGATACGCCCGCGCCTTGTGTGTATAATAGTACCGGTAAGTATATGGCCAAGTGCAACGCGCTCCACTAGCCCACATCGAGGTCAATGAACAGATTCTACGTATGTGTATAATATACCTAAGGTTCGAAATTTATTTATTCAATTGTCTTATATTATCAAAAAAAATATATAATTATTTAAAGGTTTATAATCTAAAATTATATAATAATATATAAAAATAATATAATAATAATATATAAAAACTTGTATTGTAACTACGTGCGTGCATACGCAAAGGCGTATGCGCATATACGCACCTATACATAACACGCAATCGTTAATATTATTAATATTATTTCGTTACAAATTCTTTATTATTTTGTTTGCTGTTAATAAGTGTAAAATGAATTACGTTTCAGTTTATACTTCTAGTTCATCCTACTTTCATTCTAGAGAATATATATATATGTAGTATATCATTTTTAAAATTTATACAATATTGATTGGATTTTTCGGTGATATAAATTGAAAGTGTCAAATTGCAATTGGCTATGGATTACAATACTTAAATGCACAAGTTAATCCTTACTTACATAACGAAATAATTATAAAAAATGTTATTTAAAAATATACATACATGTATGTTTTTAACAAAAAAATAATAATATAAATATTTTTTACTTTCCGTTTCTGTATTGTTATAATATATCATAATATAACATAATATTTAACATACGATAAGTGGTTCAGATTGGACAGCCAAGTTCGAAAAATAAACATATAACGCAGACACGACTTTCTCCAGTAGAAAGTGACCCACCCGCACGACGGCTTTGGTGTTGTAAGTGGACAAAGTACACCTTTTGAGGATTGGTATGATTGGTATTGATATAAATAAATATTAAATTTATTTAATATTTCGTATGAAATTACAATAGTATTCATACTTCAAGCTCAAGTTTGGGCTAGTCTATTATTAAGTTGAAACTGGGAATATTACTTTAAACTTGTTTCTAATTTCATGAAAATTATAAATTGCTAAATTTGTTATTTGTTTTCCGCTTCTCGAAAAATATTAACTGAATGAAACCTTTAATATAAAATGTAAATATAGGTAAAAAAAAATATTATTTACAAATGTTGGTTATAATATATACAAAATAAAGAAATAAAAAAATAATAATAAATATAATAAGAAATCAATCAAAATCAAAAATCAATAAAAAAGAAAATTATAAAAATTAACATTTTTAATGCGTATAAAAAAGTTAATTCTACTTTAACTAATATACAGTTTTCTCATTTTTATTAATACTTATGGGCAATTCACGTTATTTGCACTATATCCGAGATCATTGCTCTTAAAGTGAATGTTCTAGAATTTACTGTAAGCTTTTACACTCATAAGGAAGAAAATGAGTGCCCACTGTATGTATTGTGAAATACATAAATGCTATTGCTATATACTTTCTAAGAATTAATATTATAAAAAAAATAAATTATGTACTGCTGCTCGATCGACAATTATTTCCTTGTCTTCGTGAATTTTTGTAAGGCGTGACACATTCAAAAGCGGTCAAATGCTTTCGTCCGTCCTTCACACATAGTCAACGTGTGACAGAGATGGATTCTGCTTTCCATACGTTTCACATTTCTCCTTGGAGTTGTATGTAGTCAGTTGATACTACAGCGTGGTTCGGTTTAGGGCCAGCTCTAATCATTGTGATTTAATTGGCCGTGAACGCTCAACCGGGTGTGACTCTCGATCGGTGCTAGTGATACGTAGTAGAAGTTTTCAGGTGAGTACATTTTTTTTTTGTTTTAATTATTGACAGGAAGTTCATAACAAATGATAAAAGTAAATATTGTTATTTGGTTATTAAAAAAATAATAATTAAATATGATTAATTACAGTAGGAAATATATGTATTAAATATACAATAATAAAAAAATATTGCTTGAAAGTTGTGCTATAGTAAAGAGTTCAACGAGCTCTTGGGTGCCTTGTATTATGAAAATGCTATTTGTTTACCTGCTTAAAGCACATATTCAGACATTTTTTTTAAAATTTTTGATAATGGTTATGTATGATTATAAAAATATAACGGATAATCTTGTATTCTGTTTAATTATACAGTTACTTAATTTAACTTTATTTTATTTGAAGGCTGGGCAGGGTCTTCAGAATGAAGCTCTCCCTGGTGTTTGAGCTTCTGTTGATATTCGTGCTGCTTGCGTTCGCAGCGTCGAAAAATATCGGTACGTACAAAAATGTATTTTTATAAATTTGTTGAAAGTAGAAGCCTTATAATTTTAGATATAATTTACTAGTCCTAGAGCTTTCAATTTTAAAATTTATTTTTAATGAAGCAGTTATGTATAATTTATATTATACAAATATATATAATACCAAAATATTCAAGTACGTACGTACGTATAAATAAAACATAAGAATAATTGAGACTTGTCCTGGCCTAGATGCACAAGCGTGCGAAGTTAAACGTGACATGTTGTGAGTTCGATTTCCATTCAAGGAAATTAAATATTTAATATTTTTACTTCTTCGCTTTGGTAAAGGTGGCAAAGAACTACAAGGAGTACCGCCGCTCAACACAAAATGTTTCCAGAAGACGGTGGAAGGTTCTCAGTTTCCCTCTGCCTACCCTGCCTATGTGAAGGGCAAGAAAGTTAAAAAAAAAGAAATAATGTGTTTCAGGTCGTCAGAAGAACAATAGAAAAGGAATTCAAAAAGCAAGTGACGGCATTCAAATTGAGGACAACAGTATAAATAAATTTTGCAAATGTTCAGAAGCTCTCTGCAATTGTTGCAGAGACTTCGCGGTGCCTATTATAAATCTTAATGGCCCAGGTATTTATATGTTACAATTTTTCTTTTAACGAATAGTGTTGTCAAAAACTTTTATGTCAGATAACAATGGAAATAGACAATTTACGTATATTATTTTTCGGATACAGCTTGGTTATTTGAAATAGAACGCTGGATTCTGTCTCTGTTTAGGCATTGTGTTTATCAAAATAATAGAATTTCTTGTGATAAAAATAAAATACCTTACGATGATATTTTACTTTTCAGGGTGCGCTTCATTAATGTATCTAAATGGCGATAAAATGTCCATATCACTGAGCTTTGGTAACAAAGTGATAACAAACCGAACCCTTTCAAGTAAGTTTTACTCTCATTACTGTGATTTGTATTGCATTTTTAGATTTATTTTTGTTTAATCAGAAAATAATATTTTTATAGGCCGCAAGCCAAGTCCTGTTTGTATGCCTCTCCCTGGAGGTATTTCAAAGTTTTGTGGGCGAGTGTACAATATTGCGAGGATTGGAGAAGAATTTCGTGCTTGTTTAGGCTTAGAACTTCAAGCTAAAAGTTCTGTAGAAGCTGCAGTTAGAGTATCCTGTTTTAAATTTGGTCCCAGAGGTGTAATCTCTGAACCAGCTGATCCGTTGCCATTAGTGCCAAAGGATGAGAAGGATACTGATGACGATGATGATGACGATGACGACGATGATGACGATGATGTCGATTTTGGACTCGATGCAGATGATGATGACGATGACGACGACGGTGATGATGACGATGACGATGGTGATGATGATGAAGATGATGACGGTAAATAATATTGTATAAAACGTTTCCATATGACTCTTTTGCTGCCTAAATGAGTAAAATTAAAACCAGAATATTCACAATTTTTTTTGCTATCACTCTCTATATTTTTCTCTATATTCTTTGCTATTATTCTAACAAAGATATCGTTTTTTATCATAAAAAATAAAACAAAAATAGACATTTGGCTAGTCAATATATTATGATCTGCAATAATAACAATTTATTAAAAGTGGCTAATATAATATATAAAATACATGCTTTAATGTTTCAGGTGGCATTGATGCTGTCAATGGCGTAGAAAGTGTAGACTATACCGGCTTTAGCCTTTTAGGAGAAGACTTATTGGGTGATCTGTTTGGAGGAGCGTCGGGTGGTAAGAAAGGAAATAAAAATAAGAATAAAAATAAACAAGCTCCAATCGTTTCTACTTCAACGACACGTCGTCCCCGTCCGTCACGTAGACCAATACGACCTATCACAAGAACAACCACGCCAAGGCCTAACACAAGAAGTACAACTGTTAAGGTTAAGCCAGTAAATCGTAGACCTACACGAAGACCAGTGAGAAGACCTACGAGACGCCCTTCCACTACCTCTACTACAAAACTTGACGAAAACTCAACACCTTCGACACTTTCCACCACAATATCACCTGTGAGTGTTGCTGATATAAAGATAATTCAACCTTTAAATGAAAATGTTGAAGCTTCCCACATCGCAGAAGTTCACCAAGTGGTACCCATCACTCCACCACCCATAATGCCTTCAGAATCTACAAGCTCTAGTGTGACATCATTTGAAGATCCGGGACTAGAAATGTCTTTAGCTCATATAACAGGCCAATTATCGCTTATGCCAGTAACACAGTTAATACCTTCCCATACAAAAGATACAAATGAAAATGTACCTAAGGATGAGGAGGTAAATTATGAAAAAATACAAACTATCACATCGAAACCACATTCAACCATTCCTTTTGCCACCGTTGTAGATGATGATAATACAGAAGACATGGTACAAATCGTTCAAAGCTTAGATTCTAATTCTGAAGAACATGCTGCAGATAGTGAAAATATTATAGAAGACAATAGATCGCATAAAGACGTTCTGCTAACACATCATTACGAGGGGCTTTCTTTACCAAAGAAAAAGAATCGAGGATTCCACTTACGTGATTTAGATGTTCTTGATTTAACAGGCATCGGTGAAAGCGTAGGACAACAACTAGGAATATTCGGAGGAGGCAGACATAGAAGACAAAACAAAAATAAAGAACCCAAGCCCCATAATTTACGAGGTGTGGGCGACTACGACGATTTATTAGGAATAGGCGCATTAAGTGAAACTTTACACAGTTTTCCCGATATCGACGATTTAAGCAGAAAAGATCGACGAAGGCAAAATAAAATGATGCGGGGGCTCTGGCCTGCAGCATAATGAAGTTATTCTAGTTATAGCTAATTA
Organism: Heliconius aoede; assembly: GCA_037355905.1. Lineage (NCBI taxonomy): Eukaryota > Metazoa > Arthropoda > Insecta > Lepidoptera > Nymphalidae > Heliconius > Heliconius aoede. Next base: position 43,007 of record JBAIZZ010000159.1, on the reverse strand, counting down.
TTTATTTACTATACCACCTAATTTATTATCAGTGTAAATAGTCATATTACTTATTAAGTTATTTATTTTTTCAGAAAAATAAAATATTTTAAAGATATATTTTTATTCTTCCTCAAAGCCTTGACAATAAATATGCTTAAATAATTTATATAACTTATATTTAAAGCATTAAATTACAATGTATTTTTTTTAATGCAGTTTAATGACAGATTAGTAAAATGAATAGCGATTATTATTTTAAATTTACAGCGACTGTGTTTTTGTTGTTGTTTTTGTTTGTTCTAAATTATATAAGTAAATATTTATAATAATGAATTGGAAATAATATGAATAGTACATAACATTACATTAATATATCCTCTACAATATACATTAATGAATATTTTACTCCATGAAATACGACTACGAAAGTAAAATTGTATAATATATTAAATCCGCGGCGTTGAGCCCTGCCACTCAATACGCAATGCCTCCAGAATTCGGCAGAAAGTAGGGAATGGAGAACCTTAACACTAGGTTCCCTCTGCCTACCTTGCTGTGTGCGGGATACAGCGTGAAGCTGATTTATTTAATAATAGTCTTGAGAACGACACAAAGTATAACTTGTAAATTAAGTAGTTTGTATCAGCTTATAGGTCTAATATAAACGTGGACCCGAATAGTTTAATCAACATATGCTTAGTATATAATGTAAAATACCGTCGTGGGGCAGTGGCACAAGGGTGCCGCAAACGCGACTTTTGTGGGTTCGATTCCCACTCGAGGAAGTGAAATATTTTTTTACGCTTATATTTCCATTTTTCTTCGTTGTTACGTTATATATACTATAACATTATTCAAAGTACCTTATAATATATTTAATGAAGTGATAGAAAAGAGGCACCTCATAGAGATGCTTAAGAAATCTATCAGAATAACCTGATGGGACTGTAGATGTTACTTCGTATAAAACAAGACTACTTTGCGACACAAAGAATAGCTCTACAATATATTTATTAAATTTACATATAATTATCGTGTAATATAATATTATTTATATGGAATCAAAGAGGACCTTTGTAAAATAATTTAAATACCGGAATACTGCAGACAGCAGGCTAGGTGGAGGAGATGCTAAGACACTCCAATTCTTACTTCCGTCCAATAATAATATAATAACAATGACAAAAACGGTCTTGATTTGTAGTAATATAATAAAATATTATATTATATTTGAGTAAATTAGTTATTTCGAATAACATAGGCAGCGCGCGTTCTCTATACCGAAAGCGGGAATCAATAGTCATTCAACGGCGAGCGACCACTTTCTCTTGTTCATACATTAAAATTTAAAACTTGTTTACAACGCTCATTCAACGTGCAGTTAACTCAGGTTCGAAACTTTGTTGCTGAACAGCAGTTAAATAGATGGAAGTATCATGATTACCTACAATTCCAACTGGAAAGCCTGACGAACTCGTTGTTATATTTAAATATGTCGTATTCCTTTAAGTTGATTTTATTAGTTACTTTTTGTTGTCATTTATGTTCTTCGAGACATGGTGAGCATTATTTATCTATGTATATAAAAAAACAAATGTCTGTTCGTGTGTTTGTCTGTTCCCTATAGACTCCGAAACGGTCGACTCGATTGGCGTGGAATTTCGAGGAGTTGTTCCCTGGCTTCCCGGGATGGTTATAGGATAGATAGATCCGGAATCCAGAGACTTAATTTTTATTTTACGTTTTTATCCGACGGGACGTGTTTTTTCCCGCTAAGCCGACAGGTGACTGCACTAAACTTTGCGCAAGCGAATCGAGTGGGCTCAATTAGTTTAATATAAAATGAGACAAACGAATAAATATTTATCTAACTGCATTTATAAAATAATTGAAGTCAATAAGCGCATTATCTATATTATTTAAATATAATGTTATACCTATTCTAAAATCAGTATCTTAAATATGTTTTATATAATAATAATTTTTGCACTAGGGCAATTCATAAATAAAGTTGATCGGTTATATGATGTAATAAAGATAAAAGTACCTCGTCAAGTGTGGAATCAAGCATTGCATCCCACACCAGTCCTACGATCTCCAGTTACAATTACATTGCCTGTTCACATTGCCGAGGAAATTGAGGAAAATGATGCAGACTATATAGAAAACGAGACATCTGAAGGGTCTATTATAGAAAATCCACCTGTGGTGAGTGACGAGCCAGTTGTATTAGCTTCTACACAAGCTGTAACTACACCAGCTCCGAGTGGTGTATCTCAAGTACCTGTGTTACAAGATGTAACTGATAATCCAAACGACCAGTTAGCCGGACAAGTTACAAGGTTTCCATGTACCTGCGGGAGTGGACAGTGCGGATGTTGCACGGGCACAATATTAGAGAGATTCAGAATGAAAGCATGTGGAAATATGTCTTTCGTTCCGGAGGATTTTGTATTTGATGTACGTTTGACTGTTAATAACAATACTGTTGTACGTAGACGAGTTTCAGGTATGTATTCATTTGTGTTTTATAAAGTAAATAAGTAAAAATTAATCAGCTTCACCCTGTATCCCGCACACTGCAGGGTATGCAGAGGGAACTTAGTCTTAATACACTCCGTTCCCCATTTTCTGCCGAATTCTGGAGGTATTGGGTGTTGAGTGGCAGAACTTAAGGCCGCACTTTGCTTCGACACCAGATCGAAGAAATGGAAATATAAATATTGTATAAATAGTTTTATTAAACATTTTCCATTTATTATTGTAACTTACTGTATCTTTTAAAAATATATTTTAACTTATGTATTATCATCACTTACAGCTAGTGATCCTCCGCCAATATGTTTTAATCCAAGGAGGGCACCGTTCGTCAGAGTTTGCGCCGAAATAAGTAATATTCGCATTCGAAATGGAAATGCGTTTGCCTGCTTAGACATTAATGCAGATATTGGCGGTTTTACTATTTATTCTGCTTCCTTTAGATGCTTCGGGTAAGCTAGATTTAATTTAATTTTAATGTTCTTGTAGTTAAATTGGTAACGTTTTATCCTATTCCATTTTTAATTTATTCCAATAATAAGAAGAGTATATTATTTTAGTTTAGGATCATCAGGATTACAATCCGGACTAAAGCCCAAGCCCGTGTCTTCGGGGCCAAAGCCTGTTAATCTTTTTGGTAATAGCAATAATAACGACGGGACCATATTAGATGCTGCAGGCTCGCTTCTAGGTGGTGAAAACGGAATATTTGGAGCACCACAGGGCGGATTATTTGACGGAGGTCCTTTAGAGGCAATTGGAAATGCTGTCGGTGATATATTTGGTGGCAGAGACAATAACAGTTAAATTTTACTTAATATCTATTATTATAATATTTATTAAACTGTACGATTATTTATGTAGAATAAAATTTTGTTATTTAAATATTTCTTTTTACTTTCTAAATAAGACTTTCCCGAAGAAGTATTACACTGGTCGTTGCCGTAGCTTCCGAGGACCTATAAAAACGGATGTAAAATGCGTTGTTATGTACTTTCCTTTTGTGGAATACAAAGAAAGTATACAATAACTGGACTATAATTGTTGATATTGAAAAATGAAATAGATTTTTTGTAGTACCTATATATATATCTATATATATGCATGCGAAAGTTACTATTATAGATGGTATACATTTATACATATTAGATTTCGCCACCACCATAGAACCGGTTCAAATCCGTTGTTGTGAATTGGGACGATACTTATTATTCATCAGACCGGCATTCGCGAAGCTTCGCTTATAGGAAACCCTTAAGTTCACAATGCAATTATATATTTTATTAGTTATGGTGACCAAATTTGGTGTCTCTAATGGAAACGGTAAGTGCAATCCTTAAAATATAAAAAATATACGGATAACAATATTTATATATATATATATATATATATATATATATATACACGGATAACAACATTTAATGGTTTATAGTGTTGTCTGACCCCAGTAAAACGAATTTGAAGTTGGAAGATTTTGAAGTACCTAACAACAGTGCTTTAACTTCACTGGATCAACTTAATTTGAGACAAATTGCCACAATATCACGCTACGCGAGACAGAACCAGGGATCTACACAAAATTCAACATCCACATCATCAAGACGTTGTGTCTGTAATTTGGGAGTTTGTAAATGCTGCACTGGATATTTGATGGCTTTAATAAACCAAAAAGCTTGTATGAAGGTCACCTATCACCCTGGAGATTTTGCTTTTGATGTTGCCATGTCTATGAACGACAGAGTTCTTTATGAAAATTCCTTGTCCGGTATGTATATTTTATTTATTAAATATACATTTTATATTTAACACAACTATTATATTTCACAAAGTTAAGAAATATATTCATTTTTAGGTAAAAATCCAAGACCAATATGTATAAATCCACCACGACTCAGTAATTTGAAGGTGTGCGCAAAGTTTTATAACGTGTTTTTTCCGGGAAGGAACTTTCACTTTTGTTTAGCTATGACTGGAAAATGGAGGAATTTCCAATTGTTTGACTTCGTATTTGATTGCTTGAGGTACATATGGTTATTAAAATAAATAATTTCTTTTTATAGTACCAGACTACGTATAGTTTTTAAGCTACGTTTAAAAATTATTCTTTTGCAGAATGGGCGCCAATGGTATAACGATGTTAAGTCCAGATGAAAATGGCGGCATATCTATCCCAAATCCACTTGGCGGACAAGATGCTGTCGTCGATGCTGGTGAAGATGATATAGAAGATTATGATGAGAATGTTGTGAAATCATTAATTGATATGTTTGACGATTAATATTTATAATGTGTTTTTCACCGGTATTATTTTCTATGTTGTATGTACTAGTAATAATTATTTATTTTATATTATTAAACAGTAAACATGTTATGATGTCTTTAATTAATTTTTTTCACATTTTCTCTAATGATTAATAATCATATTAAATTTCTAATTCCGATCGTTATTTAAGTTATTTATTCCTCGTTAACTCTACTTTGAGAATAGTTTATTTAATGAAAGAGAAACTGTTCAGACCAACGCAAAAGATATTGATGGTTAATGAGTATCAGTAGTGGTGCGTATGCGCAGGAGTTTCTCTCTAGAAAGTCGCGTTAGCCAGTTGCGCTTGTGCACAGCACATCTTGCATACAAACAATAACTATCAAATCTTAATCTCTTGTATTGACATACGTTACCGAATATCGATATGTTGTCATTTGTATAGTGCCCCTTGAGACGGCAACAATAGAGCCGACTGTTGTTGGTGAAAATGAAATCGAAAGTGGCGACATGTTTTTTGTTTTTTATGGTGGCCTTTGTAAATTGTGGTAAGTGTTTTTAATTGCCATTTTTATATTAAATCTATGAATATAATATTTTGCTAATAATATAATATTTTGAATTTCGATTATAATATATATATAATATTTTGAATTCGAAATAAATGCTTTTAGTCAATTTATATAACAAGCTTGTTATTGATACATTTAGGGCTTTAATATTCACAGTAACAAAATTTCAGATGAGTGATGAGAATAAATGCATAAGCTTGTCTTATTTTATTATATATAATAAATTATTTGCATTAGCAAGCGCATTATTTGTAACTGATTTAACAGTATATTAATACATACAAAATATTAATTTTTATTTCAGAAAATGCTTCAAGAAAGCGAATATTGTACTTGGATATCATAAAAGAAGACAATTCTGTCGATGTTACAGATTTTTCGGTTTACTACGATGTACAGACAAATAAGGTAATTTATTATTATGTATGTTATGTATTTTAATGGATGTTTATTCAGCGCAACATTTATTTCGATATAAAAAAAAATTTTTTAAAAAATTTAGGTACATTATAATTTACCTGAAACAATCGTTAAAGTCATCTAAATTATATTAACATTAATAGCTTATAACATCACTACGACGTATATTATCTTTATTTTAATTAGGTACACATATGATTAGATATTATTATGGTTTTTATGTATATTATTTCATATATTTTTATTGTATATTTTTTATAAACATATTTCAGACAATCAAAAGAATGTTACCGAGACCGTGGTACAAGCCTGGTTGGCTACTAAGATTACCTTTCAGAGGTGGACCGTGTCAATGTGAACAATTCAAATGTGAATGCTGTACTGGTGTTAGAATCCAGTCATTTAATTTTGACAGACGAAGCAAGTATTGGAAATTTATTTCATTTATTTTTTTTTATCGTAAATAGCGATTCTTAGTAATATGGAATCAATTAAGTTATCTAATTGAATTAATAATATTTTAGCCTGTGCTGTCTTGACATATGAGCCAACTGAATCAACCTTTGACTTGGAAGTTAGCATGAACAATGCAAGTGTATTTCGTAACAGTTTCTCAAGTAAGTTGGACAACTTATGTATTAATGTTTATCCTAGAAATTGCATAGTGGCATAAGGGAATATATATGTAGTTATATACCTACATATAGGCTCTACAATGAAAAAATTAAATTACGGGAAATTAAATATATTCATTAATTAAAAATTAAAGAAACTTAAGATTTTATTACTAAGATTATAGTTTAACTTTTAATTTATTAATCAAACATAGTAATAATATATTTTATTCATATTTTCATATCTTTAGCACGTAATCCACCGCCATTTTGTATACCTATACCCGTACCATATTTACCACCTGGTCTGATGGACATGTGTATAAGGCTCTTTGATGTATCACTTGTGGATCAAAAACTGCATGTTTGTATGGATATGGACACTAGGATCGACAAGGCACCTGTTGTTGTAAGTAGCTTGTAAATGTAATTTAAGTATATTTTAGAAAGTTTATTTAAGTAGCTTTAAATATTTTTTTTGGCATGATGATTATTGTCATTTTCTTTCAGTTCGGTTTTTCAGTAATAATGTTCGTATAGAGGTATCTTTTTTATTTTCTAACAGATTCTTCATTTTGACTGTATGGACATGGGCGCTGGTGGCGTCGGGCTCTCTAAGCCTGGTGGCGCACAACCAGCTCCACAAACAGAGCCACAGACTACAACTGAACAAGTTCAAGTAAATGCAGACGTATACGACCCCATCACGGATAACGTAGAAACAACAGAAAAAATATTATTTGGAAATAGCATAAAATATATATAATGCTTTTTTTTCAATTTAATATATTATTAATTATTTATTTTCTTTGGAGATAAAGGGTTAGATTCTACATAATGTATTTTTATTAAATTACGATAGGTTACTTTTTAAAATCACATAGCATATGTATACTAACCTGTACATGAAGTTATTTTTATTGGGTTTTGCAAAATTTTTAGAATTAAATTTCACAAGCCAAAATAAAAAAGATATATTTATTGTCCTATTCACCCCATATGACGTGGTTCTTTACCTATATCTATTCTCTCACGACGACTGACTGACGACATTCAAATCTATTTTACTTAATTTTTTTTTAATTTTCCGTCTTCCAGTATAAATAATATTCTTTGCCAAAAAGATATCCATAAATAAAAACAGAACAGAAAAAGGAAACAATAAGCGTATTTTTCGGAATTGGATAATTACTTTTAATAACATCTAATAGTACACTGCAAGATCGTAAGATTTTTATTCCACTCAAATTTTAATTAAAGAGAAGAGAAGAAGTGTTGTGTGTATAAAAAAATGGTTTCTGTGATTGTTTAAAAATCTAAAATAGAATGATATTTTATTTTTTCAATACAAAATAAATAAAAATTTTAGTGGCTCTTGCCACAGCGTTTCGCATTAGGTAATGCCGGGCCCCGGCGTCATTCATCTCCACCTTAAAGGCCGGCAACGCACCTGTAGCTCCTCTGGTGTTACACGGGGTCGTGAGAGGCGGTGATCACTTACCATCAGATGACGTGAACGCTCGTTTGCCTTGTCCTCTCAGATAAAAAAAAGAAATATTAAAAAAAAGATTTTTATTACCTTTTTTTTAGTTATTTTAACTTTTAATTTGTATGCCTTTATTATGAAATTAAGTCACGTATACGTCTCTAAAGGCCTTTCAAATTATTGTTACAGTCTTACAGTCAATTGACAAAAAATATTCAGAAATATAATGTATTTTAACGTACAAATGTTTTAAATTTTAAATAACATTTTAGATTTTTGTTTTATTATAAATCTCATGAGATAAAATAGTTGTTTTATTTATTGATGACTATATGTGCAAATAAAACAAAAAAAGTTTTTCCTTCAGTTTTTATCGAGCAAAGATACTTTAGCTGTGATGTCTACATCGATATCAACATCGATGTTTTTCTAACATGGGACATCCCCACCACAGAGAAAGACCCTATCGCTAAAATTCAAAAGTCAAACATATAACTTTATAATTATTCAAAAAGAATATTACTTTATGATAATTCAAGAATACAGGTAATATTGCATACAAAATTTTATTTTAAATAAGTAATAAAAAAAATTGAACAAACAAAATCATCATTTACTTTATATAGAGAAAATAAAATATCATTCTATTTTTGATTTTGTCCCTGCTGACATTCATATTTTGATGTCTTATGCAATATCGATATTAAAACATCGATATTTTACTGCTACCATCGATGTTCTTCGGAAATCTGTGGTCTTTCTTTAACTGTCAAATTGTCAATAGCGGCTTCGAAAATTTGTTCATTCGCATTTTAATATTAAGAATTGTTTTTCTATATAAATTCATTTTAAATTAAATGGTAATATATAGTTTTATTATTAATACATACTATTTTGCTTTGAATAATGGATTATTATGATGATTTTTGTGATGGTGACGGGTTAGTAGTTATGCATGTCATCTTTATTTCTTTTTGTTTTAATTTTTATTATTGATATTGATCAATAATTAAGTTTACTATGTTATTGTTATTGTATATATTTTATTAGTTTCGCTTGTGATACAGTGTTAATTTATATGTTATTTAACCTGTTTATTTAATCGGCACAAGTTGTTATACCATTTACAATTTTGCAAATGATAATAACAATTTTAATAATTATTATTTTTATATAATAATATGCCTGAAATAAAAATATATTTGCTTATAATATTTTCTGATGTTTTTTATAATTACTTTATAATACTTTTTGATGAATATATTTTTTCAATATAGATATAATAATCAATGGCAAGGAAATTGTTATATTTTTAACATTTTATTTGATAATTCTAAATGATATTACTAACTTTGTACATATTAACTGTGCAGGACAATGGAATCGTTACAAACATCACCAGAAGTCATCTATAACTGGGTTGATATTACTGCAGAGTTCTTTAAAAATATTCAAGGTAACATGTTTTTAAAACTAAAAGAACACACAACAAATAAATTTAACGAAGAAAGGAACAAACTTTTTAATAATAATAAATTTTTTTAGATTTACAATTAGGTGAATTACTACATGATGGACATCTTTTTGGTTTATTTGAAGCCATGTCGGCCATTGAAATGATGGATCCAAAAATGGATGCAGGGATGTTATGTAACAGAGGCAATCCAAAACCTTTAAATTTCCAACAAGCTGTTGTAGTAAGTATTCACATTTTTATCAAATTACTATTTCATTATCTGACATTACACAAAACTGAACACTGCATGGAGTAATAAATTATTTTTAGTTTATGTGTAAGATAAATATTGTATAAATATTTAAATCCACTATTCAATATTCATTGTATCTGATTTTGGGAGAATGCTAATGTACACTTAAAGGGATCCATTAAAACCATACTTGCATAGCAAGTTTCTGCCTGGAACTACTAATCTGCTTCACTCTGCAACAACACCTTCACAAATCTGCACCATTGAAACCTTAGAAGTCTTTTCTCTAGATTCTTTTAGGCTTTCTCAGTCTATTCTGTTATATGCAGAGTACAGTTTGATGATTATTTGAAATAAAAACTAATGTATATTTTTTCAGTATGGTACACTATAAATAGACCAGATTCCTATTCTGAACAGTGATTTATATAGAATATTGTTGACTTCTTCAACTCATCACATAATACCTCCGATTTGAGGGAAAAGCAGTGAAAGAAATATTTTTTAGATTAAATGAAACAAAGACTAACATATATTTTTTGTGTTCTTCCAGTGTGGTAAACTAAAAATAGACAACTTAGAGCCAAGTGAGATAATAGGTATTATAGATTCAACTATGGCTTGTATTGTCTCTTGGCTGGAAGGACATTCTCTTGCTCAAACAGTGTTCACAAATATATATCTACATCAACCACATTCTATTATTGATAAGCCATTGAAAGCATATTGTATTGCTATATACAAATTACTGGATTGTATAAGAGATTGTATAAAAAAGTAAGTCCTATTTTTATGTGTGTGTGTGTTATTTTCAATTTTGATTTAATATGCAGTGGGATGTCATCAGTCTGTAACAGTGATGATTGTGGCTTGTTCAGAGAAAGATTAAATTAAAGCTATTTTCATCTGCTCTGGTAATACAAAATACAGAATGGAGTAAGACAGAAATGAAACTTTTATAGAGCACAAGTGTTTGAAGAAGAAGATTTCCTACCCATGGGTTACGGTTACCGTCTGGGTTCAAATCCACAAGCAGGTAACACCTACGATGCTAGTCAGGAAGTTAGTGAACAGAAATGTATATCTATGTTACGGGAACAAGAGGAGGAATTAAATAAAAAGGCCAAAAGTCTTGAAGATGAGGTAGGATATTTAGTACAATTGTTCATTTATAATATTTTTCAATTGCGGATTGAATTTCAACGATACAATGTTGCCATTTGGTATTTGATCATATGAAAGAAAAAGTAATAGTTTGATTTATAATACTACCACACTCAGCAAGAAATCCATATCTTGTTATATGATTAAATAATGATTGTCCTAAATCTATGTCTGGCTCATTTTGCTTGTTACTTTTGCAGTGATGCATTCTTTGTTAGTAATAAACAGTACTGTCCAAGTTGCCCAAATTAGTTATATACTGCATCTGCCTACATTTGTTTGTTTATTTTTCCTCATTTACCTGGCATGTTATGTTATATTTAATAGTCTCTTTAATACAATAGTCTAAGTTCAAGTTCTAAAATTGTTTGCATACTTTTTTCTCACGGCATAGGGACACAAAGTGTCACTGTAAATATACTGGTTGTGGGTTCCAGAAAATGAAATATTTATTTCAAATTTATATTTCCATTTCTTCGCTGTAGTGTCTAGGCACGGGGGCGGCTTAAAAATCCGCCACTCAACACGCAATGTCTCCAGAATTCGGTGAAAAGTGGGGAATGGAAGTGTCTTAACACTATGTTCCCTTTGCCTACCCTACTATGTGCGTGATACGCATGCAGGCTTCGCTAAAGATTTTTTACAATTTTATTTATTTTTTTAGTTTTAAAGACATTATACTTATTACTTTCCAGGCTAGTGAAATATGGGCAGCTTTAGCAGCCAGAATCCGGTTTACTAGAATGTTCTACCAAGCTTTATTGTTAATAACAAAGAGAGATTCCCAATCGAGCGCTGACTGTGTGGCTCTTTTGAATGGATGTTCAGAAATGACGAAAGTCATCATCAAAACGGTTGGCAAAGGAACACAGCCTATTGAAAATTGTAAATATATTTGTTTATTGCTGTAATGTTCTAATAAATGTTTAAAGTGAATCCAAGAAAATCTAATACAAACAAGAGGCATGTCATGGAGCAGGCGAACAAGCGTGTGACTGTAAATGCGATGAGTGTGGGTTCGATTTCCACTCGGAGCTATGAAATATATAATATTTTCATTTCCTCTTTATCATAACTCGAGAGAATTGGGCGATATCTGAAGAATGGGGTGAACACTAGATTCTCTCTGCCTACGATATGTGACGTATATCGTGAAATAACATAAATATATATACATTTTTTTTTCAGCGAATAAACCAAATCCAATGGGTTTCGAGCCAATGGTGAACCAGCGTCTGTTACCACCTACCTTCCCGCGCTACACTCGCATTAAACCTCGTGTCGAAGCACTACAATACTTTGACGAATTAGTATCGAGACTAAGACACGCTTGGAAAATTACATCGTGTACTAATTTTCACACTGCTTTGGTGAGATTTTGTTTATTCTTTTAGGGTTCTATACTAAAAATTATAATATAGGGATTTTATTACTAAGACTCCTTTGATTGATTGAAATGTGTCAAAGGTGCTCTCTTAAAGCAAACGTGATGCGTAGCTGTATTCAGAATATAGCATGGTAGACATAAGGGGCCTAGTGTTGTGTTTCCGCCTAATCTCCGACACATTTCGCATTACATGGCTCAGCGTAACGTTTCTTTCTTGTTATTAGAAGTGAAAATAAATAAATATAATCAGAGCCCCTTATTGAGGATCGAACCTACAACTTCAAAAATCAGATACTGTGACATTGTACCATGAGGGCCTTTAACATCCATTTTTTTTATTTTTTTAAGCTTCACACTGCCTCCCACATCGTAACAAGATGAGAAGACGGAACTATCTCGACACTAAGATACTGTTCCCTACATCCCGCACAATTTGCCGAGATATTGCGTGTTGAGTGGCGGAACTCAACGTCGCACTTTGCCTCGGCACCAGAACGAAGAAATAAAATTTAAATTAAATATTTCATTTCCTTGCGTTGGAATCAAATTCACAACCTGTAGTGTTGGTTATGGCCCTGTGCGACAACTGGCGTCATCATCTGTTAGTACTGTCAATTGTGTTTTTATAATTTTAATGTGAAAGAAAGTGTTTATGGTAATTATATAATGTTACTATCCTATTACAGGATTTCTTCATGGAGTTCAGTCGTCAACGGGCCTGTATTCTCTCTCGCTCTGCTCTGCAACTCCTATATTTGAATCCTTCTCCGGCTTCCACCGCAGCTGTGGTCCAAGGCTTCTTTACTCAGAAACCCGGTGCCTTTGTTGATATATTGAGGGAGTCCATCAAGAGTTTTGTAAATCCACCCGCTATGAGTGGGAAGAGTGGAGGCAATCCACCGGTATGTAGCATTTTAGTATTATTTCAATACTTAGGAAAGAAAAACGTTTAAAAATTTTGACGTTGCGATAGTTGAATCCGCGCCTTTTGGAAATCTTCCAAGTGCTGTGAGCACCAAACTGTTCTCATCAAGCTACTTTGATAATTTTTTTTATTATTGTCTTAAAATGTAACTCTAAATCGTTATGGCATTATATCTCTTATAATTTGTAAATACATAATAACATACAATATTAATAACCGAACTTAACGCCGCGCTTTGCTTTGATACCAGAGTGAAGAAATGGAAATATAAATTTGAATAAATATTTTACAATATATTTGTTTCAGGCGCGTGAGTTTGTAGAGAACTTTCTAGTGCGTTGCGTACGTCCGTTCGCCATGTTGGTACAGGTGTGTGGACACAACCGCGCGAGACAGAGGGACAAGTTGGCTCTGTTGTTGGACGATTTCAGTGCTTTGCAGGAAGAGGTATTGTTTGTACTAACTAATATTGCGGCCGTCGTGCAGAGACATGTCTGACTGTTGACGAGACAGCCGCTAGAAATCTGAAGTGCTTTACATTTTTAAAAACAAAATGAAAACCCATATCGTCTATGTTTTTAAATTATTCGGATGTAATTGCATTGACAATACTTCATACAGGTCTCCTTCCTATAAGCAACTGGCCTGATTTTATTGTTCTCATAGTCTGTTTCACATAGCCTATTTACTCGAGTTGCTTATAATAATATAATGTTGTTGGAACTTCCTTCCACGCGTCACACAATTGTGGGGTGGAATATTAGTGGCAGTGTTTCCAGGTCGATACGACATAGGTACTCTTGTAGCCCCTCTCTAGGGGCTCTCTCTTCTAAGGGGTCGTGGACGGCGGTGATCACTTACCATCAGTTGATCCGTACGCTCGCCTTTTCTTGTCCATAAAAAAATATCCTATAATATTGTTTTTCGGACAACATATTCAATGTTATGGTAAATATATGTACAGACATAACACAGGAACGAGAAATACAGTTATACTTGTAACACCAAATTATCGCCTCCAAAAACTTAATAAATTTTTCTGGGTCTAAATGAGTATGAAATTAATATCGATTGATTTTGATTCATTTATAAAGTAGATTATTTTTAAGGGAAGCAAACTGTATAAAAATTATTATATTAGTTTTAACTGATAGATTATCAATACAGCTTATTTAGACATTTGACTGGTCCCCAGGCTGAGAACGTGGACGCGCTGGTGAGCACCGCGGCGGGCACGTCCCCGCGCGCCTGCTTCGGTACGTGGGTGCTGTACCACGTGATGCGCGTCATGATCGCCTACCTGCTGTCTGGGCTGGAGCTTGAGCTGTACAGTGTTCACGAATATCACTATATATTCTGGTGAGTATCACTTCGAGCTGTACAGTGTTCACAGATATCATTATATTATATTTGTAGGGTGTTGGTTTTTTTAAACCGATGTAAGAGAAAGAGGGGTAGTGTGTTTATCAGTCTAGGATGGATATGCATACCAGTCTGGGGAATGAAATATTTAATATTTTTATTTTTTTTGCTCTGTTAATGATGAGTTTGTTGTATTATAAATGACCATTCTAAAATAATTGTTAAATCATTATAATCATTCATAACTATCAAGTTGAACAGCTTCAATATTAAATAGTCAACGTGAGATTCACACATAATTATTTCTATTAATATATTATTACAATACAATAGGCACTACAAAAAACCACGGAAGTTTCTTTTTACTGTATTCGTCTCACTGATTGTATCATTCAAATAATATTTCTCTAATGATTGATTTAATTTTCACTCGGTCGTTTTTGTTCGTATATGTAGTGTCCAAATTGTTTCCCACTTTCCGCCGAATATTTGGGTGCTCGCCACCAGAGCGAAGAATTGAAAATATTAATTCATTAAATATTAATTAAATATTAATATTAATTTCATTTCCAAGAGTGGAAAATTGAATCCACTGCCGCGTTTGCAATCATACGCTAGTGACCTTGCGTCCTGGATTCTCGTTTGTATAACTTCATTTGTTATGATAAAACATGGAAATGACGTTGTAGAGTTAACTACTCGTTAAATAAATCATAAATAATTACCTATATTATTATAATTTAACTACAATTATTTACGTTACACAACGATGTTTCATTACTTGGAAACGGATTTTTTTTAGAACTTTAACAGTCTATTGTCCACATAGTTAAGCTAAACAAAAAACTATATCGAGATGCAAATCTGAACGTTCCGAGTTGAAAGATCAGCATTACATCATTTTTTAAATAGAAGCCGCATTATTTATTAGTTACTCACTATATCAGAGTTTATCATGTTAGTGTTTCAGACATGTTAGAATTTTGATAATCGAAATGAAAATAATTATAAAATATTACTAGCAAACCTATAATTTAATTATAACGACTTCATTATTATTTCTTCAATATATATATAGTATTTATAATTATAATTATTTTAAATTACGTATGTGTATTCCAAATTAGTAAATAGTAGATTAAAAATAAAAACTGCCTTCGTTTTAACAGCAGCGCTAAAATGTGGCAATGATATTAATTAAACTGACCTAAGATAACAAATTATATATTTGTAATCGGTTTTTTATTTATCTTAAAATATAATTTGCTTGTAAACTACCTTGCGTGCGTACTAACTTGCGTCACAATACTTACGTCCACAGTTCGTTATATGATTTTGTACTATTTATTTTTCCGTTCTAGAATCTTTGACATGTCATTTGTATTTATTATAATGCAGTTAATAGTTCTTTTAAAATAATAATAGCTATTAGCACTATATTGAAATTTAAGTGACTACACGTGATAGATCTATATTCAATGTCGATAAACATGTTATATTTAAAACTACGGGGCTATCTGCTTTGTTCGCTATCCCCAGTTTATTTTAATAATAAAAAATATATATATTAAAAAGACAGATGCATTTTTTTGTATTGCAACAATTTTCACTTGATCTTCTTTTTTGATTTACGTCTTTTTTTAGCTTGGCAATGTGTACCGAAAAACAGCAGAGTATGCAAATCGAAACTAGCGTTAAGACACTCGGTCCCTCACTTTTCGCAAATATGAAATAATTATTCTCTGGAATCGAACCCGCAACCTAATGTTTCTCGTCACATGCTTTGTCATTGCTTAACGAGGGTCTCAATTGTTTAATGTAGGAAAAAATATCGCTGCTATGATTTAGTAGCTTTACACTGAGATGAGTTACCACAAATAAATTACAGAAATATTAGTTTAGTGATTTACCACTTATGGTTTATAATAAAAATCAGGAATTTTTTTTAAGTAATTCAAATCAAAATCAGCGTCACACTGTATTCCGCACACAGCAGAGTAGGCAGTGTAAAGACACTCTGTTCTCCACTTTCCGCCGAATTGTGCTGGTAAATAATTATAAAAAAAAAATAAGACTCGAACACGCACCTCTTGGATACTATCCAAACGCTCTCAAAATTAAGCCATACGTTCTTTTCAAAATTAGCGTACACTTGTTACAATTTATTTATTTTAAGAACCATAAGCTAGAAAACGTATGATTTAATCTTTTATTATTTCATAATGTAGGTATCTATACGAATTCCTATACGGCTGGCTATTATCAGCCCTATCCCGAGCTGAAGGCCTCGCTGGCGAGTCTCGTAAGCCTGAAGCAAAGAAGAATTGTCCAAGAAAAAAGAAAAGGTGTCGGCCATATGCTAGAGAAGTACTGATGTGTCAAGTTATGCAGAATATGTGTGGGGGATACTTTAAGGTCGGTTTATGCCCTTTGAATGTATAATATATGTGAGTTTTTAAAGTTTAAACCTTATTGGAAGTTATGTTTTAAAAAATTAATATTACCTCTGCCTCTCAACAAGATTTCGGTGAGAAATTCAGCGGAGAAATAGGGAAATGAAAGTGTCTCAATGGCACACGGAGAGTCTTAACACTGACATTTACTTGGCAGGCTCTCGTCGCATTCAAGTTGCAAGGTAAAATCCGTCAGCCGCATTCAGAATTTGACAATGAAGCGGTGCGCTACAAGCACCGCTTCGCGCCGCTCTCCGTGCTGACGCCGCCGCAGGTGCACTACCACGAGTTCTGCGAAATGACGCAACCTTTGCAGTAAGTTATGATAGATTTCTCTTCTAAGTCGATTATACTGTTATATATTTTATGTATGTTAATGTAAAAATTGTTATTATTTTAATAAATTAAGATAAAAAATATATAGTAGTGATAACGACATTTTTCTTAACAAAAACAAGTTATTATAGAGAAACAAATATTATAATATCTCAAAGTAATTTTGTTATTAAAATATTAAATCGAAACATCATTTTAATTGCAATCATTAATCTTAAAGACGGAGTAATTTTTTTCATATTATAATAAAAAAGCATAATTATAAGTAAGAGGAAAAATGTAATTATGTTTTATACTATTGTAAATCTATTTTTTACCTCAATGTTGTTTATGGAGGTCGTTGTGGCGCAGGTTCTGCTTGGTAACAAGGCCAGGTACGGCGTTAAGTTTCTCCTCTCAACACGCATTGCTTCTGGTATTTTGCGCAATGTGGAACGGGATCTTAATGGGGAACGGAAGGTCTCAACACTAGGTTCCCAGGTTCTTTATGCATATCCCGCTATGTGCAGCATATAGCGTGAGGTTAAAATTTTTTTTCTATATTAATTGTTTTTGTTTTAGATATGAAAATCCAATTATTCTGTACGTGGCCGGCTGTAAGCATTTCCAACAAGCCCGTACCTTTTTAGAGACTATAACGACGCCAGACCAAGAGGTATATAAATATGTTTACCGAATACTATTCATATTATAAGAGAAACCATTTTATTAATATTAATGCACGTCGTGGCGCAGCGCGTGTCGTTGTGGATTCGATTCCCACTCTGGTAACCGCCGCTCAATATGCAATGTTTGCAAAATTTTACGAAAAATTTGGCACGGAGTGTCTTAATACCAGGTTACCTCTGTTTGCTCTGCCCCATGGTACAGTGTTAAGCTATAATAGACATATTTATTACTTTATATGTAAACTAAATCAATATAATTTTATGAATCGATTACGAAGAGTGTATTTTTCTTTGTAAAGATATCATTTTATAAGCAAATATTTAATTAATTAAATAAATTCTCGAATATACATTAAACCAAGTGATAGTAATTATTATTTATTGTTCTTGTTATGTTATAGTTTTTTTTTGCTGTTCCATTTGAATGTAGCAACATTAGGAAAAAAAAATACTAAAAAAATTTTTATTATTCGAATTACGTCTAATTTAGAAAAGAAAAAAAGAACAAATTAACATTTTTTTTTATAAATGCTTATTTAATTCCTTTGCAGGTATCAGATCTCATTAAAGTGGCCAAAACGAATTTTGTAGTTTTAAAATTATTGGCGGGAGGCCACAAGAAGGACTCCACAACACAACCAGATTTTGATTTCTCTGTACATAGACATTTTCCTATTATTAAATTAGTTTAATTTTATATTATTCATATTTACAAAATCGATTTTTTTTTGTGTTATGTCGATTTTCTTAAATAACGTAATTGCCATGTAAAAAATTATCTCAATAATGACATTTTTTATCATGTATGTACAATTTTTGTTTTTTAAAAAATGATTTGAATATGTTATTGAATAAATGTAAAATAATAATTTTGCTAAGAATTTGTAAATATATAGATTTTTTTCCAGCTTCACGCTGTATCCCGCACACAGCAGGGTAGGCAGAGCGAACTTCGGTGTTGAGACACTCCGTTCCCCACTTTCTGCCGAATTCTGGAGGCATTGCGTGTTGAGTGGCAGAACTCAACGCCGCGCTTTGCCTCGACACCAGAGCGAAGAAAAATGGAAATTTAAATGTAAAGAAATATTTCACTTCCTCGAGTGGGAATCGAACCCACAACCGTCGCGTTTACGGGCGGCATCCTTGTGCCGCTCGTAGGAGGAGATATCCTCTCCTCCTCACTTGAGGGATCGTTTTCAATTGGCACCACCAAGAGAAAGACCTGTACGCAACTGTGTCACTCTAAGAAAACTTGAGTTATGGAACTCACTTTCTGACTATGATGGCTGGTAAACCGTCTCTTAATACTTTTAAAATCTAATCATAATCTTAATTTTGATTAGAATTTTTAGTTTTGTCCTTTTTCTTTATTTTAATTTTGTTTTTTTTTCTTTCACTATGTTATTGTATATATGTATAGTTTTATATGTTTATATAAGTATAGTGTTTTTATATATTTATGCAGGTATACTTATGTTGATTAATATTAAGTATATTTGTATGTAAGTTTATCATTATTAATGTAATATTGAAATACCGCACCCGAATCGTTTCTCTTAACATCTCCTACATCCAAGGGTTTCTGGTAGAGAGAGAGAGAGTTAAGATTAGAGATAAGTTATCCGTTGTATACATTCTTTCTGTTTTATATGTTTTCTGTACTTTCTTTCTTGTGTGGTACATAAATAAAGAGAAAATAACTAGAAAATATGAAAATTACTTTTGTTGTATTATTTCTTCAAAGTAAAGTATAAATGTTGATTTACAGGAAAATTATAACATCGACAGCATACAAACATATTGTAAATAACAAGTCTAAATATTATCAATAATTAGAGGCGAGTCAAGGCGCACGGGCACAAAGTGTGACTGTTAACGTGACTGTTTGTGGGTTCGATTCCTACTAGAGTAAATGAAAAGTTAAATATTTCTTCTTTCTTCTGGTGTCGAGGCATGCGCAGCGTTCAACTCCATTACTCAATACGCAATGCTTCAAAATTCGGCGGAAAACAGTCAGTTGTGTATTAAGACGTAATAAAACGAAGGATGGTACATAAATAAAATATATTCATTACATGTACACTATATACGTTAATTATAATTTATACTTTAAATATAATGTCATGATTTATGATCGTTTAATTGAGTTTGAAGTTATTGCTGTTCGTCCTCGTCTTCGGAGCCGGCGTCCGACACGTCTGTGTAGCAATCTTGCTCCAACGCATTTACCTTCAAGAAATCCGTCGCCTGTGGACCTGCCATTACAAATATAGTTTTTATTATATATTTTATGTCATAAATTATATTAAGAATGTATGGAGGATTTAATTATTTGATATATTCACTTCTTTCAGTAATAAGACGTAGCGCGGCGTTGAGTTGACTCACTACGCTGTTGCGAAAATTTGACGGAAAGTGAAGAATGGAGGAAATGGTTTCTTGATGGTTTGTTCGTTACGCTTTCCCGCCAAAACTTCTCAACCGATTATCATGTAACCTTGTACAAATATTCTAAGAGATATGTAAAATAATAAAGAATACTTTTCCGTAATAAATAATGTATAATATATATAAAAATATGGTGGGCGAGCGAAGCCGCGTTTTAGTACATGTATAAAAACACATACTTTCGTGACCTCTGGGGCGTAACCGCGATCGCCAGTACTTTATGTGTTATGTTGCCTAGTGGAAATCTGCACGGAATGGAATAACTCTTTGAAGTTGCTGTTTACGTAATGTCACGTGGATTTGCTACTTGGATGACTTAAATCTTTTTAATACTTAAATAATACTTATTTAAGCTAAAATCATCCTCCTGATAAAAAAAATCAAATTTAATCTAATGAATTCATAAAATAAGGTGACGCTACATTACGTAATAATTTGCGTACATTGTTTTTTATTTATAATTCTTGTCATTGTTTTTTGTTGAGATATAAATATTTTCCATTTCCATCCATATCTCAATGTCATCGTGCTGCAGAGATGTCTGAATGGACACGAGGTGCTTGACTAATTCCCACTTGTGGGATTGATAGTTTAGGGTATAAAGTATATTATAAGCGCCTATTATTTGGATTTCTTTGGTCTGACAAGATAAAATGTGAGGTTGGGTTACGCTACACATGAAAAATATTGTTTTGAAACCTTTTTTACCAATTACCAATATTAAAGTATTCCCCAGGTACAGAAAATACATAGATAAAATCAAAAACATATTATTATAAGTATTTAAATGTAAGTTATCCTTATTTGTAAATCTGTTGTAAAGTTGTATAAACTACCTTCCATATAAATCACGCTGGTACCGAAGTCTTGTATCGGCGTGGGCGTGACGGGTCGATTTGGTATAGCTACTGCATTCTCTTCGACCTCGCCTTCCTCGTCACTTTCTATTATAATTTCTATTTCTTCGCAATCTTCCACCTAATTATAAATTATGTTAAAATTTTAATATCCGAAATGTAGACGTATTCTATTTTTAATAGAATAATAAAATTAAGATATTATTTCAGTTCTGGTATCAAATTTTATATTCATAAAGTGAAGAGTCCAAAATATTATTTGGGGAAATATCACGTAAGTAAAAGAAAAAAATAAATGTATTTTTTATGAGTGGTGTTTCAATCCTTAGTTATCGCGCTCCTCAGTTTTTTTAGCTCCACGCTGTATCCCGCATATAGTGGGGTAGCCAGAGGGAATCAGAAACCTAATGTAATGTAAAATACTCCATTCTGATTAGGACACTTCCTTTTCAAGTCCGCGCTTTGCCTTGTTACCAGAGCGAGGAAATGAAAATATTAAGCATTTTATTTCCTCGAGTAGGAATCGAGCTCACAGCGTCGCGTGTACAATCGCATGCTTGAGCTCCTGTGCCACAATTGGCCTCAATCTCAATACACCTGCTAACTTCTTCTTATTAAGGGTTTTCTTATTATCCAAACCCGTATATCGAAGGACTGTTGTTTATTTTTGAACTCTTGCAAGAGTCTGGCAGAACTTGGTACTGCGTTTGGAGTCAGCTTTACGTAGCTTGGAGACGGGGTGGCCTGTCCGCTATAACCTTCATTGATGTGGTAGCCCATGTCCAGGTTCAATGCAAATTGTGGCTTGCCAAGACAACGTCGCCTTCGTAACTGGCACCCTGAGGTTGATTCTATCTCATCACCCATTTTTTACTGATGCTATAAAAACACATGGATAATTATGATATTAGTAATAAGTCTTATATTTTGCAATAAGCTCTGGAAATCTTTTCAGTAAAGTTAAAGATTTTATACTAAATACACAGTTTTAAAAACATATTTAAGTGAAAAAGTACTAGTAAACCTATAGTACAGTATTATAAGAAATATAAAATATCTTCATATATAATAAATTCCCTTTAAAGGAAAACTTAACGTGCATTTGAAAACTTTAGACATTTTCACAGCTAAATAAATATTTAATTCTTACCTGAGACGATATTTCTAAGAAAGAAACGTTTGGCAATCACTAAATAAATAAGCAGTTTTCGTAACCTAGATAAAGTTACAGGTGGACAATGTGGAGACCGACTAAGGGGGCGCATCCACCAACACCAACGTGAAGCCGTACTATTTTAATCTGCTGTGCTTGGTTTCAGAAGGAAGCAACCTTTTTTTAGTTTCATTTTTTTCAGTATCATGTTTTTTTGCATCTTCTTCATCAACAAATCTATTGATATTTTTGTAGTTATAAGATTATTAAATTTTTGGTCAAGAATTTATACGTTTAATAAGTATACACTTTACAGATATCTGCGTAATTCGTTAAATATATTTAATATAATTTTACAATTCTTAAAATAACCAAGGCAAAACTAGCAATTGTGTGCAAAGCGCGAATAGATCTATTGATAAGAAAAACAGTAATTTATATTCGTACGTAGTTTTTGAGCTAGAGATAAGAATCATTTTAAATTCTATCTAAATCGTCTTGCTACTTGGTCATAAGGCTTTGTGTTTAGGTTATTTCATAGTAATTAATTTGTTTTTTAAAATTCGCTGCCTTACAAGGAAAATAATATACGGTCACCTTGTTGTACGTCTGTCAGTCTATCAATTTTTTTATTACAAGACCGCGGTATTCATTGGAGCACAAAAAAGCTTGTAAGTTAAGGCAACCAAAAAATTCGAGCAATCATTTATCATGCATCCATCGTTTTTTGGTATACTACGTATCGTAAGAACTTACAGTGTAAACAAAATCCATTTTTTAAATTACTTGTTTGCCGCGTTATTAAAACCTGTAGGATATCTATTGAAATTTAGCAAGAAGTGAAGATGTTCAGTACAGAGGAAAGAATGCAAAAACTTGAAATGTATATTAAAGTTACAAAAAAAAAACTAGTAGAAAATTATAATTGTAGTACATTTTATACAAAATTAAGTTTGTGAACTTTAATAAGTTGTAGTTCACGTTACCTACAATCTTGTAGGTACAGAAACCAGGCCTGACTCTTACTTGACCGACTTTTTTTTTCAATAAATCATTTTTATTTTTTTACAAAATATACATTATGTAAAATATACAAAATATATCTGGCTGGGGTTTGTCTCCTCTGCGCCCTATAAGGCTTCAGCTCTTACCTGCATGTTTATATTTTTCATTATGTACAATAACCTACTTTAATACAAAATTATGATCATATACTATTCTATAGTTGTTGGTTAATATTTCTTAATTGACAAGTGGAATTTTGGAAGAATAAAGAAATAAACATGTAAAATGAGGGAGTAAAAAAAATAAAAAAAGAAAATTAGCGCCAGCTGAGGCCATCTTGGAACAGTCTGTAACTGTACTGTTCTCCTCGATTCGCACTCGAGGAAATGGAATATTTAAATTATATATAATCTGTAATGAGAAAAAGTGCGGTTTTGAGTTCCGCCACCTAACAAGCAATGTGTCTCGAATTAGTAAATTGACAACGAAGTGTCTTGACACTTTGTGTCCAGGACTTGACAAACATGAAGCAGCATGAAAATATTTCAGATTGACAGCTTATTCACAACACCTAGAAAATGTTGAAAGAGCATAAAGTACGTGAGTAGATATATTTATATACATAGTAGATAAAAAAAATACGAATTAATAAAACTAATTATAATTTTTTGTAGTAATGTTATCCACTTTGTATATAATTATAGAGCACATTAAGATTTTAGAACAGTAAGTAATTAAGGATATGTTGTAATTAATCATCTTTTTGCTAATAGTAAAGAAATCGTTGATAACAATATTCTTAAGGTGTATGTATATTTTTTCTGCATATTTTTTTGTACATTTCCATATTTTCCGTCAAATGTGGCAGGTTTCCTTCCTGAACCTTTAATC
>JBAIZZ010000158.1:301638-399431 GCA_037355905.1 Heliconius aoede | reverse complement strand
CGACTTGGAGCACCACTGAGCCTGTCGTCCTTGAGAGCGTTTCATCGCCCTGTTGAAAAAATATTATTTTACCATTACTTTTGGATTTTCTCATCTCCCACATCAGTTTTATATTAGCGTAACTCACATAGTTATAACAGAATAGATAAACCTTTTTCTGTAACTATTTTACAATGTGTTTGCAAATGAATTTTGTCACGCTATATCCTGCGCATATCAGAGTAGGCAGTGGTAACCTGGGGGACCCAGTGTTAAGACACTCAGTTCCTTCTTTTTCGCTCAATTCAACAGGCATTACGTATTAAGTGGCGGAACTCGTTGCCAGAGCGAGAACATGAACATATTATATATTTCATAACTCAAGAGGGAATTGAACCCACTATCACGCCATGCCATAATGGCCTCAAAATTATAAGTCTGCTTCAGTTAAAAAGTAATATAGGATATATTTTGTTATATTTCAGTGAAATCATACTTATAATAGAACAGATAAACTATTTTATTTATAACTAAATATGAATAAGTCAATTATAATTTCGTAAATGCAACTAACTAAACAACAAACTTAACACTTGTAAGTGTAAATTTAACCAGTTTTAAACACTTGTAAATGTAAATTTGACCACTTTTAAAGCAGATTAGTTTAGCTGGAGAGTGCTGCAGTCAGAACGTAATCTTAAACCGTGGGTATTAATCAAAGGCTCCTACGTAAATCTGGCTACTTCGAACTACAGTTACAGTTTCAGTTGAGGCTCAACTGCTTGGATTTTGGATTCTATGAATAGTAATATCACTTAGTCAGCTCTTTGTTGGTCTGTGCGCAAAAGTCGGTTTGCTAAGCTCTGTGTGGTGGGAAATTTGATATTGTGCTTTTTATTAATCTCTTTTTATTATAAGTAATCTTTATAACATAAATATATACAGTTATATAGCCTTTACTTTACGACATTGGCGTTTCATATGGGAGGAAAAAAAGTGGAATATTTTTTAATATAATATATGATTTTTTTTATGTACTTAAAGTATACATTTAGGAAAAAAAATACTTAGTTCAAGCGCTCTGACCGCTCTGTTAACGATAGAGGAGAAATTTGTGTTTAAACTGGTCAGTACAACAAAACATCAATAATATTGTAAAGATTGAGTGGAGAATGGAGTTTCTTAGCACTAAGTTTTCTCTGTCTATTAAACTTAGTGGATGTTACGATGATGTAATTATTATATTCAATTTGTAATGACAATTAAAATTAAATAAAAAAAACTATAATGTGAAAAAGATATTGTTCGAAACACAATCAATGAAATAAAAAAAATCAAAAT
Source organism: Heliconius aoede (assembly GCA_037355905.1). Lineage (NCBI taxonomy): Eukaryota > Metazoa > Arthropoda > Insecta > Lepidoptera > Nymphalidae > Heliconius > Heliconius aoede. The sequence goes on along the minus strand of JBAIZZ010000158.1, from coordinate 398,111 downwards.
AAGCAAAAATTAAGCCTGAAGACAAAAGCCTTATCAAAAGGAACGAAATAAAAGAAGATATGATTAATTAACAAACACGAAACTCACCATATTTGTCAGTTCCTTAGAAACATGGTTGTAAAAAATCAAAACAACACTAGTAAGTACAACAGTGCACTAAGACACTACTAGAAACACTAACTGAGTAAGAAATTGACTTACTCCAGTGATAATTAATAGATAAGTGCCACTTGTCGGACGAAGGAATTACCAGATTACGATAAATTTTATCGTCAAACGACATGTGATTTCTAAACGGATTTCATTTGTGAAATACAAGTTGCTAAAATGATATAAACAATATTCTTATAATTGATGATAATCTGATTAAAGTATTTCACAAAAATACACGATAAAATATGTAGGTTAGAAATAACGGTCTCTGTACTGGGCCACCAACTTGGTGTGAAGATATAAAACAAATGGTTGAGTTCTTTCAAAATATTTAACACCTCATCAATGACTCTTTGTTCTGTTCAGTATAGGATTTTAACATACAATATATTACCGTTCCAATATATGTTATATACTATTTAAAATTTTATTGCGAGACTTTTTTTTAAATTTTGTATTGTTTCTTTGATAATAAATAATTGGTTTGTATTCTAATGATTTTCAATTCTAAGGTGTATGTATACAATTATTAGACGACAATTATTGAGCAATGGTATATTAGTCATCACTCTGAAAGAAGGCTTTGAAAATAATGGTCTAAGCCTTCATATGAGTAAGATAATGGTTCTGGTATTTAATTTTATTTGATTTGAATAAAGAAACGAAGGAATGCAAGAACAAGTTAATGAATTTGTATATTTGGTATGTGGAAATGTGTTCAATAGAGATGGAAGATACGAGATGAATTCGGAAAGGCGTATTGCTGCGGATAACAGGGATATTAATGCTGCATTGATGAGATGAAATGTCAGCACGCATGTCAAACAGCTGCACGTTCTGTAGTACACAATGCAGTATTGGTACCGACGGTGTTATACGGCACTGAAACGTGGGTATTACCGAAGAAGAATGACGAGAAAGAAGAGAAGATGAATGCTGTGGAGATGCGATTTATTCCTAGGATATGCGGAGACAATTCGATCAGCTAAAATCAAATTCGCAATGAAGAGATACACAGAATGGACCTGCCATTCTGTGGCGAGGATGTCACGATGAGAATGAAAAAGAACATGATCAGCTAGCTTGGACACGTCGGACGAGTGAGTAATGAAATTATGGCAAAAAAGATTTATGGTGGAAAAGTGAGCGTTAAAATAAGGTGTAGGAGAGACCTAGATTGACCTTCGAAAACAAAGTATCAAAGATACTGGAAGGTCACGTAAAAAGCAAAAATGATAAAGCATAATCGAGCAGATTAACACCGTCGTTGTAGTAAAAGTTAGATTACGCAAAATATTTTTATCATCGATACACACATAAACAAATCAGATTATTATACAAAATAAAAGGATTAACAGCCGGGACCCATTTCAATTTTACATAGCTCCTTGGGAACATTTGAATGGTTAATGCATTTTTTTCTATAAATTTCAAAAAATATATGTAAATTGGCATATATTTTTTATATTTTACATTTTAAGTAAAATACATTTTAGAAATCTTAATATTTTTGGGAATTTTGATCTTTGCTTTCACAGTTTGCGGTCATAACACCAGTATTAAGTAGGCTTTCGCTATCATTCCCACGTAATAAGAGTAGATGTAAGTACTTTACTACGTCAGTACATTAGAACAAACATTCATACACAGACTGATCAACACATAACTCTTCTTTCAATCCCACAGTCGGGTAATATAATAAGCGTAGATCTACGTACTGTAAATATAAGACAGATATAAAAACTTATTTCGGTAAATTATAATAAAAAAATTGTTTCATTCATTTTATATAAAATATTCTTTCTAAGAAATACCTCAATATTGCTAGTGCCAAATTAATCTTGAATGCTTATATGGTAGATAAAGAACAAGTAATCGGAATTTGCTTTTAAGAACTGTTTACAAGTTATGTATTCAATTTTCAATTGTAGTTAGGTATAACTTATTATTAACTCAATATTTTTAACTAAATAATAATATATATATATATAAAAAATAAAATAAAACTAAATTATTATTAACTAATTAAGAAAATATACGTAGTAAATTCAACACACAAGATAAAAGTATATAAATCGTTTTTTATTCTCATTATGTAACATAAAGTTACGTAAGCGACGTAATTCGTTTAAACCTACGTTAACTTATATAGAAATAGAAATAAGTAGTATAGAAGGACACGCAGACCCGCTAAGTGAAGTAAGTTCAAGCAATTTTCTTAACGAATCACAGTGGAGTCCGTGTGAACTTGTAACTTACAAATTATACTGCTCACACTAATTGGGTCTCAAATTCATTAACAGTCATTTAGACGACGCCCACTCCGGAGTAGAGCGAACAAGTTCAATGTTTCTATTGCATATTTTGACTTTTTATTGACATATGTAAGAGTTTGTTGTCTATTAAGCATTTTTTTATTATTTTTATCTTCTTGGATTTAGTTATATATATATTTTTTTTTTTTGAAGATACTACTCGTATATAACTTAACGCCGTACTTACCGTAACTTGCAAGCTCAGGGAAATGAGCACATTTTTTTATTATAACCAATAATTCTTCGAAAGAATTTGAATTTGTAAGTACTGAGTGTAGAGAAATCTAAATTGTGCCTTATGGCATTTAAACATTTAGTCGTCAAAATTCAAATAGTGTAAAATATATTTAAAAAATTGTAAATTTACATTTAGATAATTAACAATTAACATTTAGATAATATTGTAAAGCGGCCTCCAGTGGTAAGCATAGGAACTACATTAATAAATGGTGAAATATTGCAGACGCAACTAGAGGTCGTTGCTTGTTAATTTTTTTTAAGTAAACTATATTAAAATACCATTAAAATAAAAAATACTAAATAAATATTTAATACTAATAAATAATTTTAATAATTAATTTTAATTAATTTTAATTTTTTTCATTTCAATAATTTTTTAATAGTAGTAAATAAATATTTAAAATACCATTTCCAGATGCATTTCTTAAAACATATTTATAAGAGACCATCGTGGGGCAGCGGCTGAAAATGACGATAACCGCAACGATTTTTTGGTCAACGGTTTGATTAAATAGTCGGAAATAAATTATTTGAATTTTGTCACTCGTGGTATTCCCTGCTATGCAGGATGAAGCGTGAAGCAAAAAAATATAAGTAACATATAAGTAATATTAAAAGTTAACATCGCGCTGCGCAGTAAAATATAAAGGACATAAGCTGTAACTGACCCTGAAAACACTGAAACTGAAACACTGTTTTGGGTTTGATTCCCAATTGGTGGTATGAAATATTTAATATTGTGATTTCTTCGCTCTGGCAACAAGGCAAAGTGCGGTGTTTAGTTCCGCTACTCTAAAATCAATGTATTTTATAGGAGCAGAGTGTCTTAACACTAGATTCCTGAATCCCTCTGCCTGCTATGTACGGGCCGTAGCGGGAAGCTAAAAAAAAAAAAGATAACGACGATCTTACTTCCGCAGCGAACCGACAAGAATAAACACATAAATATCATATAAAAATAGAATACTTTATACAAAATTACATTCAAAACAGCAACTAAATAATATGTCCTATCAAACTTTCAAAATTATTACAATAACAACCGCTCAATTCCATTTTATGAAACATAAATATTTAGAGAGCTTAATGAAGAGGGCTATAACGGCTGAACTGAAATTGTGAGAACGGAAAAGTAGGCGGATGCTATACTGTGTTGACAGCTGGAACAAGAATGGGCGTAAAAAAATCAGATACCCGGTAGGTATCTAATGGATATCTTCTATTGTGAGCGACAAAAAAAAATTTTTGCACGCCCCACTGTGAGCTTTAGAACATGTATTATGTTTACTTATATTACATTCGAGGTCGAGCGAATTGATATGTCTTCTTCGAAGTGCTTTATCTTTTTGGAATGGATACATTTGTTGTTAGTACCAGGAAATATATAGTGTGTTCATAAATTATGTTATTATCATGTTTTGTTGAAGTAAGTAAGTTAATATCTGTAATACTAATATTATTTTGTTAGAAGCTTGCTAATAAATATCGTCTTCCTTTTTTTAAATTTTATAACATATATATAATATATATCTCAACGCACCCACACATAGCAAGGTAATTCTCCATTTTTTCTTTCCAGACTTTCCGCGGTATCTTCGAGGCATTGCATGTTGAGTGGCGGAACTCAACGCTGCGCTTTTCCTCTTTACCAGAGCAAGAAAATGAATATAGATAAATTACTTTAATAAATTATACTTGTCCTTACATATAATTTTATCAATATATATTAGCAGGGTAAATTAATTTTTAAAAGTTAACTGCATTATAAAGCCAGTAATGCCAAATCACAAACTACCTAAACAACGATCACTTACCTGAGTGTAACAGCGCTGTGGTCTCGTTGTAATATAAACGAGCCCTAAGTAAACAAACCCATGGAACAATAGGTATTTGATGGATCATTTCATGCGTTTTAAGACATAAATACAAATTTTAAAATAATATTTTAAAATTCTGTTCCGAATACAGAAAAGAGGTAGTTATTAACCCCTTTCATCATCTTTCTTTTGATTACACACTTTGAAAAATAAGCAGGTGCTATAAGCCACAATGATCCTTTTCGGTACTTATACAAATACTTTGTATATTTTGAACTATAGAATTTTAAATATATTAATAATATTATTTTTAACTCAGCACATCTGCCACATTGTGCGAAGCAGATGAAGATATCTGTGTTCTTCTTTCTTATTTGGCAAATTTTGTAGATTCTGGGCTGTACTCGCTGAAATCCTTTATTTATAGTATGCTTAAATATATTTAATCATTTCCCAGAGAGGGAATTGAACTAACTAACTAACTAACCATCACGTGTAAACTGCTTCACTGTACTTTTTGGGTGTTGTAGAATAAGGTATATTATAAAAATAACTCTTTCGAGAGATTTCGCACAGGTGTTCGGTTTTCATTTAGTTTTAACTGTAATTTTATAACATAACATGCTATTGTGTTATTCACTGTTACATGACTCATTCATTCTTAAGTATGATTATCATTTTAAGTTGAAAACTAATTAAACCAAGATAATTAATTTCTATTAAAATAAGGAATTTTAATAGGCATTAGATAGCCTTCGTGGTGCAACGGTTGCGGGTTTGATTCCCATTCGGAAGAATTAAATATAAATTGTTTGTATTTCTTCGCTCTGGCAGCAGAGCAACCCAACAATGAGGTGAAAAGTGGGGAACGGAGTTTCTTAATACCAAGTCTCAGGTTTTATTTGTCAGGTGCTATGCGGTGCGGGATAAAACGTGAAAAAAAGTCCATGTACATGGCGGACTCCACGCCGCGTTTTATCCACCTTCAGAGGAATATAAAAAAAAATTAATACAATATTTTCCCTAAGTCAGAGGCTGTCCCACAGCGCCTTGATAACTTCCCTCAGTAAATAACCATTGCCACCAGCTAATTAACAACGATAATTAAAATTGCCAATTTATTTTTACCACAACTAAGATATATATAATAATAAATATAATCAAGACAGTGTAAACACCATGTCTCCTTTGTCGCCATATAAACGGATAGCCCTATGTAAACAGACCCTCGGCAGCAGATTAGAAGCTCGTTAGTCTATCAAATAGATTATCTGTGTCGTATAAGTCGGAACTGATATTCTGTCTTGTATTACGTTTGATATTTATGTTAGTTTGTAGTTAGTTGTATTTGCTATTTGTAGTTGGATTTTTTTTTTGTTTTTTTAATTATTTTTTTTTATATGTAAATATCAAATATTTTGAGTTGCTTTTAAAAAAAATTAGGGGCTCCGCCCTCTGCTCGCTTTGCTCATTAATCCATTGCAATAATCGAATAATAAAATTAAACCAAATTTAATAATAAGATGCAACCGCCGTATTGCCATGATTTTTGGGAGTGAGTTTACTTTGATATAAATAGATTTTTATATAATTTTATATTTCAGCACCTAGTGTTTAAGTTGAATTAAGTGGAAGAAATCAACGCCGCGCTTTTGCCTAGTACGAGCGTAAGAAAAATTAAAACATGTTACTCCCCCGAGTGGGAATCAAATTCAATGCTGGTTCACCTGCACATACATTATATACGACTTTTTTTTACATCTTGAAGCTTTTTTGCCGCCTACAAGAGTGGGCAGAAAAACTTTAGCACTTTTGTCTGAATTATCAAGATATTTCACATTAAGTGGTGGAACTCAACGTCGCCTTTCATTATCGGAGCGCAGAAAGGAAAATGGAGAATGAAACCACAACGATCGCGCTTACAATCAGACGTCCCACTGCGCCACGACCTCATTTTCCATTCATTCGACACAATATAATAGATTTTGATATTTTTCTAATTTAACTGTTCTATTGATCTTTAATTAACAAGTAAATGGCTTAAGAATAACACAAATCAGCTATTTTAATTGAATTTGTCATTGTTAGTCTGACTCACAGATCGCAATCTCATCGGCTTCCTGACGTTCAGTGGGCGGTGACAAACGCAGCGTCGTCCAGTAACATCAGTCAGTTTGAGTTAACTCCGCTATGATATTGGCAGGACGCCAAAATAGATAATAAAAGAAAAGGAAAGAAAAATGTATATTGTTAACTGTCTTAGAAAATTTATGTTTTTTCGGTCTTTTGTATGGAAAGGAGTTGTTTCTAAGAAAATATATAGATTTTTTTGGGTTAATTTATATTGATGTAGCAGATTTATTACATTACATAGATTGCGCGCCGGAGTGCCTTAAATTTGTTACATATATAATATATATGTATATACTATATACGTACATATATACCGTCGAATTCTTAAGACATTGTCTGCTGAGTGGCGGAACTTAACGCCGCGCTTTGCCTGGCACCAGAGTAGAGCAATGAAAATATAAATTAAAAATAAATATTTATTTCCCTCGAGTGGGATTCGAACCCACAACCGGTCAAGTTTACAGCCACATTTTGTGTCCCTGCGCCACGACTGGACTCCAAAGTATACCTAGAATTTCACATTAGTAGAATAAATAGATATAAGCTAGAAAAATAAGCTGCTCAATACTTATGTATTTATGAAGAACCTTAGAAAACGTAGCTAGAAAAATATTTTAAGTCACACAACGATCCTATATAAACAAATAGTAGTAATATATATATTACTATTGCATATTATACACACTTTGGGTAAGAAATAACAATTAAAGCGGCTTGTAAGTAAAAAAAAGGATGAACTTGGCGCTCATGGTCGTGGCAATGGTCCAAAATGACTGTATAATGGAAAATAGCTGTAATCCTTATGAAATTTATATTGTAAATAGATTTTTATTTATTTCAAATTGTTGTTCTTATAGTTATATAGTTTAGCGTAACTATAATAAGCACAGATATTCGTTTATATTTTTGTTTCTATTACTATCTCCCTAAGCTTGCTTCCTAAATGTGTCAATGGATAAAATAAGAAAATTAAGAAGAAATAATAAATATAAATATTGTACCAGACTAGAATCAAACCTACAACCAATATATTTTAAGTCAAACACTGATAACTACACTGTAATCACGTCGAATTATATAATAGTGCTTAAAGATTTTCCTAAATTTCACTTGTGACTTTAGTTATATTACATATAATTGTAGAGATTACATTCGTCAAATTAGGCAAAACTAATAATAAGTTATTAATGTAGTGTTTGTAAGTGTAGTATTGTGATGAAGCTGATTGTATGTAATTAAGTTGAAGTAAAATATTGAATTATAGCAATAGCCCATTTATTGTTATTATATAGTATAACCTATTATTAAAATGTTACCTATAATATACGAAAGACGTATGCTCTCATTTTGTATGAAATTAACTACAAATATAAGTTTGATTTTTTCCTATTAAATATTTCATTGATTTTCACCTTCAGAATTTTTTCATTTATTTAACTTACAATACATGTAAGTCCTCACTTTATAAAAAATTTCATAGTTATAGGTCCAGTACGGTATAATTATGAATATGGGGCGATTGACTAAGAAGCTTAATTTTTTTTCTATGCTGTAAAGAATCTTAGATTTGCATACTTTTTATTAATTTCAGCCTGATACGCTGTCTTAAGATAAATATAGTCTTGACCGACGGACAGATGGGCATCAAAGTTATCCTATAAGGGTATACCGTTTTTTCTTTTAAAGTTCTAAAAACATATGTACTACTACTACTATATTAAATTTATATATAGAAATATATTAATTTTTAATGATTACATCATGATAAATTATACCATACAAAATCATTTCAATATAATTAAAAACAAAAGTTTAAAAGCAATTTTGGTAAATTCTGTATTAGGTAAAGGTAATTCAATTATGGCGAATGCAGCCAAAAGCGGGTTCCGTTGAGCTTCTGCAAAAACAGCTTTTGACAGCTTGGCTTTGGAGCTTATGCGAAAATTTATAGAAAATTGCATGAACACGCGTTGCGCTCGTAGGGTGCGCGGGAAACCATCGGGGGGTGTATATTTAGAATGTTTCAAGCCGTAGATCCTCAGTCTACGCTCTACTTGCGGGTGGAGAGTACGTCCCTACTTCGCTCTCTCCGAGTTCGACGCACGCCCGATCGCATTTATCATAATTGAAAAAATAATACATACTCTAATCTTACCGTGTTTTGTGCCCTGGACTGGATTTGGAAGTGCCTGTGTCTGAGAATTTTAGTGACTGAGCCATTTAAACTTTATTTGTTTTATGTTGTGGATGATTAAAACTTGAAGTTATTACAATTGTGTTGAAGGTATGTATGTGATTATCGTTTACTATATATATATATATATACTAATTTTATATCAAGTTCTATTCAACTTTTAATGATGTCCATATCAGGATTTTTATTACATTGCTATCTTTGGAGTGAATAATTTATTGGGGTTAGAGACACAGATAGGTTTATCGAAGCAATTGTGGCATCAAAGTAACATGTAAACACTATATTATTATGAATACGAGAAGAAATTTATTGTTTATTCATTTTAATGTTGTCGATGTTGACTCTCGGTAAAAACCACTTTAACTTCTCTGTTTGACTAAAGAAACCGCTTCCGTGTACTCGAGCGCTATTTAACCGACCGGTGCACGTTCTAAGTAAAACGTTCAACTGAATAAGATTCATAAATTAGTAGGTACGTGACAAGCGACACTTGATACACAGGAAAATATTGAGTAAATAGACGACTTTTATGAGGACGCAACAAAGCGGTATGATTTATATGACACTACGTCACATTATATAGCAAATTTGACGGAGGTAGGATAGGTTTTTGGTGCTTCGGTGTAGCTTTTATATTATAAATATGTGATTTCCGGTCAGTGAGCCGTGAAGTGAGGCATGCGAGGAATTTCCACTTTACGGACATCGCAAACAGGAAAATTCACCTTCAAATACCTATAAGAATCTCGCATCCCGTATATTTAACTGACCAAAATTACAAATCCCATTCAAAAAAGATTGACTGCATAATATATAATGTTCGTAAAACTGCGATTAATGTAGAGCTTACTATTGGTTATTTTAATTATATATATGAAGAGCTTTTAACTAAATGGTTGATTTATATTTGGATATAATAAGTTTGATAAAATAATCCATCATATAATAATCAGTCATCATACTTAAAGTTTTATATATTAAAGTTTTTTTTCTATTTATGTTTTAGTTTCACGCTGTATCCCGCACAGGGTAGGGTAGGAATACGGGGAATCTAGTATTAAGACACTTTGTCCCCATTAGCTCCCCCCCCCACTTCCGTTCCCCACTCACATTTAAGAAACTTTCTTATAACAATTCATAACATTCTTTATTTATTTGTTTATCGATGTAGTAGATCAGTGTCGTAAAAACACATGTATCTGTTTAAAGACAATATAGAATAATATAAAAGAAATACATAAATTACACGTGCATTGAACCACGCTGTTCAATCTTTCATAGAAACTAAGGACGCCTTGTTTTATAATTTATGTCGGATCTCTTTCAAGAATTTTTCGAGCAAAAAATCGTTAGAAGTGTACCGTATGAGGTATCTCTACAACACAAATATATTTCGCTACATTCTAAAAGCGCTGTGTAGTTTGGAAATATTTAAATTACATAACGTTATGACATTTTTATTTGATGTTACGTTGTTTGATTTTGCATGTAATTAAATTGCATTTTTTGTATTTTTTTTTTTGCTCTTTATCTGTTTTTTTTTTGTTAAAAAAGTGCAGTAAATAATATTGTTCAACAAAGCTTACTATAAATTTAATTAATTTTTAATATCTATACCTCATATATTTGAAACTAAAGTCACAAAGAAATATAATACAAAATTTACCACAAGAGAAATTTCTATATACATCCAATACATCAACAGTGAGGCCATCATACGTTGAAAGATGATATGAAATGATTTCGCCTTAAAGTTTAATAGACGCTCGAAAGGTCTGTATACTATTACCACCAATTAGTCAGTGCGAGGCGGTTTTCTTTGATATCAGTAAGACGGTTGTAAACATTAAATTGATCGAAATAGAGTGAAGACCGCCTCGGAGAGTGACTCATTGAACGTATATAGTTAAATATCGATATCGATATCGGCACACCCATCGACAATGCACTTGAAGTCTCTAATTAGGTTCCATGTAATTAAATCGATTAAATCGCTTAATAATAAACGAGCCAATTAGGCGATTCTTGTGGGCAATACATGATTTGTGTATATATATATATAATAACGATTGATTATTCGCTTATTATCTTACTTTTCACGTAAAAGTGGTTATTTTAAAATAAAATTTATGAAATGGACTCAATCGAAAATCCGAATATTTGTATTGCATTAAAATGTTTCTATTTAACTCTCTACTCTTAAATTGGACCACATTAGTATTGTAGTTTACTTGTCTGGAACTTTCGTATGTAGGTAATAACTTTTCAAGTACGTTGTATTTACTTTACTTAAAAGTTTGAGTTTGAAATTTCGAGCACACTGTTTTCAGAAAACTCATTTATTTCGAAATAACTATTTAAATGTAAGGTTTCATATAATAGACATTTTTATTAATACCTATTGATACATTTCTTGAGATTGATGAATTTAGTAATAGTGAATGTTGGGTGGCGAATCTCAACTTGCAAATTGACTTACAAATGCAGAGAAATGCGTAGTTTATATATTTTTTCTTTCTTTCTATAATTTTTGTTATATATAATTTTGACTTTTTAATTTAAAATAGTTTATTATCTAAAATTATTTGATTTATTTTAATTATAAACTATCCTGTTATCAATAGAGCTAAAAAGCTCTTAATTATAATTTTAATAATTTAGTTCTATACATAATATTATGTTATATATATTGACCTAATTGCTTGTGATGATAACGGATGCAGCTAATTATGTATTAAAATTTTTTTATTTTATACTTTTTAGCTTTGAAATAATTTAATATTTATATATAATAGGCCATTGTAGCACAATGGAACCGCGTCTTACTATAAACGTGACGGTTGTGGGTTCGATTACCATTCAGTGGAATAACTACAATAAAATTATTTTATTATAAAATATGATTTTTTTTTAAAGAAACAAACTGTTATAAGTACAACAGGCAAGAGTTTGACCTGGCGCAGTTCTCATGTAATCCTCATTTCACGAAAGAGCGTTACAAGTTTCCGACTAAAAGTTTCTTCTAACATTCATAAGCGTTGTGCTTTGCTAACTTCCAATTCTTTACACTTAATACTTTTATTTTACACTCAAAACGGTATACTTTCTCTGAATATTTTATCTGAGTGACCGCTATGGAACTTATGAATATAAAATTTTATTAATATTTAATTTTAGATGTTTGAAGTTGTAGCTGCAGTATATTTAGTTTATTAAATTAGTTTATAGTTCTACAAGTATAACGATATACAAGTATAATATAGGAAGAAAACTGTCATTTTATATTGTTTGTTATTGTATTGTCTGTATTTTATATGGAAGAATTTTTTTTTCATAAAGTGGTATGTACTTAATATAACTTAATGTATATAATATAAAGATTATAAGGAATGTAGTTATTTGCTAACAATAAAATACAGAACTAAACTTAAGTCAAAATGTTGTTAACTAAAAAAACGTTTTTAATTAATATAAAATAAAGTAATTTGAGCTCAAGTATGTCATAGAGTTTAATTAAAGATATACAACACAACATACACTATACAAGCTATTATAATAAAATTCTTCATTATGTTTTATGGAAGAAGATTTAAAACCGACAATTAAGAGTTCAAACTCAAAAATATTGTAATAAAATACGAAGATATTGGTTTTATAGCACGTAAAGCTGTGTTATGACGTCACATATAGGCTTTTATTTGTAGAAACTGTCAGTTATCAGTGAAATAAAGTCCTTTATTGGTTAATTTTACAACCACTTATAGAACTCGAACGTAAGTTAATAGGCGTCTTAAGTGGTTATAAAATTTATAACAACTTTTCAAATTTTTGGGCACCGATTCATCTTCATAAATAATAAACGTTTAAATTACTACTTACAGGATTTATGTGTTTTCTGCTTTGATAGAAGGTTTGAAATATGGGACCTATATTTTGGCTTTTTCTTATTTTCAAAATTATACGCCACGGCCAGACATGTTCGACTTTATGAAAACTCAAAAAGTCATAAATCTTTATAAATATACTATACATATTGCACTGGAGCGACCTCAATAAAAATATTTAGGAAATTGGTGAATGTAATTGAGTAATAATAGTGGCACGGTAGTCTGAGGTTTGATCTTTTATTGTGCATAAAAAGTTCTTATTATTTAAAAAAAAGTGTAGATTTTCTTTTTATTTTTGATATTTTTTATTAAAAATCAAATGCACAAAGTAAATGTTTTATAAAAAAGCTTTGAACAATAACAAAATAGGTTATAACTCGCGAAGAATTATAACTTATTATTATTATCTAGATATATTTGTAATTCACACAATACAAATACATACGAAAATAGAAAAATAATCACTATCTTACTTACATAATTAGCCTAACTGTTTCATAAATGTTATATATGAGAATTTGTAGAACAATTTATTCCAAATGAAAATCGATACGGAAAATACCGCAATGTTTAATTATATAATTATACGGAGCAAAAATACATAAGTATACGCTGCAGCATTTGCATATAATGAATGGACTTCAAAATAAACTTACGTCAATAGCTTGGCTGACTATATAATAGTTCTATATATTAGACTATATATATAATATTTAGTTTAAGATATATTTATAACTAAGTATATAATTTTTTTTTTATGTAGGCAGGAAATCCCATTTTTGAAGCATTGCGTGACAGGTGGCGAAGACTAACTATATCCAAATAGAGTTTTTTTAATAAATATAATAAATATAAGCATATTCATGAGACCTATTTGTGGTAAATTATTTGACGTTATAAATTAAAAAGCACGTCAATTTTTTTATTTTGAATAAAATTATTAGACCTTGACTTTAACGTCGAGTACGTTACATACATTCGTCACTAGACGCAATTTTTTTAGGTTTAACCTATTCCTATATGAAGCTAGGACAGGCAGGGGTGGCCTAGTGTTAAAACTGTCCACTTCCCACTTTCCGCGGAATTCTGTAGGCATTGCGTGTTTAGTGGTGGAACTCCAAGGTGTAATTTGTCTCAACACCAGAGAGATGAAATGAAAATTTTAAATATTTGAAAATCAAACCTACAGCCTGCCTCGTTTACGGTCATACCAAACTAACCTAAGAAATTGTGGTACAATGGAGTCCTCTTTATGAAAACTATAGTATTATTACGTTACGTTACTTAATTATCGTATTAATACGTATAGTATTATTATTTGCCGTTAAAAAGCCAAATTCACTCTGACTCACTACTAGTTCGTAGATTATTCACTGTTTCGTAGATTATCAATGACATTCGCAAGCACATTTCGTAGCAGTCTTCGGTTATAATATTTGGAATAGTTGCCAGAAGCCTGTATAATTCGACCATACGGGAGCTGTCGCTCATTTCAAATATTTTCAAACAAAAAATCATTTTATATTGATTTTGAATAAAAAATTTTATACATTTATGCATTTATTCCAAAGTTATCGTTCTAGAATATTCGCTAGACTAGTTTTGGTTATGCTAAGGAAGGTTCTAGAGCCTGCCACAGATCTTGAATTACTTATACAGATATTTTGTTTCGATTTCGTAAACACAAAGGGTTTCTTTCTATCAAGTATGTATCACAAGGAATTTTTCTTTAAATGTTAGAATTTTAAAATAAACTCTTTTGAATTCGAGCTTTTATTGAATTTTGAGCAGCCTTAACTTTATTCTTTATTATTTGGCAGCTCTACACTTGTTTCCCTGAAGCAGGGTTAACAGAGAGCTTAGTGATTAATCTAGAGTTAGAGTAGTCTACTCCGAGCTGAGTCTTACCAATATTGTAAAAGTAAAATAATTTTAAAATAATGCTTATGTTATAATTTCATGATCGTTACATCAAGTGGCGATCGATTATATTATATAACCACTGTATCTACGTTACATATATTATAATAAAAAGAAAAACTTAAATACTAATAAAATAAAAGAGAAATCATCTAACGTTTATTATTTCAATTAGTCTTCATATCCAACAATCGTGGAAGGCACCCTTCCGAGATTAATTATAATTAACCCCACGATGTACCCCGGGGTGAATAAGTACAAACGATTCAAAAACATATCATATGAAATTCAAAATTATATTTTCATTAAGTAGTTACTATACCTACTGCATGTACTATGAGGTAATTTCATCTTTCATTTTATTGATATTTCACCCTTTCCCTTTCTAAGGTTTCGTTATTGAGAATTGAATTTAATTTGTATAGAAAAATTAATTCGTTGTCAAATTTACTCTTTTTTTTAATTTTGCACATATTTAAAATATTTTTGGTCTCCTATCCAGTTAGATAGCATGCGGCGTTGGATTACAGTATTTTATCTACAACTGTTTAGAACGGTTAGATAATAAAGAATTAAAAATAAGAATATATTACCTGGTTTCTTTGCCACGGCAATGCATAAAGGTAATGTAGAAAAAATAACTTATAGAATAAAATTTCGAGGTTTACTCGAATGTCAGTTAAAACTCGACTACTGGTTTACAATGAAACACCGAACACTCTTTATCTCAGTCGTTAACGAGGGATACATCAGCGAGTTAAGGGTGTGCGATCAATATTCAATATCCGGATAGAATTCGCCTCTTCCGTTTTACTGATATACAAACTAAACAACTGTACAAATATTTTTCATTTATATATTAGAGAATGTTCATATTTTAGTCCGTAGTAGTTTTAAATATTTGAAAGTAGTTTCTTTTTCCTCGTTCTGATGTCGAGACAAGGTGTGGCGTTAAGTTTCACCACTCAACACGCAATGTCTCCAGAATTCGGCAAAAAGACGGGAACGGAAAGGAACTGTGTGCGGGACGAAGAGTTTTAACACATGACAATCACAGCACGAAGCTGTGTGAGCACACAAAAATGTGTTATACATGACATATATTAAATATTATATAACGCAGTGCGCTGGAGAGATTTAATAAGAAAACTGAGCTCTTTCAAATTTTGTGCCGTAGAGTGTATAACTTGTCGGTTCGACATTAAATAGGTACACACGCGAAGAAACTTCACAAACACTATTATTGAAATTTTCCCTCGTCGTCTAATAAACAAAATTAAAAGTTAAAGCTTCTTACAAATTGTGTTTCAACTTAGTAATTAATATTTCGTTCGCTTTAATTTTACATTTTACATATAATAACATTATTTACTTATTAAAATATTGATTGTTTAAAACTAATTAAAAAACAAGTTTTCTCAAATAAATTCCTTCAAATATTGATATAAGGACGAATATGTATGGATAATTTAAATTACTAGCTGCCTAATCTAACATCTACTTGGAGCAGCCTCTACAAGACTGTGTACTCTCGTATTAGGTAATTTATGTTGAATCCGTTAGAATTGCTCGCCGAATCTCATCCAACACATACTCGTTAAGACGCCTTCCTAGTTGGTTAAGTTGTTAGTGGCGAAATTCCAGCAGTTGCGCGATAGATTCTCGATTCGCATGCAATTATATTCAATTTAAATTCAGCGTTTTGTAAGATTTGAGCTGCGGCTGAGCTAATAAGTTCGGAGTGTTTGTGTAATTTTGGACTAAGTTTGTGTTGAATTGAATTCTGAATTCCACACACACAGCAGGTTAGGCAGAAGGAACCTAGTGTTAAGACACTCCGCCATTTTCCGTCTATTTCTAGAGGCATTTCGTATTGCGAAGAAATGAAAATATTAAGTCTTAAGTTAAATTTAACCGAGTAAGAATCGAACCTTCAACGTGTTGCAAAGTGTCAACTGCGACACCTTGAAGGTACTTTAAAATTTACTATGAAGACAATTATAATTAAGCTATATAAATAAAATATAAGCATTAATAATGAAATACAAAATATTAAACAGAAATAAAAATATAATGAAAAAGAATTTATCTCTAAAACCCATAGAGATTTGATCTCGGTCAAGTATTACGGTGAGTTCGTTGTACCTCACATCTCACGGTCCGCCCGGCCGCGTCGCAGGTGCAGCCCGTACACCTGCCGACCCGCCAACTTACCATAAAATGCGATTCCATTCTACCCCGCGTGAAACAATGCTATGTCTGGCCCCTACGTGTGAGCAGGACAGTGATACAATCACGGCTGACATTAACTCAATATAGGGAACGCCGATGGTATATCAGTTTTTACTGGCGCAAAAACTATAGGAATTTCATCTTTGAGATGGACTCGGTAATCGGTTGGCTGGCATTGTTTTTAATATTATATGTGGGTTTATATGCGATGGCTGTAGGTTCGATTTCCATTACATACTATTTTTATATGTATATTTTAAATAATACATTACTTTGGTTTGATACTAACAAATTATTTAAGAAAATTTAGTTAGACAACATATCTTTTCTTCTTGTCCACCAAGTGTGGGAGATGCATTGAAAAAAAAAAACCGCCAAGCAGGTGTAAAAGTAATTCTTTCTCGCTCTAACATTTTGATTTTTAACTCTCCCGCATTGCCCCGGGCGATATTCGCTTTCTCGCAGTTTTGTTTTACTTTTGTCTGGCGTACGTCTTGCGCTTGCTATTTGTTTATTAGTTGCGATTGAGTTTCTTACTTTAAATACATTATAAATAGTTTAAGTACATGTTTTACTAAAAGTTTAATTATTTTTATGTATCAATGAGGCCCTCGTGGCGCGGGGTCATAAGGGTATAACTGTTAAGAGTCGATTGTGGGTTCGATCCCCATTCGATGAAATGATTATTATATATTAATATTTCATTTCTTCGCTCTGGCGCTCAGGCATAATTAGTTGAGTTCCGCCACTCAACAAGCGATGTCTCTAAAAATTCACCGGAAAGTGGGAAACAGAGTGTCATATCCCTAGGTTACCACTACCTACCCTGCTGCATCCAGATACAGCGTGAATCATGATTTAATTTTTTAAATTTCTGTATATATAATCCAGTTATATCTTTATTGAAATAGTCCAAACAAAAAAAAATCAATTAATATGAACATTGAAGTATGAAAAAAAAGCGAAGCTATTGTTAAAAGAAATTACAACAGGCAGCCAAACGGATTGCGATATCAAAACATCAAATCAATATAGGAGCGTGTCCGAATCTCCATTCAGAGAATAACGGGCGGTAGTTGTGTTTAAAACTTTTTCACTTCCATACCCTTTTGTTTCTTTTAGTATTGCTCTATTTACCAGCTTGTTGTATAACGGTTATTTAGAACTAAATATTGAATAGGATCTTTCTATTATTTAGTAGTTGTTATTTTTATAATATGGGTATATAGAATATAGTTTAGAAAGGAACAGGCGGAAAGTGGGGAACAGAGTGTCTTAACACTCTCTTCCCCTAGCCCTGCCTACTCTGCTGTATGAGGGATACAGCGTGAAACTTTGTTTTTTTTTTTGTATTAGTTTCTTTTTATACATTTACGCCAGATCGAAAAACAAAAAAATAATATAATATACGAGTATTAAATAAAACATAAATTAATTTTCTGTGGCACTTTTATAAAGTGAATACGTAAGTAGGTCTAGTGAACTCAAGACTATTCAATATGAGGGAGGAGCTGAAACGCCAAGACAAAGTTTTTAAAAGTCACGCCGCGAGTCGTTGAACAATACTCCTTAATTAAAACCTTCACCGTCAGACGTGTGTACGCCGGGAACATACCGCATAATCATTTCATTATAATTGGTGCGGAGATATTAAGACTAATTTCAATGCAGCAATTTATAAAAAAAACGGCTAAGTGTGAGTCGGATACGTGAACGAATGATACCGTACTTTAAAAAATTATGAGGATAGTCATGTTTGTTGTATGGGAGTTCATTGATATTTATTTTATTCTGTTTTTAGTATTTGCTGTTATAGCGGCAACAGAAATATATTATATATTAAAATTGACAGCGTAGTCTTAGTAATAGAGTCCGTTTTCCCTTTTGCGTGTGGAACCCAAAAAATTCTTTGTAACTGTTTGTCTTCTATTTAGTCGTAACTAATTAATTAAATTATTTTTAATAAGCTACACTTTCAAAATTAGCCCCCAAAAAATTGTAAGTAATATATATATATTCGACATTTTGAACAAAGAAACTTCAAGTATGAGATGATGGACTCAATTTTGCATTGATTATTACTGAAACTGTCTCTCATCATGACTTTTCGTCCTGATAGTGTCAAATAATTGATATTTTAATATAGTTGTTCCCACGGGTAAACGTAAACTAGGATAAAAAGTGACCTATGTCCTGTTTAATTCTTAGAACGCCCGCTTCGTGCGTTTCAAATTTCATTTTGAACGCTCTGAGCTTTGATATAAAGTAACAATAAGTATGTACATTGTATCATTAATAAAATTAATTAACGTTTTATAAATTTAATGTGAGTAAAAATATGATTTTATTAAAATAATTTAATTTTTTATAAATAATATGCCATTTTAGCTTCATACATATAGTATGTAGACGTATAACATAGCATAGTAAGTCCAATGTTAAGACTTTCGGTACTCTATCTTTCGCCTCATTCTAAAGACAGCGTGTTGAGTTGCGGTTTGCCGTGTATAACGATAAAATGAAAATAATTATTTTTCTCCTTTGAGAATTGAACCTACAACTATCGCAGCCTGTGCCCCTGCATCACATCCTCTAATAATAACCTAAAACTACAATTACCATTTGGAAAAAAGTTAATAATATAATTATAATTAATTATATATCTATTCTACGGGATATGTATCGATGCGCCGTCGTGAGATTTACTGTGGCGTGTCACGCTAACAATAGGCCTGTTCCTGGAGTGCAATGTGCTGGTCTGGAGCTAGATTCATTTTGCTCTCACCACGTTCTTACTGGTCTAGACTGTATATTTCTTAAATAACTATTATAGATATAGACTTAATACATATATTTATAATACAGTGTTTTGAGCTTTACACATTTAAAATTTTGCATTATATCTTACACAAAAAAAAAAAAATAAATTGTAATAAGTATGTATATGAATATAAGTTTAAATTTACATCGCAAAGAGACTATACTTATGAGTGTTTACCGCGGACCGTTGTTACTGAACAAATCAAATAAAAACCTTTCACTTTGAAGGCAAACGTGTGAGTTTATTAAAACAAAACATGGACCGAAGTCATTTACAATTCCAGGGAAGGAGTGCAACACCGCTTTTAGCATTCAAGAGGCGCCCGCGCGCGGTAGGTGTGCTTAATTTGAATTATCTCGATCTGACTGACATATTCTCCAAGAAATATTTGAAACAATAAATGCCTTGATAGTTAGCAATAAGAGAAACTTGTTCTATCATGAATATTAAGTCAAATCAAATCAGCTTTACGTTGTATCCCGCATATAGCAGGGTAGGCAGACGGAATCTAGTGTTAAGACACTCCGTACTTTCCACCGAATTTTTCGAGGTATTGCATGTTGAGTGGAGGCACTCAACGTCGTGCTTTTGGCTTGCTGCTAGAGCGAGAAAATGAAAATTTTAATAAATAATAATAAAACAAATTATTTCCACGAGTGAGATTGAACCCAGAACCGTCGTCGTCTTGTGAATATTAAGTAGCTCGCGATATTACAATGTAAACTCGTGATTGCGAATATTAATTCGTGACTCACGTTCGATTAAAACGAGAGATTTTGGACAGGATGACGTTACGTGGTTTTCTAGAATAATGATGTTTTTTTTTTAAATGAGCGGATATAATGACTTCGTGATGGAAAGGATCTGCGTGCTGATGAATACGAGTGAGGACATGCATTTAAAATCGAATAAAATATCTATTTAATCAAAACTTCATTGTCTGATGTGATTTACGGCGGCCCATTCAGCGTGATCTCTTGTCGCTCGTTCTTCTTATTGTCGCGTTCAAATTTGGACGAAAATACTCGAATATTGTAGCGTTTTGTACTTTGGTTTACGATTTCGACGTGCAATTAAATTATCTGTATGTGTTTTTATTTGCGTTTTTCTCGAGTTTGATGGTCATCACTACGACAATGTAGAATGTCTGTCCCATTATACAAGGTTCAAATTCATAATGGATCTTCGCTTGTACCGCAATCATTAAAAAATATTTATCGTTGATAGAAGATCTAAATACTCTTACAGGAGTAAAAATATATTTGAATGGGTAGTGTAAACATTTCGAGCAGGTCCTTAAAACATGGTGTTCACCGATCTTTCTTAGAAAGTTAAACACGCTGGTTTATGGTTTTTGGTTTATGGTTTATGGTTTCCATTGAGCGATAAGCCATACTTTGTGTAGCGCGTGTCTTTGTTCTTGACAGTTTGCACCTTGCTTCGCCAATACAGTCCGGAATGTCGCTCTAAATATAGAACAGTATCGCGAGATGATTGCAGTCGAACGAGTTCTGCGCTCTGTTTGCCGCTTCTGTGGTTACATTTTTTCCGCTCATGCACGGCTCGTTCCAGTTACAGCGTCCATTTCGTACTAGAAAACTATTACATTTTTTTATAAAAATAACTTAAATGTGTATGTACTGTATCTAAAATGAATGATATAATTTTAAGATGATCATAAATTTTCTAAAACGTCACACTTTTGCTGACGGTACAAAAAAAATCACAGGACATTTATTTTATCAACATAAACACGCGAAATCGCGTCGTTCTTCTGTCGCCATAAATCATTACCATCAAACAGTCCTCCTCGCGGCTGCGTCGCCTTTCATCGGATGCTTTCAGTCTGGCTTTTATTTAATTACAATAAGTGATTCGCCCATAATTCCGTCAGATATGAAGAAAAATAGAATTAATGCGAAGATGTACGTTACGTTAAGTTCTTTAATATATATAATATACAATTTACTTTATGTACTGAAAATATACTTTCCTATATTTTTGTCGTATTTAGAAAGTGGAAAAAGTTTATATGCTCAATATAAATATTGTGTAACATTTAAATTTAATATTTGAATATATATATATAGATAGATGTAATCGTAATAATAAAAACACCTATATATTTATATAAAAGTGAATAAAACCTTTGAATACATGATTAAGCTGTACTATCACAGTTGCTACATTGGCGATAAATTATGATTAAAAATAATGTTCTGGCGTAGGGAATTCAAGTGAACAATGGGCAATGATGGAGATGTCTCTGTATGAAGATGTTCACTTGGGGTCTTTGTTGGGTTTGACAATACAATATTTTATTTGGCTGTAAGCCCTCGCTGCCCACGCCTCTGCTAATGGCCAGGATTGTATAAAGATGTAAAAATGAATGGCTCAGTTTGTAAAGGGCCAATAATAAGTTCTCACGTGGCTGTAAAAGGATCATTGTTAAGATTTTTTTCAGGTTATCGTGGGTCCATATAATGGGCTAGGTGTCAATCGATGCGGTCCGGGCAGGTGTACCGTCCAGCCAGTCGACGGATAAAAATGGTCATAATTTAATTCTGCAGCTGCCCGCCCGTCGGACTCGCATTGCTTCTTCCTTTTGTAATGACGGATTCCAGAAAAATTTCAACCGACAGTCATTATTTTTAATTTGTGTTCGGTTACGCTCGGCGTGAGTTGTAATTAGATGGGTATTATCTGACGTTACGCCGAATTAGACGTCTTATGTTATGATTGTACGTATGATAGCCTCGATACGAACATTAACAAGAGATATAAATTAAATGTAGCTCGAGGCGGTAATGCCTCTTTGAAATTTATGATTTTATTACAGTAGTCTAATATATAATTTGTTATTGAATGTTATTATTTTAATAGCTATTTTAGACGCCGTGATTGTTTTTCGAATATAAGTATTATATGTAAATAATAATTTTTTATGGAATTAAATTGTATTATAATATTTAATTAATTTAAATTAATATTGTAATGTGTAAATTATTATTTAAATTATTATTTTTGTGTGTATTATTTTATTCATTTCATATTAAATAAAGCTTTGGTAAGCTTTACAGCTTCATATTAATCACGTTCTTGTTCAGACTTCATTGATCATCACGAAGAACCACTCCATGCCTTCATCAACCCATACATAAATAAATAAATTACATATTTTAATATTGAAATTGTATTAATATGAGATATATACGGAGAAAATGTCTTAGAGGCGTGGAGCTCGCAGCGCCAACCGTTAATCTCCTCTGAATAAAACATAAGATGCTCGATAGCATTCTATTAGGGTTAAGGCATATTTGATACGAGTACAGCTCACTATTAACAATATAGGGTGTACGCCGTCGCCGGGCGTAATCTCTACGCACGGCCGCTTAATTTTGGAAGCTTAATTAAAGCTCAATAAAAGAATATTTGAAGGGGAATTCTTAATGTTATGTTAATAATTAAAATATCATATCTTCTGCTTTCAATCTCGTTCTGTTGAGATAAAATTTTAATACAGTTGATGTAGGAATCTTAATTAGTTATTAGATAATAAATTCTTTGTATATTTTATTGAGATGTGTCAGCAATTGTATACTTACTATCTTTTGAAAATAAATTCTTTACGGTACTAAAACCTATACGGTAATAAAAGTCGTCGTTATATTATTATCACTACTATTTTAATGATTAATGTTGAATAACACGCAATGCCTCCAGAATTCGGCAGAAAGCGGGGAACGGAGTGTCTTGACACCGAGGCCTACCTACCCTGCTGTCTGCGGTATACAGTGTGAAGCTGAATAACTATTAAAATGGTAATAAAATTACACGTTGGCTCCTGTAAAATTTCTTGTATGTTTATAATATATTTTTTTAATTTGAGAGAGAGTTTAAGGCTATTAGGAACGAAATAAATTAATATATTTCATGCAAGTAATAGTTACTGTTTTCATGCAAAATTTTACTGACTCTTAGCTGGAGGCTTGTAAAATAGTTAATAGTTAACCAATCTAAAAATTTTATTTTCTTTCGATTTTTAATTATGGAAGAATCGTATTCATCTATAAAATTTGATACCTGCCTTATCTGAACAGACAACCGACATTAATATATTCAAAATTACTTCCTATAAACCAAATATGTACATTGTACACTGATGAGAATTCCAGCCTGTACAAATGATATACACATATATTATAATACGCTGCACGAGAAGTCTACCAGATTACGTATCAAAGGTAAACACGAACTAAGTAACGTTCTTGAGTTAAGATGTAATCAACAAACGGATACATTTCAATGACATACTATTAGATAGTTTATCTTCAATAATTATGCGTTAGTCTTCTTAATAGGATATTAAATATTAATATATGTAAGGCGTCGTTCGCACAATCTCATCGTTTCAATTAACCCGCCCACGTAACACATAAAACTCCGATCTCTGTATGGCTCGATCAATTTGCTTTATCTCTGGGTACCTCTTATCGCCGAATAAAATATTTACAGCACAATAAAAGTCGTCCCGAAATAATAAACCTCATAACTGGATAATGAAAGCTTGGAGCATAAGCTACGGGGATATATCAGTATAGTCGTGGACGAAACGTTAAATTTGTAATATAATCGTGACTTGGACGTGAATAGATGGAACAATTAATATTTACATAAAATAAAAAGAATAAATTAATCGGCGTCACGCTGTATCCCGTACAGCACACCGCGCAGCACAGCAGAGCGGGGAACAGGAACTTAGTGTTAAGACACTCCGTTCCCCTATTTCTGCCAAATTCTTGAGAAATGAAAATATTAATTTAAATAAAAATTTCATTTCCTCCAGTGGAGATTTATTAATAATTTCAATTTATTATTACGATACTAAGGAAAAACCGTTTATAAAATCTATTTGTCAAGAATTAACTACAGAACAAATGATTCCACCTCAACAATTCCAATAGCCAACGAACGATACAGTATAACAGTAAAGATAGAGTAAACTGGCAAAACAAAATTAGACGGTAGATACTTGATTAAAACGTTCATAGGAACAACGCTGAATACAGAAAATTTCGCTTCCGCATTAAGGAATTCTTATTGTAGTACAGTAGGCAGTGCACGTCACGATCCGGGGGGCGGTGCAGCCCCGAGCCGAGGGTGGCCTACAATTCACTAATACGCTTTGTTTGCTCTACGTTTCCTATACCGTGACCTATATTGAAACGGCTATTTTGAAATTACTTATTATATTATTATAAGTGCGGCGTTTAGTTCCGCAACTCAATACACACTGTGAATTCAGAATTCGGTGGAAATTCGATAATGAAAATGTCTTAATCTAAATTTTTCGTTTCTTTCATAATATTGTAATTACAAATAATCAGGTTTTGTCCAACTGTCATTTCTATTCTCGAAAACGTTTAACGCCTACCCTACGTCCCATTATATTAGTTAATGATAAGTTAGTTTTGTACTCACACTACTTTACAGGAATCACACAAATGAAATCGTTATATTGAGGCCGTCATGGCGAAGGGGCACGCATATACGCGGTGGTTTTGGGTCCTATTTCTACTCGGGGGAATGAATTATTGTTTATGAATATTTTTTCGGTTGTGTTGAGTTTCACCACTCAACACGAAAATTCACCGGAAAGTGGAAAATGGAGAGTCATATTACTAGGTTTCTCTGCCTACCCTGCTACATGCGCATTATAGCGTGAAGCTGAAAAATAAATTTAAACATGACTATATATTAAACTAAAATTAATACACGACATTTACAGCAAGCGTATCAAATCATATTAAAATGCTAAATATGTAGTTATTTTATATATTAAGAGTACCATATTTATATTTGAATTAAATAGTTTAATGTTGTTTAAGTATAGTTTAACTCATTTAAAATTCCATGTTTATTTAAATAGTGTCATTCATAATATTACTATGGCCAGCACGTTTATAAAAACTAATCACACCGGATCCACCGCTAAAGATGGAGTTATTGTCTTTGAAAATTTTATGTTAATAATTATACACCTGCCGAATAAATTTTACTATGAGTAATAATTACAATTTTTTTTGGACGGATTTGAACTCTACGACGAAATCGTAGAGGCGAGTTATGGCGCAAGGTCATAAGCGTGTGATTGTACGCGTGACAGGTAGTGGGTTCGATTTCCGATCAAGGAAATTGAAATATTTAATATGTTCATTTCTTTGCTCTGGTGCTGAGGCAAAGGCGGTAAGTTCCGCCACTTAAATTGCAATACCTTCAAAATTTGACGGGAAGTGAGAAGTGGAGTGTCTTAACACCAGGCTCCCTCTTTCTACCCTGCTACGTGTGAGATAGAGAGTAAAGCTGATATATACAATGTATAATTCCTCCTCAAGTAGGCTGCACACCGTAACGTCATAGCCATGTTTGAGCTGCGAGTGCACTTGACTATGTAAACTTATTTATATAAGCGCACCGCTAGAGGTGTTATGTAAATTAATAGATGAATACGGCTATGACAAGCACGTTTATCGGATTATATCTATTTAAATATGTTTAAAGTATTAACTCGTTAAATAAATTCATATAATAATAATACTATTTTATTTTTTGTTGTTATTTTCAACTAACCAATGTTTCTAATAAGACACAACATAACGTAGAAAATTAAATATTACTTCCTCGAGTGGGAATCAAACCCAGAACCCACTGCTCGTAGATTGGTCTCCATTGGATTTCTTAGAAATTATTCAAGAATTCCTATATAAAACGTATTATAACAAAAAAAAGCTTATCTTACAACGATCTCAACTACTAGTTACTTAAGAGAGTACTGTTAACTTTGATATTGACAGGGTTTTTTATCATACATTATGATCTAAAAGTCTATCAAAGTATCCATTCGCCTGATTATCGTAATACGAGAAAAAAATATATATGAAGTTATCGCCGTTGTCAGTAACGTTAATCTTGCATCTCGTGGAATGCCCGGACGCGCGGTTGTTTCGAAATGGCCACTGAATGCATTATCACTCGTTAATGCGATGTTGAAATGGTTGACAGTTTTACTCTTTATGTACATTAGTGCCTAATAAGTATGAGAGTTAAGTTGTAAAATCTTTAGTTATAATCTATTTCCCTCAAAATTCGACAAAAAAATTTAGAAAAGGAAGTGGAACGGAATGTAATAGCAATATGTTGCCAGGTTCCCTCTGCCCATGTAGCATGAAGCTAAAAAGAATATATTTTTCTATACTCACCGCGGAGTAACACAAACATTATTAAAAACATGTAAGTCACCACAAATTGTAACATAATAAATATAACAGTAATACATATCAGGTTCACGCTGTATCACGCACACGGCAGGGTAGGCAGAGGGAATCTAGTGTTAAGACACTCCCGTTCCCCACTTGCTGCCGAATTCTGAAGGCATTGCGTGTTGACTGTCTATTTTCTAATGATTAATAAGTATTTTTTCGATCCATATAATAAGAAATTGAACAAAAAAATTCTATCAAAACGATCTGAAACATGATGAATGATTCAAAAAGCAGTCGCTCCGATAGTTATAAAGCGACGGAGCGGCTGCGGAGCGGCAGCGTGGCGAACGATTTGTGTAATTAATGTTCTAGTTCTGTTTGACTTGACAAAGGGCAAGAGAATCTAGATCATTATTGCACATTAGAAAAGAGTTTGGATAATTTAAAATATTAGTAGGTTTGTTCGATTTAATTTCAGTTCAAATAATTTTCAGTAATAAGAAATATATAAAAAAATATTTTTTTATTTTAAATTTTTAGTACTTATCAACCTCTTTTTCATTAATCATATTCTAAAAGAGAGGTCCATTTAAATTATACAGTACAGTATTTGATATGATGATATTTCAATATAGCGGTGTTATATCTCTCATACACAAAATGTATGGCAGCATAAAAGCATAAAGCTAAAATTACAAGGTAGCTCTAAGTAGCGCTGTATATTATTCAAATAATGAAATATCTGATTTCGCTTATTACACACCAGCCATATGTGGAACATTGACCCTATAATTTGTTAGTGTCGATAGACCGACTAACAAAGATTACACTCGCCAGATTCGGATGACCAGATAGATAGATAGATAGATAGATAGACAGATATATATCTATCTATTTATATTATTCGAATACAGCCAGCAATCTATAAATGATGAGTTTCATTTCAGATTAGATCATATCCTGCATCACGAGTGATTGATGGGTCGCGTTCGAAATTACTTAGTAATTTCTATTACCACCGCTGTATTGTTTTCTCAATTATCAACGTATTAGCATACCCGAGCCTCTATTGTAAGTGATTCTATTAATATTCTTAGTTTCGTAAGTAATATTTGAAAGCTCCATAAGCTTTCGAGATTTGGGAGCTTTTGTGGTGTCTCTTCTATAAATTGAAAATTACTTAGAGATTATTTTGTGTACTTATGTTATGTCTTGACCGGTTAACATTTGTTGTCAGTGGTAAAGTAAGCAACGAATATATTATTTATTATACAGTGACTGAGCACAAATATTGAATCTCTTATGTGATTAGAATGGCCATTGTTTATAACATGTTTTATTTATATTATAAACAGTTTGAAGAACAATTACAATATAACAATGATACGTCGTTTTTGAAGTACAAATCTGTTTTTTTATATAGTCCTGTGAAATTAAAATAACAAATTAGGTGTTCAAAAGCTATTATACCAACGCTACTGTCTTCAAAAGCTATTATACCAACGCTATCTTTTTTTATTATATATTTATTTATTTTTTTCATGTTAAATATAAAGAAATAACTGATCCACTGTTCTACGACGAACTCACGAATTGAATATTTTCCCTCAAGTACAATCATACGTTATATACTTTTCTATTTTACTTCAAAAAAATATTACACTATTTTCGTTTTTAACCGTATAAAACTATAGATAATCGCTACAATTACATGTAATGTAAAATAAACACGCAAATGTATTCGTTATCAGAATTATTATTTTTAGTTTATTCTGAATTAATTGAATATCCATCCAGAAATGTGTGCCGCCATTAATGATTATAATGACTTAAATAGCTACAACGATTTTGAAGCTGTTTCATAAAAAAATCGTTCAATAACGCTTTAATATCTTGAAGTTAATTTATCGTTGGTTCCGTAAGTTTTTTTTTATACTTTTGCCTCAGATGATTAATTACATTATCAAAATGGATATATGGAATATAAATACTTTACCACTACCAATACACTGCTGTATAAAATCTCAATTTATATTTTGTTTTTTTTTTGTATTGCATGTATTGTATTGTAAGTACGAAAGGAAATTGTGAAAACATTAAAATGAAAATCCTGTGCCGTTTCGTTGCATGTAAAGGAATATCCTAACAATCTCCTAGTGAACGGAAACAAAAAAAAGAAATCCATGTTGAATATCGAAATGGGACCACACACTCGCTCGCCTGCGCACATCTCTTGTTAGTCTAATGATATGCACATTTATTTGAAATCTCCGAGGTTTGTACTGGAATATATACACATTCATACCCATATAGTATGTAGGTGGTGGTTTAGATTATTTAGATGTTTGCCTTATCATTTCCATAATAAAAATTTTATATTTCACTCTAACTATATCGGTATTTCTGTTAACAACATTTTAATACGTTTGTATTTGATTATCACATTTGCATGCAAAGTAAGCTGGAAAACGTTTCGAGGAAAACTACCCCTTCCTTTGAATACAGGCCAAATTATCGCGTTAACTGGCACAGCGCCTACTTACTGGACTTCTATTATATTTAATAGTAACAAACATCTGCGTAATATAGAATAAAAACAAAATAAGTAAATTAAAATAATTTATAATTAATAATCACATATTTTTTGTTGCAAATATTTATTTTTAATTCTAAAGTTATCCATAAAACCATGTTATTTTTATGGTTTGTGCAAAAATGCAAAGAATGACGACAACGTAAAAACATACTTCCCATACCGTGCAATTATACCATGTAACAAGCAAGTCGTTTGTACATCCTGTGAGTCGGTCACGAGTATGGTAGGAGTCATGGCTTGTTATGATATTAGACTTTAGTTACTAAGTTTGTATTTAAATGAACCGCCCAAGGCGTACTTACTGCATGTTAAACAATGATAATTTCTATGGAACCCCATTGATATACGACAGTAAAATGTTCCAAGTACCCTTATTGAAAAATTAACTTTATGTTACCAGCTTTGATACAATATTTGCATGTAAATAAATATCTCTTACGGTTTGTACATACACAAGTCGTGTAGGGTGCATATTGCATAGCTATTCAATATCTAATCTGCATACGGACAAGTCCGACTAACGCATCTTATCTAGTATTTGACATGCAATCCTATGCAATGGCCCCGGGCAGAAATGTACGCCCTAATTAAGACAAAACAATAACAACTTCATACTTTTAATTATCCGGTCCAAACAGAATAAATTCCACATAGAATTTCATTAACAAAGCCATTATTTTTCACAAGTCGTGGCTATTATCCAAATGATATAATATCTCGTTAGAATTTTACAGCTGCATTTATTATACACATTTCATTTTTATAATGTTTGCAAATAAAGACGTCAACGTCGTTTTCGTTATTGCTGAGAATAAATATTATACCCATAATAATAAAAGCTGTAAGCTGCCTAGTTATAAAGCGTGATGGATGATTTGGCAGGTACTCTGGAGAAAAATAGATTTTTTTTCTCATATTTAATAGAAATGGCTCCGCCCAAACATAAACACGTCTATTATTCGACTAACAATAGTATCCCAAACTGGTGGAGCGAATTCGAATCGGTTACGGCTGTTTAACATTCTTAATCGATTTTTTTTGTATACAGTATAAATAGCCGTTAATAACAATTTCATCTCATTAATAAAATCAACGGAGCAAAGGAGGAGCTTTTACCATCTAAAAGCTTCATATTCGTATTTTTGTGTTTTGTTGTAACGTACATTAATTTCATTTAATGTTTTCATTCCAGTCGAATAATGTTTCGTGACATAAAAGGGGTTATCCGTCACGGCGCGTGCGTCATTATTATATGTTCCCCTATGATTAATATATTTAACAAAATTTCCATTATGCTACTATTACCTTTTTAGCATATTTTAGTAATTAACGAAAAAATAAAACGTTTATGCTGGCTTCTTATTTTTTCGTCCCAATTCTAGTAGATACATTCTAATAGAGGCATTGTGTGTTGAGTGGCGGAACTCAACACACAATGCCTCAATGCCGCGCCTTGCAGATATTAAATATTTATATTGGTTGCTTTGCATTAGTAGATATTAAATATGACATTTCTTCAACTGAGAATTGAACCTCCAACTTGTCACGTTTAAGGTCGCATGCTTGTGCCCACTATGACTGGCCTCAGGGCCTTTGTTTTATAAAACAGCTAATAAAGAATTTTAAATAATATTTGAGTTTATCATATGGTCTAATTACCATTTTTATTTATATTTAACAGTAAAACGCGCCACACAAATAGTTTTTTTTAAAACGGCAACCCAATTTCCACGCTTCGTTCCATCTATAGAAATTCCTATCAGCACTCATATTATTCATCTTTACAAGTTTTTTGCGTCCATAATTGTATACTGCTAATTTATTTCGACGTCCGCACTACCGCAGACCCGTTTAGCGTAGAAAAATTAAGTAATTCATTCAGCATGAAAGGGTGGACTGTATTTGACGTAAAAAAGCGGGGCATGAAGCCATCATTGGAAATAGACGCGCATGGCTGACTCCCAACGGGCGGCTGCCTCGTTCAACCGTCGGACGCATTCTTATTCCGATGCTTAGATAAACATTAATAGGTCCCCATTCACCTCTATCTGAGTTCACTTGTTTCAATTATTTCTGGACAACGATTTATGTGTAATATATTATTTGAATGCGTTATCAGAATGCGTTTCCTGGTGTTATCCGCACTACGGACGCCCTCAGTCCAGGTTAACATTTACCATAATTAATCATATGCAGAGTGTATACAAAAATGTTTATATAGTATATTATTAAAACTGTGAATAGGCTTTCCTAGTTAAAATTTTACAGTAGAAATGAAGGATATGTGTCAAGTGGCTCCACGTAGCTTGGGGTTTCGTTGTAGCAGCATCCACACGAGTGCTCGGCAAGCAAGCTAAGTCGGAACTCGGCGGTTAATGAAGATATGCGAGCGCACTCGACCGTGTAAACAAGCGCGGCCCGAGGCGCTGTTTCTCTTTGCTCCCGCGGGATTGGTAATTTAAAAGTCAATGCGGACACTCGAAAGGGTCAATCGCGTTGCGCGCGGTATTGAAAACAGATACCCTTTTCTGTATTCCGGTGGTGGCTCAGCCCCTGAAAGTTATGAGGGCCGAGTTGTTGAACTATGTAATTGACTCGGTCCTCTGGTCGCAGGCTTTGTCCGCCGGGGGCAGATAATCGAAAGCACCTCTGGTTAGCCCCCAATGATGAGAGAGACACAATACGAAGTTGATATGTGGACGCCAGACGGCCCCTTGTTTGATTTACAAAGAGCTATTTGCCCGAAGACTACCGAGGTAGCAGGAAATTGTTCCCGACCGACGGTTTCGACTACGCTAAAACACTTGTTCAATTACTTCCTTTCAACAGTTTAACTGTTAAGCAAGTTAAAACGGCAATCGTTTTAATAAACGACGGCCTGAGCTCCTCTGACGGGACGATTTCCGTGTGACGTGAGTACTGTAGCAGAAACTAATATGTTACACTAAAATATAACAAAAAAAAATATGAAAGTAAGCGACTCGACGCCGCTTATGAAATAGACAAAAGTATTTAGCTTGAACACGAATAGTGAGCTATTTGAGTCTGAAGCGGTCCTCGTGCCATTCATTTTATTTTCTCGCACAAAACATGTCAGCTGTCGCAACGCATTATGTCGGGAGCGCCACACGCAGTATTCAAACGGCGTTTTATTTTGGTCAAACGTGGACGTTTCCATTGATTGACTTATCCGGGGGTAATTTGAGAGGCACTCGCGCGGAGAGCGGTCGCGCGGTGCACGGAACATACCGGGACTACCTCTGGGAGGTAACATAAAACCTCTCGAACGCTAAGCATCAGCGGTGACAGGTATTAAAATAAAAATTCCTTTAATGTTACCGATGCATATATTGAAGACAGACACCGAAAGTGCCGGAAATATTAGTTTGCTCTACTACAATTTCTATTTATCGCCTCTTAAGGAAACGATTTTTTTATATCTGAACTTATATTTTTATTTATAATGAACTTGTCAATTTTAAATTTAATAATAATTGTATATATTTTATTTAATCTTAAAATCGGACATTTTCTTTTGTTCTGAACGAGCTTGTAGGGTCCACTTTAATGGACAGGTTGGTACACTGGCTGTTTATGTTAACTGCGGTACTAGCCGTAATCTATCTTAGTTAGAAGCGGCGTACTCTCTTTTGTTTACCAGAAGAAAATATTGACGGTCCCTTGTGATTTAAGTCTTTTTTGTAGACAAATCTAATACGGACATAGCATCTGCGTGTTGTCTTTTTCAAATGGGAATCAACGTAACCTAATACTCTACTCTCCTCCGAACAGGATGAACTGGGATGAAATGAACGAATGCTATTGTAGTGATGTAAATAGCAACACGACGTGACTTCCAGAAATAATCAATGACACACGTATAGAGTGCGAGCTTAGCGAAATGAAAGGAAAATAAAAACCAGGATTGCTGCGCCGTTAGCTGGCTTAACGCATCACCATATTTCAATCGTATAGCCCGCTCGGCTACCAAAAAGAGCATCGAATTTATTACAAAGTGCACATAGCGGGTACGACCCCTACCTATTATTTATGGCACTCGGTTGGTCTGTCACAAAAAACGGACGGGTGCTTCGAATGTCTCAGCGGGTAGCAGCTTAGATTCTAAGCTGCAATAACACGTGCTTCCTTTAGACTTGGAAAGAACAATATTCATTTTATATATTATTATATATAGATACATATGACCTTCCCACTGTTAAAAAAACTCATTATGAATATTTATTTTGGACTGGTATTCATGTATGGTATCGGAGAGTAATCTGGATTTATAGAATACACCGCATTGGAGATAGATTTTAATGTGAGCCATGTGGTGGCAAATGTGGGAACCCCGCCAAGACATTGCCCCAGTAAATGATTTTGTTACACCATTGTTAGGTTGCTACAACGACCATTTAAATTCAATTGTGCTTTTTTAATGTGTTTGTTTAATTTATTTTATTGAATTTGAGTTTTTATTATAAATTGGTATAAAGATTATTTATAATCGATTGTTAAGCTTGAGCATATACAAAAGAAGAGAATAAGAGAGAAAGTGAAGAGGTAGTCGTGGTGGCACAGGGGACAAGACTGTGAGCGCTACAGGTTGTGAGTTTGGTTTTTACTCGACAAAATTAAATATTAAATTATTTATTAAATAAATTATTTATATTTCTTTTCTTTTCTGTTGAGGTAAAGTACGGTGTTGAGTTCCGCCATTTGATACGCAATATCTCCAGAATACGGCGAAAACTAGAGAACGCAGTGTCTTAACACTAGGCTCCCTGTGCCTACCCTGTTACAGCTAAAAAAATAAATAATAAAAACACACATTTCATAATCTTCATAATGTACTTACAATATACTATTGTTGAATAGACATTAAAAGCTTGTTAAAACCCAGGTGTAAGCTCTTCACCCCACTCACTTGACAAGTGCTTCAAAGATTAACCGGAAACGCTAAAAAATTGCTTCCACAAATCCACACGGCGAGATGTCATTGAGTCTCTTGAAATAAGAAAAGAAGCGTACTATGCACGATTCGTCTAAAGCTTCTTTGTTATTTAAGAATACTTAAAAGCTATTATAAAAGGGAGTAATTATTGTAAATCATGAAAAGCCAAAGATTCACAAAAAAACATCTGCATTTTACACTATATACAGACGTTGAACAAAGCCAAGGCTGTTTGGAGTATGATCAAAATTAATCCCGAAATCGGTACAAACATCACGAATCGGGCCGACGACGGCTATCTTCTCACGTTTGTTGATGACTTAAACTGTGATAATATTTATTAAATGGTTCGCTCTAAATGAACGACAGCTATAAATGAGCCCGTAAGACCATTAGGCGTCTCACAAGATTTACTATACTCGGTGACCACATTTTTTTCCATGTGTATTTTGATACCGCGGCGTTGGAGTTTTTAGAATTGTGAGTGTGCTATGTTTGTAACTATTTCACTTGTAATTAGTATTTATTACAAGCGGGTTTTCACTTTGGCTCGAAACTAGATGATATCGAGTTTGAAAGCGGTTTAAATGTGAGTAATGTGGTCGAGGGACAGATGAGTTGAGCAATTAAAGCGGTTCTCGAATGAGAATGCCGTCCAAGATGCAGCACACGATAACGGTAGAACTCATGTAAGGCTACAATATATAGGGAAAAATATATTTTACAATCAAAATTTTTACTTATCTTAGAATATAATTTGCTATGAAATCTAATTTAATCTAACGTGTTATTGTAAACGCGACAGGATACGAGTTCGATTCCCACTAGAGGTAATTAAATATTTAATATTTTAACTTCTTCGCTCTGGTATCAAGACAAAGTGCAGTGTTGAATTCCACCACTCAACACGTCTCTATAGTTTGGGAGAAAATGGAGAACGGAGTGTGTGTACAAAACTGGTTCCCTCTGCCTACCCTGCTGTGTACGGGATACAACATGAAGCTGAAAAAATAATAAAAAATCTAATCTTTATCTATATATAGGTACGTCACAATCTTGGCTACGTGAAACACTCTTAATCACGCTGTCCGGCCCACACAAATCGATAGCGTGCGAAAGACGTTGACAAAAACGGCAACTACTGTTGTGAGAATTTGCCTTCGTGGCCATCTGCCGGGAACACGATACTACAAAATTAATGTGCTACTTAACGCTTAAATAAACGGGCGCTCGTACCCCCCCGACCCGTCGTTCCATATAAATCATATGATAATTGAATCATATGCTGCACGTCAAAAGTAATTAACGAATGCTGCGATACGCATCAGCCACATGTGCTTTTTTAATAAAGTCTCAACTTGGCTTCCTCTCGCACACGCGACTCACTCGAGATAACATCGAGAACCATCTTTAATACTTATAAAATGAAAATTATTATTCCATCCAGTGAGTTACTTATAATGACTTTATTATATTAAGTTCATTGTGAAAGTAAATTGGAGTGTGGTGATGCTGCGGGCGCTAAACCAATTGCTGACGGAGATGTGATGACATTTTTTCATATAATGACTGTAATCATTGATATTTGTGCTTAGAATATATTTGAAGATTATACTTTATTTTTTTAGTATATAATATAAACATTATATATATTATATATTTTTTTTAAAACAGATGTTCATGTCAAGGCGTCACAAACAGCAGGCTTTTAATTTTATATGTGCACGTTTGGTGGTTTGCGGTTTCAATAAATCATGATAGTTATAAAATAATTTGTGTAGTGAAGAATTAAAGTTTTTTTTAAAGGCTTCACGCTGTTGTATGGTAAGTAGAGGGAGTTTAGTGTTCAAACACTCGACTCCCCACTTTCCGGCGAATTTTGATGGGAATGGAAACGGAGTGTCTTAACAATTAGTTTCTCAAATTCCTGTTGCTTACTTTGTCATGTGCTTCTTATAGCGTGCTGAGTTGTATATTTAATTCTTATCCTATTTAATAATTATTTATTTAATATGTCAAAGTTTTATTTTCTTACGTGGCGCACGTCCACATATATAACACTAAATTTAAAGCGCTATTTGTATAGCTAAACCTAAACGATGTCTAAGATGAGCTATAAAATGTTCCACAAGCGCACACCAATCACCTTAATGTATCTACCATAAAAAAAAACCATTTTGCCGTTCGCTATTCACATTTCTTCTAAATGTTTTCTCTTAATGAAATACACATTGAACACGTTGAAAGGCAAGTAATATTGGTATAAATAACTTATATATTATCTATGAAACCCATATATTATCTATGAAATCGTAATTTATTGTAGCATTTTTAAAAATCAGCATCACGCTGTATCCCGTATACAACTGAGTAGGCAGAGACAATCTAGTATATTAGGCACTCCGTTCATACTTCTCGCCGAATTTTAGCGACATTGCGTGTTGAGTGGCGGAACTCAACGCCGCGCTTTGCTTCGATACGAGAGCGCAGAAATAAAAAAATGTATATTTAAATAAATATCTCATTTCCTCGGATGGGAATCGAACCCACAACCAATCGCGTTGACACTTGGTGCCTACGTGACACAAGTGGCCTCAATTTTTCTCTCAATGAAATAAAGACTACACATTAAATACGTCGAGAGGCAACTAATGTTGTGCGAACAAGGACTAAGGACTGTATCATCTATGAAACCGTTATTTTTGTAGCATTTTTGTACTAGCATTTTTCATCGCGGTATAAAATATTAATGCTATCGTGTGCCCTCTCCAACCTGTAATGAGACCCTTGGGAGTACAAGGCAATATCGTAATACTCACCTAGGCCCCGGGTGACAAATGCGGGGCATTCACGTGGAAACTGTAAATAATTTATAACCGCCTGCGCTTCGAGGTGAAGGTGGCGTCTACCTCGGTCTGCCTCATCGTGATGACAGGGCGAAGGTACATTCAATACGCAGTTTTAATACGTGGGACTGCGTATTAAATATTACGAAATAAAAAAGTCACACTTGATTGCTATTACAATCATTGCAAGCACGCTAGGTTTCTCATTTAGGCTTACTTGGAACGTATTTCAAAGGTGTTCACATAAATTGCATCAGAGTTCATTTCTTCATTTGTTCATTCATCTTCGTTTCAAGCGTGCCAGTTGAGCACAATTCACTTCGCTAATGTCGCATAGTATGGAAAAACTTCGAAGGAAATTGAAATACAAAAAAGACGTAGATTTTTTTTGGAAACGGACCTTTCTGCCCTCTGCCTACCCTTGTATGTTTTGAATACAGCGTGAAGCCTAAAAAGGTATAACTGTAATCACTTATAGAATACACGTAAAAAAAAAAGATCCAGTAAAAATACAACCTTCACACATAACAATACAAACAAACGAACACAAATATTTACACTATATATACAACATATTATATATGAATAGCTAGCAACTAATATAGAATACTACACGACGAAAATTCATTTACGCGTCACAAGGATCAAAGGTGACGACCGTTAATAACTATTTCATCTTCAAAGCTGTTGTTACATATACCAACATTTAATATATTAATTTATTTCGTCCTGGAAACAATCGTGTACTCTGAGAGCTTTCAACCTGAAAGTTGAATATGAAGTAGCTCATAAAATGGCCATAAAGAGTGGTGAGAAGCTTTAGACGAGCATTTAGAGTGATCGGCGCTTTTATTTGTGTGGTGCAGCTGTTTTAGAGCGTTAATAACTTAATTCGTCAGAGTTGACGGCGCGGAAGGGAATTTCTAAACGCTATACTGGTTACATGTGTAGGCGCCGGGAAATGTTTTATTATAGATTTCTTTATATTTATTATAATAATAATATTATTAGGCCAGTCGTGGTGCAGGTTTCCAAATATCTATGGAAAATGAAATGAAGAACTAAATAAAACAGCGTCTATTTGCAAAATATCATGATTTATTAAATTACATATAAGATTTGAATAGCACTTAACTAATACGGCAGCCATAAGTCAATACTATTTTTAGATTTTCTTTACATTAAGTATCGTACTGTCCCCAAAACAAATGGAGTTTTAGTTTCCGCAGAGCCATTTGTGTTTATCAATGCTTCTTTAGGAGCTTACTTATTGACTGCTCGAACGGTAGCTATTTTGGGTGGAGCTTAAAAGGATAATCGTTGTAACACCCTCGTCGATCTGAAATAGTTATATCAATCAACGTGGTTGTTACAGACAAAATTTTAAAAGAGGATAAGTCTTTTAAGTTTTAACTTATGGCTTGAGTATTTTTTTATTGTTATATCCAATGTGTTTGTGCTTTAAAAATAAAATCAAGTCTTAGTTACTTACTCTACATTTTTTCCAAAAGCCCAGCGAAAGCTTATTTAAATGTCAGAGAGCCTTATTAAATACGTACAATTTTACACTTAGACAATTTATTTAACAAATAATAACAAGATGTACTTATTGTAAACACAAAATTAAACCAGAAGACTGTTCAGAGTTATTCTTATGAGAACTGTCATCATATTCGTTTTTATTTCTACATTCAAACAAGAACTTGTATTATTAAGTAATATGGAAATATGATCCCAAGTACGTAAAGATTAGAGGCTTAATTTCCACAAGTGTTTCTCGAGTCGCATCCACGCAACTTCAAATTTAGATTGTCTTACAGTACTCCAAGATGCGTGGATGGAAGCCACTTTAAAACTTGTCAAGTATTACTCACCTTATTTTTATAAGGCAATCCAACATTAAATAGACAAGTACTCTTGAGCAGTTAAGCTCTAAATAAATTGTTAACTATTTACTTTT
Organism: Heliconius aoede; assembly: GCA_037355905.1. Classification (NCBI taxonomy): domain Eukaryota; kingdom Metazoa; phylum Arthropoda; class Insecta; order Lepidoptera; family Nymphalidae; genus Heliconius; species Heliconius aoede. The sequence continues at coordinate 358,778 of JBAIZZ010000158.1, read as the reverse complement.
AGTTTGATCATTACGAGCACATTTTAGTCTCACAGTTAGTTGGTATTTTTAAGAGGTATTTTCTAGAAAAACATCATGTTACCAATGTTTATTTATAGTTTTATATGAAATTAGAAGAGAAACAGTTTGCTTCTTTCAGTTAGCGGTAATTTATTTTAATTTTTATTTTATGAGTACTGTTATTGTATATATTTTTTAATTTCACCCTGCCCCCTTTCCGCCGAATTATAGAAGCAATTGTCTATTATTTGAGACTTGTTGAACAATTCGAAACAATAAATTTATAATATTATCAATTAATTGCAGGTCGATCTTCCCAATGGGACTAACACCATAAATCGTGCAAAATACGTCAAAGAAACTACTTAAAGCATCCAAACGTATTCTACGGCGGTAAGCGCTAATTGGAGACACGTATCTACAGTTTTAGCTCAGGAATCGACAGTTCTTGTTTGATTAAACGCTACGGGAATACTCAAACAGCTGCTCGTTCCATTTCGCTAAATTTCAATAGGCACACCCATCTCTTAATTAACGGAACTGGCACACTACTCGGCTCTTTTACGTGAGAAAATATGGTAGATCGTCGAAAGTTGACTGTTCTACATTTCATAAATTTACATTTTCTTTGATTAGTTGAGGTTTAGGTTATAAATAAATAAAAATTAGCATCACGCTGTATCCCGCACACAGCAGGATAGGCAAGAGAAGAGAGACTCCGAGAGTGACATGCTTTGTTTTCTACCTTCTGCCGAACTTTTCGAGGTATTGCGTGTTGAGTGGAGAAACTCAACGCAGGGCTTATGCCTTGGTGCCAGAGCGAAGAAATGGAAATATTATTAAATTATAATTCATACTCTCGAGTGCGGATCTAAACCATAACCACTGGGCCTCGACGACTTCAAGTTATTAACGTTATAGAAATTAAACGTCCACACAACCCACGTTGTCCACTTTTAGAAACAACACTCCTTATTGAATAACGGAAATAACTGCGATTAATTCTATTATTTGCAATTATATTTTCTTATTAATATTCGTCCTGAGGCTATGTTTCGAGAAACGGAGGCAATATTGATTTCGGATTAATGTCATTAGTTCCATTTCGTTCCTTCCTGCATTTATTTACGCAACATGAGAACCACAAGAAAGCTCATTAGATTAGAAAAAGCTCTGAAGATTAGTAGATTAATTACAATAATTTATCTTCTTTGTCTTTTATTATCACTACATGTAAAATTGGTACTATACTAAATGTCATCTATGGTTTTAGGTTCGATTCCATTCGTTGGTGGTTTTCGTCATAAGAAGAGAACGGACTATCATAACTAATTGTGTAAAACTTTTAATTTTACTTTCACGCTGTATCCTGAATTTTCAGGTTGATTAAGTTATAAGTGTGAAAATCCCTTTGTATTTGATTAATAATTTGCTACAATAGAGTACTTATAATAATATACTATTAGTTACAATTTCATTTAGACTCGCTACAAACCACGACACGAAATGACGACGGTCATAATACATACTCATTTTGTAAAAGTAGGTATACTCGTATACATATAAGTATGGCACTCGGCCCGAATTGTTGAAGGGACAATGAATGGTGTCATTTAGAGTAACCTTGTTAAAATAAACATAACGATTGTACGGAAAGGAAGTAATTAAACATTTATGTGAGTCTCCCAAATTTGTTAAAGCTCTAAGTTATACTGGTGTATATGCTTATATGCTACTTTAAACTCGTACAGATTTACGTAGTATCCTGAATATAGTAGGGTAGGTAGAGAAAAGCTGGGAACGCCGTTAAGACAGTTCCGTTTCTCATTTTTTGTGGCATTCTTCTGTGGAACTCTACGCTGCGCTTCGTCTCGTTACGAGAGCGAGAAAATGAAGATAAGAAATATTTAATTTCCTCCAGTGGAAATTGAACCTACAATATGTCGCTTCTACAGTTCCAAACTCGCTTGCAGGCTTCTAATGTACACCTGGGTATTTTTGATAAATTGGTTTTTATTACAAAATAAATTATGGTTTCATAATAATGCAGGTTGAGCTTTTGATGTACGTCTAGGATAAGGATTTGTATAATGAGAAGTCGGTTTTCATTGTTATCTGTTCAAATGACTTACGTCTCTGTTACCTATAACAGAGACGTAAGTCATTTGATCAGTTAAATAGTTATTTATAACACCAGTACAATATTATTTATTGAATCGTTCACTATATTTACTGCTTAGATATAACTTAATTTACGCTAGAAAATAGAACTGTACACCACAACCAGAGTGTATATAATCTTTGTCCAATCCTAGAACCCGTATTTTACGAGTTTCGATTGTATTTCGTCTGAATTATTACAATCTAAAGAGTTAATCCGTACCGTATAAATATCGCGACCTGACAGCGGATACGGAACGTGATAAAGCCGGTGTGGTAATATTGTGACTGTCGCCGCCATTGTGAAGTTTATATCAGAATCTAACAAAGAGCCACTCTCGATTCCAAAACGTATAAAAGCTCCCAATGAACGAACGCGTCAGATTATAGGTATAAATTATTAGGTACCTTTTGTTCAAATGGAAAGGCTGGCCGCGACCCATTCAATTACCCGGCTCAAGGAGTGCCGAGTTTTTCCCGATATTTGTGTAAGGGATTAGTCCCGGGATATCTGTTTCGGTATCTTCGTAAGATAAGCACGAATATATGTCAACGTCGGAGAACTAAGCCGATTATTTTAAATGTATTCACTTCCTTAATGGACGTCGTTTTTCAGCCGCGCCGCGACTCTTATTGAAGATTTGGTTGATCCGGCCAATGACTGGAACGTATTATTGCTCATTTATCTGACATTTATTAAATTGTCTCTCCACTACCAGTAAGAGGATGATAAATATTATAACTTTGATTGACGGTACACTTTGAATTTAAATTTGAGAGTGATACAGTCAAAAGGTTTGGGATAATAAATTGTAGTCCAATATCAATTTAAGACTATGTTTTTCATCTTCCTGAATGTAGAGAGAGTTTAGTCACCAACTCCTCAAACTCTCCACTTAACCGCATAACGAAGGAACTTGAGGGAATATTGCTTTATTTGTATACGAGTATACTAAATGAGGATTAATATTTTCATTATTCATGAGTTACTGCTAAAATCAAAACAACAAGATCAATAAGGAATGTTAAAATACTGACCTCAATGACGATTAGATAGAACGTTGTATATAAATTATGAACTTTATTGAAGCCAGATATACGAAGGTTTATCTTTGAATGGACCAAAAAGACATTTACGAGCACGATAAGATGTCTTACTTGAAAACGTGCTATTGTATTTTATACAGTACTGGCTGGTTTGATATAAATGAAAATATTGCGTAATAAGAATACACTCGCCCACCTGTAACGGCATTGACAAATGCGTTCAGAGCTTTTACCGTATATTTCTGATCTAAAGCTTCATAAGAATCTAACACTTAAACAAATTGAAGTATCAACCCACTTACTTAGTTCTATATAAAGTGAGATATTCTACTAAGATATTTTCAGTATCATTATATTATTACTTAACAAGAGTGTTTTCCTTATTTATCTAAATGTATGTTTTTATTAGTAAATATAGATATAATGAAAATGTCAAATTCGTATAGGAAATCGAATTTGCTTTCACCTATTTTTTATAACCTAGTAAATATATAAAGACGGCAAACATAACATGTTTACTTGTATTGTAACCTCGACATCAATTACAGACAAGGGAGCAATTTTTAAAGAAAAATCTCATGGAATAAATTTTTGTGATAAACCCTGAAAGTCGGCGGCGGTAATTGAAGCCTTATTTTAAAAGCCAGCTTCGTGTCTAATCTGCCAGGTGAAAGGACGTTATTATTACTACAAATATTTTCTACATTTTTACACCTGCGTACACCTGCTTTTGTCTCTAAAAACAAAGGTGGACTTACCTATAACATCGTTATTAGTGTTATTTAGGTTTAACATAACATTGTTTTTCTATTTAGAAGTGTAACTTAAGAAAATATACAGAAGTATACAGTACTGTAAGAAATATTGAGTTTTATATTTATATGAAATTAAATTATGTTACCTTTAATGTAAATAGTACGTATACGTTAAAAACATATAAAAAAATTAAGTTAAGTAAAAATAAATTAAATAATTTAACAAGTTTAAGTGGTTTTGTTGTAGGCAATGTAAGTGATTAAAATTGTTTTAAATTTAAATTAGATTCTTAATAAAAATAATAACAAATGGTTAACACATAAAGCAGAAAATGAATTAATATGATAATGTTTTATCTGTCTACTAGTGACATGCAGAGAAAAATAAGGAATCTTGGGAATATTAACATTATTATAAACCGTTCTTCGTTAAAAGTGGGAAACGGAGTGTCTTAACACTGGGTTCCCTCTACCTAATCTGCTGTGTGTCGTTTACAGCGTGAAGCTGATAAAAAAATTATGAAACGTAATTTTTTAATGCATTAAATATATTTAATAAGTACAAGATGAATGATTGCGTGTAATAATTTTCCATAAGTATGGAAGTTATTGCTAATCGTTGCTAGTAGGTGTCTAATTTATAAGGGAGTAAACCCCTTTATGGGGGTTGAAATTACCAACGTATTTTACATTTTTTTATTCCCGACACGTATTCCGTCATGACACACGGTCGCATTAACAGAATTTTAATAATCATTTTAATGTGTACTGTCGATAGGAAAGTAATACTTTATACATTTTTATTATGGAGAATAATATATGTTGTATTTTGATAGGTGTCATAGGTACAAAAAATATTTACCTCATCTACACTATACTTTTGACTTTGCGTCAGAATCGAACCCAAAATCTTCACTATGTTCAGTAAAATTATTATCTAGATCGTTATTTGATAACGTTATACTAAACTGGATACTGGAAACTCAGTCTGTTATTATTTATTCAATCGACTCCATTCCGCTATTTTACTTAGCGGAGCAGATAAAGAAAAATATAAACGTAGCTCGTTTATTCGCCGTCCTCTCGTTCAGTGTTTTCAGCGTATATAAATTCCTAACCTCATTACTGTTCTGCTTCTTGAACAATAAAACTTATTTTTTAACAGCTGCCGTTTATTTCTGTATTACGAGTGTACGAGCTCTAGAATGGTATTTGAGGAAAATAATTTATTTCTATATTGTACAGTGAATTATCTAATCGTTATTTATGCCTATTGCTACCACATTAGAGGATTAGTTTTCATTATTGCATATGCATTCATATTATAACAGTATCATCTTTCCTTTTAGACAAAAGATGATGTTGGCTTCTGCGTTCTTGTAAGTTTCGTCTCTATGTGTCATTAGAAAAAAAATATCAGAAAAATTATATATTATTAAATATATGTAAAAAAAAAACAAATAAAAAAAATTATATAAAGTTACAGAAATTTATCCTTTAATCCTCGTATTATATCTCTGCTGATTTTCAATATTCAAAATTTAGTTAACATTTCGATAAATAATATTGATCGAATCGTAGCAGTTATGTGTTCGACAGTACGTGACCGGTATTGCGTGAGCCGCACAAGTTGGGGTCGTTCGGTTATATTATCACCTGTCTACATCACGTTTCACTATTATATCGACATGGGCAAATACTAGTTAAAATACGCTTTTGTCTTATTATACAGGTAAAGTTAAAATTATATTATTATATATTATTATATATTATTACTTATTTATCTTGGTATTCTTGATATCGAATATATTTGGGTTGGTATAAGCAACTTAGTGTTAAGTCATTCTGCTCTCAGTTTTCCTGAATTCACGACAATACTTGTTGAGTAGCGGAGCTCAACGCCGCTCTTTTTCTTGTTATTAGACCGAGAAAATAAAAAAAATATATATTTCATTTACGGAGTGGGAATCGAACCCACATCTGTCGGGTTAACAGTGGCACGCTTGTGCTCCCATGATGACCTGATGGTATGTGCGAGTACATACTCATATATATATAAAAAGATCGGTAGATAAATTATTTCATAAGTGAATAAGATCATACCAGTGAACGAAGAGATTATATAGCATCATTAAAAATTTTAACTAAGCAATTTTCATAAAATTTATTAAATTAGATTACAGCACACTTAAAAGGCAGTTTTCAGCCTTCACATTTAATATGCACTCTGAGACCCGAGCTTGGTTTATGGTACCTACTCGTAACTATAAATACTCGCTGCTTAATTATACATTAAAATAAACTACACGTATATTTTAATAAAATTATAAATATCATATTAGAAGTCGTAAAATGTATATCATTAATGGATGATTAAAAAAAAAACATACTTTTTCCAGAGTGGAGTGAGTCTATCAGATAGAATAATATAATATAGAATTGGTATTTATAATACAGATATATAAACTTATGTATAAATTTACTTCAGTATTATATATATATATATATATATATTGCTAAATAAAATAATTTCTCACATTCTTCATAACAAATATCATACACATCTCTCTTATAACAACTTAATATTTTTATTTATATAGACAAGACAAATTCAATACAGTTTTCAGATATTATACGATAACAGTGATGTCAGTGTAACTTGTAGTAGGTGTGCGGTACAAATAATACGTATAGGAATTGTCCATAAATATACAGCCTACTCCCGTCTCCGTGGCTCCTCAGGCTTTGTACAATATATGACACCCTGTCCGGACTAATCTCAATGAATTCTATACGAAGATTAAATCAAGTAGCCCTGGGTATTATATTAAGTGGCAATAGAAACTACTTGGGACGTTATAATGTTTTGGTATGGCGCGGGCGTGTTATAATCTTATAACAATATGCTTTTGATAGAATAATAGGGAATAATTTTAATATAACTATTAAATTGACTCTATAGTGGCACAGTGAGGATGCGTGATGAATGTAGGTTCGAATGATAATCGAATGAACGTGTTTTTAATAATGTTTCGAATTTTTCGGTCTTATTCTAGACATAGTTCGGACGGTTCTTAAACCTTTGAGTGAACTAAATTAAAATTAAGCGGAGAACTTAATAACTGTCTTCTGCACAATAATTGAGATGAATCGCAAAGACAAAACTAATTATAATATGATTTTTTTTTATAAACAGTTCACTAAGACGACATATTATACCTGTAATGGATTTTCTTTCAACTTATTCTAACAAAAAAAGAATAGTTACGCTATTAACTTTTATAACTAAATTTTTTTATGTTAACCTAACGTGATTTCGGAGAAAAACAAGAAATATTCGAAGAAAAACAAGATATATAAATTTGTGCCCTTTATTCTGCTTGAATAGAAAACCTAGTAAAACATACTCCTTGCTCAATTTTCCACCGAATTCTGGAGGCATAGTGTATTGAGTGGCGGAAATCAATTCCCTTATGTGGAAATGGAATCCACAACTTGCCACATTACATGCCACGTTACATTATTATAAGCAAAAAAAAAATTATAAATTGAATTTGCCTCTTTTTCTTCACTAAACTATGGTCTAGCCCTATAATAACGACTACGAAAGAAAGAAAAAGGAATTATTTAACAGTTGCTTTAACTAAAATCCCCGCAATAGCTACGCAGTTTCTTGCTGCAAACGTTTCGTCTTAAAAGCGTTGGAAAATTTAAAGAGTTTCAAAAGAAAATTAAGGGGAACGGTGCAGACTGAGCGCTATCAAAGACTGCATCTCGCAACTTCGTTACGTACAGCGAGTTATCTCGTTAAGGCGTTAAAAATAGACAAGCGAAATCCAAATTAATTTGTGATGATTTTTTCCTGCCAGCCAAAGGATATCCGTCTAATGAGCTAAAGTTACTTTGCGCCCGGTCCGCTTGTAACAGGTGTGAGCTACGTTAGTTAGGGAAATTATTTTTAGTTTTTTTTTGTTGTTAAATCGGAGAAAACTGTAAACACTGATTTCGTGTATATTTATTTAGTTTTCGCTTCGCTTTATACAAATTTTAGCCAGTTCATATTTTAAAACTTTAATTTGAAGTGAAATATCAAATGTCCAATATTTATTTCGTTTCCATTTATATTGTATCGACTTTAAAAACAGTATTAAAATAGATACTCCGCGGCCGCTCCCAACGACGCAAGTTTAAGATAAATACGTTCCATTTTTCACCCGCTCACGAGCCGTCACTCTGTAATCGCATCTGTTTCTTTTGGAAAGCTCAACCGCGAGAATTACAACATTAGTCTTCTGATATGAACCCTTTAGCGAAATGTCAAAAGGTTTACACTAACGCTCGAGGTAATAAGGTCTATTCACTGTGAAAACAAGGAATGTTCCTACACCATTTCAAGTGCGTGTTTGCGTCGTACAAACACAAGTCCGACTTTTCTTTTATACAGCGAAAGCTTTCCGACATTAATTTAAGCTCGGGCAGTTGTTATGCTGAATGTAAATGTAGTTAATCATTCTTTGTCAGTTTATTTCTTTTTATCTCACTTGTATAAGCAGCTAGCCGTATTCATCTTTCATTATATGGAGATCTGACCGGAACTCGTTATAAACGACGGTGGTGACTGTAAAAGTAAATAGGCCTTTCACTTACGTTTGGCTTGTTGGCGAAAAAGATTCAAATTCCGAAGGGTGTACAGGTGAGTAAGGGTTGGGGGCGTGAGTTCCGATTTGGGTTCGTCCATGCGTCCAAGTAAACACTTCCACATGATTGAAGGACGACAGTTGCCTGGGACACCTCTGTGTGTATGCGAGACTTCTCTACGGGTTTTGTTTAGAAAATAGTTTTAGTTTTATTGTTCAGTTCCGATGCGGGTGCCATTTTAGGTGTTTGAAGAGCTTAAAAGCAACTTTGTTTCAAATAAACTGGAACTAGATAACTAGAAATAAATAATGATAACGTTATTTTATATTTTAACGACAATTTACAAAGTGTTTACAGAAACGTTTTAATGTTAAACAAGAAAATATATATATAGAAGAGAATATTATGAATTATAGAGATTCGTAAAGTTATATAGCATGTTTATGGAGGTCTTCTTTATGAACCTTAAACGAGAGAATCCTTTATCGATTCATTACATAATGGTGGTTATGGTCGGTCGGCCAAATAGATAATAAATTTGACGTGTTACATCCATTAGGATCTCTAGAGATAATATTACACATTGCGTGTTTTTTATGTGCACGGCATATTAAAGGGACGTATAAATTTTAATATTCATAAGTAACCCGTTTCTATTTAATATTAGTAAAATGTTAGATTATATTATTAATTTAATGCTGTTTATTGAATATAGTGGGGCAGGCAGTGAGGACCTGGTGACCTAGTGTCAAGATATTGTGTCCCCACTAAGATAGTTCCGTTTTCCGTTCCCCGTCCAGGTGGCTGCATGAGCCACGTGAGTGGCTGAACTAAAGCGAGGAAATGAAAATATTTACTATTTAATTTTCCTTAGTGGAAATCGAACCCAGAACCGTCGCGCTTACATTCGCACCCTCGTGCCTCGGAGCCACGACGGCCTTATGGATTTCAGCAGTTTCAAAAAATTCCAATAACTTACACTTAGCTATTTAGTTATTTTACTTTATTTCGTCTATAGATATGCGACTTTATGCTTTACCACGGTACTTTATACATCCTGATCGATAGAACATCTAATATATATTTCAATATAAATAGGAGTATATAAACCCACAACCACGCGTGTGCACGCACACAATAATTATATTATTAAAAAAGTAAAGATTATACACAATTTTTTATATATTATATAATAATTTTATTCATAATTTGGTCGCTAATGTTTATTTTATTGTTACAGACTCACAGATTTTAACGATCTGACTACAAAGGCCCATGATTCCGCACAACGAAAGCTTATAACACCAAGCCACTGCCTATACTTAGGTGAGTATTTTATCTATGTGAATATTATAACGTATATATAATATTTAATCTATTTAATTTCTTATCATATTATAATAACATGTGAAGACATTTTTGTATATTTTAGTAGGTCTGAGGCAAGTAGCGACACAGGGGCACAAATGTGACACTGTAATCGCGACTGGTTGTGGGTTCTAATCCTACTCGAGGAAACGAAACATTTATTTAAATTTATATTTTCTTTTCTCGCTCTGGCGTTGAGGCGCGGTGTTGAGTTCCGCCATGCAATGCCTCCAGAATTTGGCAAAAAAATGGAGAGTGTCTTAACACTGGGTTCTTTTTGCCTACCCTGCTGTACGGGTTCAGTATGAAACTGATTTATTTAAAGAATTTTAGTTCTACAAGATTTTCATAAAAAAGAAAATAGATTTATTTTCCGATACACTTCTACTAGACCCCACGTACAGAAAGCGAGCAGTTTTACACTAGTATTAAGCGAACATCAATATTCCGGCAAGGATGCAAGGTTTTTCAACGGGGACACCTGAGAGTCGCTCGCGCTTTGTTTCCTCTAAGCCGGGCTTTACAAATGTTAAACTATTTGTTGTTAAATTGAAAAACTGTTTCCTACAACTGACTGCAACAGTTTGTTGTCACCGTTCAAATTTAAATCCCGTTTTGCCGGTCCTTCCTAAAAGACCATTGAAAGCTATACTATGTTGCAAAATTGTCTCTAAAAAAAGGTGGCCGGACGTTTTTATTTCGTTTTTGATTAACAAATATTCAATTGGAAAGGGTTATGGGAAACAAATAAATTTTATACACGCAGTTTTCTATTTCGCTCAGCTCTCGTAATACATTCTGTTGGAGAGAAATATGTCATTAGCGTTCTCTACAAATGACTTTGATCTGTTAGAATAAATGGTACTTATTTATAACTAAGTACGCATACTGACAGAGAGTACATGTTCAAGAAATTCCTTAGGGTACGATAAGAATATGCCATTATCGGCAACTATGCGATAAGTATGGTATTTATTTCTGCTCCGTTAATTATAATATTTTAGAACTTGTGGAGTTCTGACGATGTGAATAATATAGGTTTTCGAATAGCAAATAGTGTCGTGACACTTAGTTGTGAAAAATCATACACTTGAGTGAATATCAACACTACAATGCATATATTCCCTATTCTGCCAAGTAAAAGGCAGTAAATATACAAGTTTCACTTATGCAATCCTTATTCAAGATTAAATCAATTAAAAGTGCATTACTAAAAGACTAAATTAAGTATAGACTATGTATAAATTAAGTATAGAATATGTCTAAATTAAGTATTTTATTCTCAACACTCAAATTATTGGTTTAATATAAATAACGCGATATAATAAAAGAGCAATAAATCAATAAATAATAAACTTTTATAAATAAGCTTTTAAAGGGTTAACAGGATTTGATTCCGTTTAACGCACTCCTGCGTCCGTGACGTGCTGTCAAACATGTCCACAAACAAAATATGACCAATCGTTCAATTAAATGACACTCCCTTTGAACCGTCAGTGTGTTTGACTGATGCGTATTTTCAAATATGTCAAAACCTTAGAATTTGGGATGGAAGTGGTATCTTCAATTAATATTAATATATATATTTGTGGTGAATAATGTTTATTATAGAGAATATTGAAAAATGACATTTAATATATTTTGATTTGACTTAAAAATATGAATCTGTTGCTATATTATATCCACCACTTAGCAGGGAAGGCCTCGCATGGGTTGTAAGCTTGTGCCCCTGCGACGCGAAGGCCTTGATTTTTATATTTTGATTGATCTAGAAAGTGTCTGACATTGGTTCTTTAAGGTAATTCATATATTAAATTTGATAAACGAACAAAAAATGTGTGTTTTTGTGGCATGAAACTTTATCAAATCCTTGTCTATTATTATAGAATTAAAAAAAAATCTAGTCTTTAATTACACACCTAGTCCAAAACGCTTTATGATATTCTAAGGTATTTTCCAATACGTCAATTTCAACAAGCCTGTGCGCTCAAATGACCGCACGGGGTGAATGACGGACGCGGCCACGGGCCAGACCCGCCATAAATCCAACTTTTATTGTTCCAATCTGTAATTCACGTCGAACCCCACGATATTTATTATACAGACGTCCGTTTAAACTATATTATAATCTCTAGTTATAATTTAAACGGTTATTTATTAGGAACATGTTTAAGTTAAATTATTATCGTTTTCAAATTTGCAATTACCCTTAATTGTCTTACAAATTTTAGTCTATTCACAGCAATTTCACTGATTAAGGGCATTGGTACCTCTGTGTGGCGGCGACAGCGCGGCAAATAGGTCGATCGGCTCGATGAATATTAATGTAGTAAGTTAACTTAATATTTGGATAGGGTATTTTGTAATCCTAAACCATGTTATAAGCCGACAGTCTAACAAACGTATTTACTGTTACGAAATCAAATAAATATAATAGTGAAACTGAAATTGGCCAATGTAGCTGTGAGTGTGTTCAAAATAGAGTATTTGGTAGAAAATAAAACCTAAAAAAAAGTATTAGTTAGTAGTGGGGAACGGAGTGTCATATCATGAGCTTCTCTCTGCCTACGTGCCTGCTGCGTGCGGGATACAGCGTGAAGTTGATTTAAAAAAATATATATAGGAATCAATTTATAAAATAATAATAAAATATTAATTCTTATTTTTAATTCCCCTAAAATCAAAGAAGCAAATTTTATTGTTTGCTTCTGTGTTATGAAAGTTTGAAATAATTAACATTTACGCCATTATCTAAATTGTGACAGATATCAAAATATGATGCCTATCTACCACTTAAATTAATTATTTCAACAAAAGGCCGTCGTGGCGCAGCGGCAAATGGGTGTGACTGTAACGCGACGGTTGTGGGTTCGATCCCCACTCGAGGATGTGAAATCTTTATTTACGTTTATATTTCCATTTCTTCGCTTTAGTATGGAGGAAAAGGGCGGCGTTGAGTTCTGCCACTCAATAAGCAATGCCTCCAGAAATCAGCAGAAGGTGGGGAACGGTGTGTCTTAACACTAGGTTCCCTCTGTCTACCCAGCTGTGTGCGGGATACAGCGTGAAGCTGATTCTCATTTTTAACAAAATGTTTAAATTAATGATAATACACTATCACCGACTGTCAGTACACGTGTAAGAGTAAAAATGACACATTCAACAAAATGCAGCAATTAATTGAAATAATTATCAATTAATCCCTTTGAAAACGATCATTCACTTGTTCGCGTATCAATTACGACTTCAATATTTTATCGCCTCGACCAATATATGATTGCGCCACAAAATTAAATATCTCTTTTAATATGCAAAATATTGTCGATCCCAATATAATTTTGTTATGTATGTATCCTATATTAAATACAACAGTGGATGTTTGAATTAAATTTTTACTGTGAACGATAAAATTTTATGAACTCTACTTTGTTTAAGAGGCCAGTCGTAGGCATAAGGGTGTGACTGTAAACGGGAAAGATTGTGGGTTCCATTCCCACCGCGAAGAAATGGAATCTTTAATATTTTTTATTTCTTCGCTCTGATGTCGAGGCAAAGCAGAACGTTGAGTTTCGCCACTCAATATACGCCGGAAAGTGGGAACACTATGCTCTCTCTGCCTACCCTGCTACATGCGGGTTATAGCATAAAGCCGCAAAAAAAAAAAGTAATTTGTTCGTATTTTTAGTTTTATTATAGATATTATTTTTAAGTAAACCAACCCGGCACTGGCTTTGTTGTTGTGGGCTGACGTTGATAGCCTATGCGGGCACTAAATTGGAGCTCGGATCGGTCAGACATTAGACCCTGTATGGACATGCTTTTATCAGACCCATTCAAAGGTACCTACAGTTCTGTAACTGGGTCAACTGAGATTTGTGCATATTTTATGTAGTACGTAAAATATATATTCCAGATGTTATTTTACTACGCTGTGATTGGAATTAATTGTAAAATATTCTACTGTTTCACGTAATCATTTATAATATGTGATTAAATATTAAAATAGTATACAAATCGTCTTTCAGCTTCACGCTGTATCCCGCATACAGCGGGGTAGGCAGAGGGAACCTAGCGTTAAGACACTCCGTTCCCCACTTTTTGGATAAGTTTCGAGGTATTGGGTATTAAGTGACACAACAAACGCCGCAACTTTGCATTTAAGCACAATTTATAAGAATAAATAAGTAGTGTATTTTTAGAAAGTTCATCAGAAACAACGATCATGGTGTAAGAAAATAATCTATAAACATCGCCATTACTACATTTCACAAACAGGCCGTCAAAACGAATGGCGGAAATGAAAAATTCACCAAAATATAAACAAAGATTTGTTTGGATGTAGCGAAAGGTGATCCTCATTTCGGCAGGCGGATCAGTGCTTGCGTAATCTGTGCTTGGGCTCGTGTAAATGCAAATTGTCCCATAAAGCCATCTCCCCTCTCCCATCCCCGCTTGCACCCCTCAAACCCTCAATTCGCCTTTGATGAAGAGCCTTGAACATTCTCGGACCTAGAAGTCGGTCGTCGGTCGTCATCTCAACGCTCTATACTAAATTACAGTTGATTCAAAATTACTTACTATATATTGAAGTGGAATTCGTTCGTATGTAATCTAAGTTTCTAATGACAGCGTTCGTTAACGAGCGTTGCCAACGGGGCGGTGTAATGTCTCTGTATTATCTTCATCGATTGGGCGAAGTTTTGGATTATTTTGTCTGATTTGTAATCCAATTTAACTTAATTGTTAATTTTAATTAAACTATGAATTGAATGAATATATAATAATAATTGTGTTTCTATTGTTTTATTTTTGCCTTTTGGCTAGGGTACAAATACCGTTCAAATTTTTATATTATACATTTCCAATAAAAATAGTTTTCTTTTCTAAGGGGTAAGACTTTTTAAATTTAAAAAAAAAAATTTAATCAGCTTCACGCTGTATACCGCACACATCAGGGCAGGCAGATAGAGCCTAGTGTCAAGACACTTCGCTCTACACTTTCTGCCGAATTCTGGAGACATTGCGTGGTGAGTGGCGGAACTCCTACCTGCGGCGTAGAAATAAAATATAATATTTACTTTTAATTATATAATATGCCTGACATGTACTCTTAAGATGTCAAATAAGCAGTAAGCATATTGTTTTTCAAGGACGCGCCATTTGCCCCACTTGCCTAATTTGAAAGGCACCGTGAGTTGCTCATTAACGATTCGCGTCCAATAAATGTTTTATGAACAGAGAGCTTCCCCTTTAGCGGTTCTAGGTGAAACAATACGCCGCGCGGGGACCTCGCGTTGAATTACAAATACGTGGACTTGACTTGAATTCGAATGAGATCTGCTTCTACCTGAGCGAGACTCGTGTATGTATAGTTTCTTTGTTATATTGCCATGTCTCAGTACTTGCACGACAAGTTGGGACGTTCGCTAGCGTTAACTGTGTGTGGAAGGGAGTTTTCAGTCGACGTTTGCTGGAAATTTCATAACGGTATAGTGAATTGGAAAAATAAGAGTCGGATATATATATATATTGATTCATTCGAGGTCCGCTTGCGCAGATAGATAGACAAGTAAACTAGAGTTTTATACATAAATTAAAATATATTTCCTATTTTCATTTTATTAAAATTTTTATATTTGATAGAAATCAGTTTTTTTAGCAGCAGCAAAACTATTGTTATAAATAAATACATTTTTCATATTCATTTATTAACTTTAGAAGTATCAACGATAATACAACATCAAGATTCCAATGTTCTTAAACGTAAATAAAAAACCGTCAGCGTTCCATTAAAACGATTAAATTGCAATTTATATAAAACTCTACATAATTAACTATTATATTCAATCACGAGCTTTTTTTAAAAGTTTGATTAATTCCAATACGTCAAGTTTCCACGGCACGTTTTATATGGAGTCTGGATCAGTGTAGATCGTAACGAATGTTATAATTGTTGTATTGGTTCACGAGAAAAATAATGATGAGAGTTTAAAATGGTACATTCACGGGCGGTGGAGCGAAACGGTGGGAACGTTTTAAATTTGGCTCAATCTACATTTGATAGAACGGAGTCTCTTAGTGGTTTTTTATAGACCACAACACGAAATTGCTTATTTTATTTGTTTACTACTTAATCTCGCTAGTTATTATATATCTGGTTTTGGGGTTAGGAAATGTTGAATTTAATTAATTTTCTCTAAATATAATTTTGACTTTAAGATCAAATTTCTCCTTACTTAGGTACAATTAATATGTAATTTGAGCTCTCTTCGGTTCGGCTCTCAACAGCCATTATAAACCATTTAACAAGATGCATCGATAACAGATTTATTTGTATTTTTATTAATTTACAATCTGTGGTTTCATGGTCCATATCCATTTGGCTTTGAAAATTTTAATATACCGGGTCTGATATACGATAGCTTGTATAGCTCACCGCATGCTTCACACATTTATCTTCTAAAATCGTGGAAAGTAAATTAGGTTTTAACACAACGCGATAAATGTCATATTGGCGGGATCTAATTTATTGTAATCGATCCACGTTGTCTAGGGTAAATAGATCAGTGTGTAACTGAGTACGGCCACTGTGGTAGACTTTGAGAACCTCGTGGGAGTTTATGGTATATTTTGATATTTACTGTACCTTCATGGGAACAAATTTTTGATTTTATCATATCGAATGTTACGAAGTCGTACAGCAATTATATACTAAATATCGTCTCGATATCGGTTTCTTATATTTAACGTGTTGAACGGCAATAAATTAAATTAATGACAGCTACATAATATAAATAATTTTGTTAATAGTTTTTTAGCCTAGAATTGACATTATAATACATGGTAGTCGTATATGCAATGTTTCTATTTTTTTTATTCCTGCCGACATATTTAATTAGAATGAAAGCATATACGAGAACTATGCGAGTTGTGAAAATTGAAAATAAGTTCATATAAAATAGATGTATTTTACTAGGATGTATAACATTTTAATTATTTTAATGTAAGCCTATTCATTTCTACACCTTGGTATAGCGTTCACCTTTTGACTTTCGTATAACTAGGAACTTAATTATCTTGGGAAATAAATACAATTTTTCTATGTATTTATCTATTTGGTAACTAATGTCTTAATGGGATCGGAGTATCTTACTACTAAGCTCCCAGGTTCCCTATACGTACCCTGTTATATGCGGGATACAGCGTGAATTAAAAAAGTTTTATTAAATTTCAGACCGCGCGGACACAATAGTCTTACTTAACTATTTTAATCAATTCCGTTACTTTGTAGAACTGGCTTATAAAAGACAAATTTCATGTTTCTATGAAACTAAAAACTAAATAAAATCTGCCTACAAATTTTAATGAATCAATTTAGTAAAAAGTTGTAATATCTATTTATAAAATTATTTTTTTTAAAGATATGTCACATAAAAATAAATATTCTTTCTAGCGTCACTTTCTGCATCTGACGTGTTATACGCAGTATATAGAGTGATGATAGAAGAGTCATTTCATTTCCAATTTTTCATATTAAGTAACGGTAACGCTATCTACATCGTTCAGGTCTAATAATATATGTATTAAGCAATTTAAATTCTTAATTAAACTTTTTCTTATAGATTACGTTATAATTAACTAACGCATTTAATTTGCTATACCTATGCGTAATTTCTCCGGCGGCGGAAGCATCAATAACCTAATACGACAGCTATCGGCCGGTACAATGACCTCCGGAAGCTTCTGACAGCGATAAGGCAGGTTCAGACCGATCCATCTTACGGTAACTTCATTCGTGTTTTTACCACACACGCAGGATGCACACCCGCTATACTATTTACAAATATGCGATAGGCTTTTCTCATTATGGCTGTTTTAATTTCTTTTAGCTCGTGCCCGTGCTTATGCTCGTTAACACGAGCTATCAACGTTTTTTGAAGTAATTCGAAAATTAAATCAAAAAATCAAATTAGCATCATGCTGTATCCGATATACATCAGAGTAGGCTGAGGGAACCTAGTGTTTAGACACTCCGAAGAATGCTGTGGAAAATGGGGTTCCACCGCATTCTTCGAGCCAATGCATGTTGAGTGGCGGAGTTGAACGCTGGGTTCAATCAAAATCAATTTGGGAAATCGCAGCTGCAATCAGTGTCCAGAGAGCAAATCGAATAAATCAACTATTGCCTTTGAGCATCGTAAACCATTTCCGAATAGATTTGCAAGGTGATATATAAACGTCGCTCCAGTCCGATATTCCAGTCAAAAGGTTACAAAACTAAAGCCACATATCGTTTTTGCTTGTAGCTACATATGCTCTGAAAAAGAAATAGACTGTTCACCCTGTAATCATTGGATTCAAATATATTTTCTTATATGTAGCACGCAATAAAATATCTCCCGTATCATATATACAGTGAGTTTTACGTTCGCAAATCTTAAATGTATTCCATTCGGCTCTTTATTTTATTTATCGTAAAACTGCAACGTAACCTCTCTAGCTCAAAGCAATACGGAATAGAAGTAATATCTTTATTACATTGCGCGTATTGTTTATCAAATCTAGGGAACAGTAAAACGTATTGTGAATTTATCGTCAGCAGCGAACGTGAGGTGGCGGATAATCTCGACGCCGGCGTCGGTCCCGCTACAAAAACTCGCTTCAAAGCAAGGGTTGCATTTTATGCGACTGAATAGTTAGTTCGAAATGAAATCCTGCCATTCATACGCTCATTCATTCGTAAAACGCATTACCGTCGCCGAGTGCCCTAACCCCGTCTCGTGCACTGTGGGATCCGGCGAATCCTTCAATGCTGCAATAGGGTGGGGGTATTGAAACCTAGGATTTTGTTGTGAGTTACGCTTCCGAAGACCCTGGCTTACAGGAACACTTTTGTGCAGCCACCGGATACAGAGACTGTGTTATCGATTTGAATTTCGCGTAATTTTAAAACTTATTGCTTAAGAACTTATTTTTGTAAGCATACTCTTATATAATTTTTAATTTATTATAAAAAAATTGTAAATCCGTTATCTCTCATCACTTTGCATTAGAGTAACAAGACCTCACAATCCTTGAAATTTAAGGAACGAGTATTTTCATTGGCCAATTGGCAATACGCCATAAGAGGTTACAAATTTTTATTTCAAAGGCTCCATGAATATAACACAGCGTCAAAGTGTTGGGCTTTCTTTATGGAGGTTGTATTTATTGGACAAGCCGATTTCTCACTATGTAAGGAGTGAGGATATATCCGCGACTCGTTTCCCTAAAGCTCACTCAACTTAATAACCAAGATGGAGCCGCTAAATATCTTATGTGAAATCCCAGGGATTTTTTCTGGTACTGCAGTAGCGCCTCTCGAGTGTAATGGGCTAGTGATAAAACACACCCGACATCTCCTGATCTAATTTATTGCTTAACCTTTCTAACATACTAAAGATGCGGTGTCGATAAGCTTGACTAATTTTTCAGTATTCCCTCCCAAATACCGCGAATCTTCATTAGTCTACCGCCATTTGGCAAGCTTAGAGCCCGATTCTGGAGATATCACCGACGCAAGCACGTCATTTGCAATTCTTCTCGTAACCGCCATTAAAATAGCACTTCTTCATTTCATCCATTTAAGGCTATATATATTTAATATCTTTTCTTAGATCGTAACTTTTAATTTTATTATTTAAATTTTACTACCATTCATAATGTTTTTTTTTTAATTTTATGAAATAAGTTTTTCTCATATCTGTCTTTTTTATTGTTTAAAATATAAGATTAAATCAATGAAAATATTAGATCAATACTATATATAAAAAAACATATATTTTGCAAATTCCATTACTATTTTTTGAATGTAGTAAAGATTTTGTAAAGATATCACATCCTAAACGGATAATTTGTAAACAAGCGTCCTTTAATCTGTGCACTATGCTTTGGCCCGAATTCGTTCATTGACTATTCATCCGTATGTAGAATCCAATCGAGGCGAATCGAGGGTAATCCAAACGATAAAAGTCAAAGTGAAAGCAAGTTGGTGTTCGCTAAAAGCCCTTTGGCAAGTACAGCGGGCAAGTAAGGCGCGCCCCGGCCAGCACATTACAGGGCCAAGTGGTTGAGTTCTGTACTCGCCTCATGGACGATTCATCGTTTCTCGTTAGGGCTCTCGGATGAATGCCGTCTTAGCACTCCTCATTATTGCGTTTATAAAGGCGCCATAGAGAAGCCTGATTCACTAAGACCCGCTCTGTTGCGATGAAAGAGAAAATGAGATTGTGTAGACGTTTTGTTCGGGGAACTTCTTTTTTTTATTCTTTCAGCTTAAAGCTCGGGTTGCTATGGTGCTAAAGAGATATTTTGTGCCAATTTTTTTTTGTATTGTTTGCGATTTTGATAAGATATACAAAATAATTTGTTTATTTTTTATAAATTATTATTATCTTTCTAGATATAGCACTTTTATTTCTTTTCCATAATGATGCAATTGATGTTTTTCTTATAATTAATGAATTTGTTTTTAATTGCAGGGAAGCTTTGAAAGCTCTATAATCTGGCATTGATTACAAAATCGATATCTAGAAAGCGTAACTATTGTCAGGTGCTCTCCCTAGCAACATTAATTTGTTGCCCACCGCGAAATAGGGTGTGGACACTTTATCATCGTTTATTTAGATTAACTTTCATATCGCCTTAATTAAAATGACCCCAAAGACCGATCCAGTCACTAAAATAGTGAGGATATTTACGTTATTATGAAAATATATTGGATTTTGTGTTTTTAACGAGTACAAATTTGTAATGTTATGGGTTTTACTAAATATAATTTTATTAATGTAGGTTGGAAATGAGTCTAGTGTTATACTTATAATTAGTAAGTTGAATTGTCATTGAGGTGTAGTAGTTTGTTGCTAAAGTTTCCTCATATACCACTTGTAACAATATAACACTCGAGATATTAGAGAGCAAATACTATCGCAGAAGGTAATATAGATATCTTATACTCTTATATTAATTTATATTTAGGTACCATCCTATTCTGCAGAGAGGTATTTTTTTTAAATAACAAAATTGAGATATTTTTCAAAAATTGTACATAAAATTTAAATACATATACATCCACCAAAAATATATATTTGGAAAGGATGATGATTTTTATACAGGCCGTCGTGGCGCAGCGGCACAAGCGTGTGACTGTAACGCGACGGTTGTGGGTTCGATCCCCACTCGAGGAAGTGAAATATTTATTTACGTTTATATTTCCATTTCTTCGCTCTGTCTTCGTTGAGGCAAAGGGCGGCGTTGAGTACTACCACTCAACACGCAATGTGAAAAATCCGTCTGCGTACCCTGCTGTGTGCGGGATACAGCGTGAAGCTGATATATATAATGATTTTTAACTTTTCTGATATAGGTCACATGTTAAAAGTCTTATTTTTATCTGTATTTATAAAAATTTAAAGCATTACTAAATTTGTGTTTAATATCCTTTACTACTTATATTATATTAGGGTACAGTATTAGAATTAATTATTCCATTTCAAATCGATTGTTGTTAAAAAAAAAATAACAGCACACGACTCAAGCAACCCATGAAAACGGCGAGGGCTCGGATAATTCTGAGGGAGAGGAGCGGTTAGCCGACTTTTACACAGCCTTTATTGTCCCTCCCGTCGTAAACCCTCCTTTGTGTTAGTAATGTCTCAAGTTGTATTAACACCGTGATAACTTTAGTGGGTACGTTCAGTGCTGATTACTTCGTCGACAATCAGTTACGGAGAAAGCGGTTAGTTTTGATAATTTAAATAGCCCGATGATACTAACTGTTATTAATAGGTGAGAATTAAAGCCGATATTGAATTTGCTCTGGGGACGAGGTGTTTAGTGAATTATATCCGGTTCTATATGTTAATTGTTATTGAGCGTCCAAATTATATATAAAGTTTGGGATTTGGACCAACATTTGTTATATTAATATATATATTTCTATATAATTTGATTTAGAGTATTCAAATTTTTTACCTACAGTCAGTTACGTGTTTGTTCATTTCTACAGATTTTACGATTAGCCACTTCCAAATCGTATTTAATAAATGTTGCGAAAGTATTCAAAGTCCATTAGACTTATCGAAATCCCTCATCTAAATGTCAAACGCGTTCCAGAAGTTTTCAATAAGAAAACATTTAAATTCCATTACCAGTGCGTTTAAGAAGCGAAATCAAAACAAAGTTTTCTTCACATTCGATATAATGAAAGGCAAATTAAAACAAAAAAGAGCCTCTCGTTTCTTGGGGCGGATGCTATTTTTGAGGCGAACATTTTTCCAACAAATTTAGCGGTTTCGATCGATGACGTTTCTAATGGGAAAGTTCAATAGGTAACAAACAAAGGCCGATACAAGTTAACGACGCTCACGAAGGCGAAATTCATGACGGGAGCGCGCTCTGGCGGACGGGAAATTAAAAGACAAAAGAGTGCCGCTCGAACAATATAGGCTCGGAAATGGAGGGCGTGACGAGCCTCTCGCCTCTCGCCTCTCTATAGGAGCCGCTTAGCCACGATCACCTTCGACCTAATGCTGTATTATGGGTGAAGTGCAATTGACATACAAATTTGTTGTTGAGGATATTGGAAAATTATTACTATTTAATACGTTTTGTTGAGTATTTGTTGTTGAGAGCTACTATATATTTTCATAATTAATTTAATATAAATTTTACTTTATTACTTGAGCGTTCTTATAAAAAAATTCGGAAATTCTGCGACAACTTCCCTCTCTATCCCGCACGCAGCTGGGTGTACAGAGGGAACTTCGTGTTAAAACCAATTTCTTCTTTGCCGGAGCGTCTTTCCCCGAAGAATTTTCCTCTCATTTAAAGAGTCACGTTATAAACGTAAATGTATGTTATATAACGTAAAGGTTTTTTTCATTAAAATTAAACTGTATTTAACATTTCAATGTAATGGAATTAATCTATTCTCTATAGGAAATCTTATGCGTACCGCGTGTGTATGGCTTCTGTAATTTAGGCGAACTCAGGTAATCCATTCACACCGGGTGATATCGATTGCTCCTTAATTCTATGATCAATCATTGGTTTTTAGAGATGGTTTTAAATTATTTAATTTTGTAATATACTGACGTTACCCAATGTATTTTGTGAAAGTGTCAGTGAACGTATTTTATGTAATAAACGTTTACGTCACTACGTTATTTATTACAAGGATTAATATTCTAGTAATAATATATTACGAATATTTCTAGCGAAAACGACGACCACGCTTTTTTATAAATCGCACACCCATAGCATAAACAATTTATTACACATTTAACACCGGATAAAGGATAACTGACAAAGCGTCGGGACGAGCGCCATATTCCTGACTTTGTTTACTAATTCAATTTGCATTTGGAATCAAAAACTTTCCGTGACACTATTTTGCATTATTAATACTTTGGCATGGCGTGATCTCCCGGGAGGCTCACCGGAACCCATAAATTGAATTCCAACCTTCGCAATTAGTTATTCCCGCGCGTGAAAACTTTCGAGATCGTTCGCCTTCGTTAACAGATGTTACGGTGCTATTCATTATAAATTCCGTCGAATTGTAAAGCCGAACATTTAATTTAAAGTACCAAATTCTCCTTTGTTTAATATCGGAGCGTTTTAGAAGGTATTGTGGAGGTGCCGCTTAGTCGCCGGATTATAGGAACGCAGGACATTCGTCTTGCGGCGCCGCGCAATATTTCCTTAGAATGGCGAACGCGAGACTAGCCGTTACATTAGGCCCCGCGTCACGTGCGTATATTCCGTAGTCCCGACAATAATGGACAACAATTTACCTTTCTTTATATTTATATGAAAATTTAGGTTATAAGGATAAATTTTATGAAAAAGAAAAAGGGTGAAAGTAATTGCTGGCATTATTACACGTAAATCTTCGTAATTTAACAATAGAATGTTTTTCTACGATATATTTACAAAATTTATTTGTCTTTGCGGAAATAGGCCCGAATAGGCATTTCTCTGCGTCTCTATCTCTTATCGGGCTCATTGAGACCCTACATTTACGAGAACTTTTTATAGTTCTCCTTAGATGTTGTAATATTATAATGCTTAACAGTCAAAAATATTTTACACGTTATTTTTATTTATACCTAGGCTCATCAAGTATTACTTATGGGTTCAAATTTAGTTTGTAGAATTATTGTCATTTATATATTTATACATATATATATTATAATATGTATATCCTGATAATATCGACATAAATCAAAAAGTAAAATTATTTGTTTTGCGCTACCCAATATACATATTATTTTTAATTTAGGTTTATGATCTAATATATTGAATTAATATAAATTTATTTCTTTACAGGTTCCAGGTGGCGGATACATGAGATGTTATGGGCTCACGTGGCGTAGAAAAGTGCAGTTGGTTGGTGGTAGTCGTAGTATGGGCATGTGGTGCCGCCGCAAGAACGTTATGTCCCCCAAGATGTGCATGCGACGACGCGTTACGGGCCGCATCCTGCGCGAATGCTGGCTTAGAAATCGTCCCCATCCAACTAAATCCCGAAGCTACTCACATCAATCTGACCCACAACTCAATCGACAATCTTCTGTACACATTTGCTTTCTACACGCAACTCACCATACTCGATATCTCTTACAACAGAGTACAAGACTTAGGTAGTAAAAATTTTGATAATAATTTGGAGATGACCCATTTGAATGTGAGTCACAACGCGCTCAAACGGTTAGACAAAGACACGTTTGTTGGTTTAAAGAGATTGATTGACTTGGACTTATCAAATAATGATATATCCAATATTCACGTGCAGACATTTAAGGATCTCACAGTTCTTGAAAGGCTTGATTTGTCAAATAACATGTTGGTCAATTTTGAGGGTGATACATTCGAACCCTTAACTTCTTTGAAAATTTTATCGCTGAAAAATAACTCCATATTAGAAATTCCATCACCAAATTTGATATTTATTATTCATTTGGAAGTATTGGATCTTTCCGAAAACTTAATTGAAAAAATAGAAAAACATGGTATTCCATATTTAAAAGAATTGAAATATTTGGATTTGAAGAACAATGTGATTGAAAATATCGATCAGTTGGGACTTCATAATTTGCCTTCATTACGTCATTTGGATCTAAGTGATAACAATCTTACATCGGTCCCTACTTCAGCTCTTTCAAAACTTACTAACTTATCACATTTATACTTAAGTGGAAACTTTTTTCAAAATATTACGTCGCTATCTTTCCAAAGTCTTTTTCATTTGAAGCATCTGCACTTGAGCAGTCTTTACGATTTACAAAAAATTGATTCCAGAGCATTTGTAGATAACATAAACTTGCAAAAAATATGGATGAATGAAAATATAAAAGTACGAGAAGTCCCACCGAGGCTATTTCATGGTAATCCGAAACTGACGCATATATTTATTAAAAATAATGCACTGGAAACACTTGAAGCTTCTCATTTTCCAATCGACACATTACAAGAACTTGAAATATCTGGCAATCCATTTGTGTGTAACTGTTCCCTCTTATGGTTGTGGAAACTGGGCAGAGATAGGGAGCTGCGGAGCAAAAAGTCTGAAAATGTGAGCACCGTGCTTAAAATTGACTATGAAGAAGTTAAATGTTCTTCACCAGAGCACTTGGACGGTGTTATATTTATACAAATTCCTGAATCAGAATTTGGGTGTTCAAGTGGGTGGGTGATAGTTGCGGTTGTGGTGCTAACTGTGAGTATAATCATAAGCGTGGTGGGTGGAGTCCTTTATTTCATGGGACCCTTGAAAAGGTGTAAAGGTGACAAATCAAAACAGGTGATGAACAGTGTTATGTTAAATGGTGATGTGTCCAAATTAGGCAATGGTTTAGGGTATTCAACGCGAAGTAAAGAGCAAGATAACAAAAGAGACGTTGACCGCTATCTTATGATAGGCTCTTCAGTAGCTAATAATTTTCACTCCTTAAATCCCCCTTGGCACAGTATGGATAAAAACTCCTATTACCAAGAAGATAGCGAAGAACATATTTACCAACAGTTTGCGTATGAAACTATACCTCACCACAGAACGCCAGAAAAACCGCATATAGTGTATGTTTAACAAAAACTTACAAATATGGACAATATGAAAGTAATTTCTACTCTCCGACGTCTGGTGAACATTTATAGTCATGGTGATCGACGGAGATATTGAATATTGCAATAATGTAAATAGTAATAAAAACTGTAATATGTGATAGCTTTGTATATAGACGTGTAAATATAATCTACATACATTACATTTTCGATTTTGTACTTAAATTGTTTAGTCATAACGACGTTTTATAAATTGGCCTTTTATTATAATTATCCCTTTGATTAACGCGGAGTTAAAGCTAACGGCTTTTAGGGTTGTTTGCGTATTTTAAGTTTATATTTATTATTTTAAGGAAACTTTGACGTACACAAATGTATGTACATATAGTTATTATAAGCTTTTTATCATTTTCATTTTCTAGTTCCTCTATATAACAATCCATTTGTAAATTAAATAATTATGTCATGTAATATTATTATAATAATATTCATGTAATTGGATAGAAATAAAAAAAAACATACATATATATTATATATATACATATTTTCAATATTAGAACACCAAACATGAAAACTTTGTACAAATATGAGCAATATAGATTAATAATTTGAAATACTATAATACGTTAACATTTATTGGATCATTGTTATAGTGTATAATTGTATTTAGAAGAAATCAAATTATCATGTTTATGTACTGCTTAGAACAATCATAGCCTATCTGTAAAAAAACCGCTAGAATTTTTTCTTTAGTACTTATACAAAAAGTATATTGATTATTGTTACTATTTTTTTTAAATATGACAAAATAGGTCAGCCATTTTGTTTCTTAAATACTGTGACGTAAGTGAACTTTTGTAGATGTATTTCTTATGAATAACTTTACTTTGTTTTTGTATTTTATAATAGAAAATTAAATTTAACTTATTAATAATGTTTTACACTAAAGAAAATATTCTAGTGCGGAAATATTAATAATATAGATATATGAACCAGCTGCTCTGATGGTGAGGGGTACAAATGAAATAAGTACATTATTTATTGGCTATTTTTGTAGATTCATTTCATGAGACTTGTTTCAAGCTGTTCTTTTGGAAAGATATTAAATTAATATTTTTATACTTAGGGAATATTAATTGTATGTACTTGTGGTTCGGAGTTACTAGCTGTTTTATTTGTTTTGATTTATTATTAGGATTGCTCAATTATTCATTTTATTGTGATACGTGTGATAGTTCTAAAATAATAACATTAAATTTCTACAAATTTTATCTTAAGATAATTGAGATTTGAATTACCTTTACATTATTTTATATTTTAACTTTCTTGATTATTAAATATTAAAACACATGTCAACGACGATGAGTAATCGTTTGATTAAAATATAGATTATATTAATTACCATAAAAGCGTGCGATGTAGGTACATTTTTTTAAAGCGTATTTATTTCAAAGATAAGAAAAAGTCAAGCCATATATTATATTACATAAATATAAAAAAAATCATATTATTATATTATAGTTGTATAATGTATATAAAATATAACTATTGTATAAGGTGAGCCTGAAATTTAAAAAGCAATAATAACTTAATTGCCTAACCGTTAAGCGAGCTAGTAACTTCTGAACCATAAAAAAATATATAAAATTATAGCTGAAATTACCCTTGCGATATACTTTTTTAACAATTCTTATATATCTCATATACGTTTCATACGACTATGCCTACTTGATAACCAAACAAATATACCTATTCAGTCTATAGTACAGTCATAGTGATAGCTTAAGACTATTTATACATACTACTTTTAAACTTTTGTTATGGAAACTTATTTAAATATATAATGCATTGAAACAAACGACAAATAAATAAATAAAAACATTTATCTGCCTTTCATTATTACGCTATCTGTTCTTCTTTTATATGTCACTAGCCGAGCTGGGCGGCTTCGCCCGCTTGAACTATACGAATATTTATTAGATATGTTTATGAAATTATTTTCAATTTAGGGGATGAGTTCTAATAATCCCCACTCAAGGAAGTGAAATATTTACTTACGTTTATGTTTCCATTTCTTCGCTCTAGTATCGAGGCAAAGCGCGGCGTTGAGTTCCGCCACTCAACACGCAATATCTCCAGAATTCAGCAGAAAGTGGTGAGAGTGGAGTGTCTTAGCACTAGGTACCCTCTGTCTATTCTGCTCTGATGTGTTGTCTGAAGTCTATGACTTCATTGACCACTATTCACCAAATCAACTAGATTGCGTGTTGAAGGACGGAAAATATTTAATCATAATGCAGTAAACAACAAGTGAGTACTTAAATATGAAATAATACTTTAATGTGATATTTTAAAATAAAAAATACTTCAATTTAGTATTGACTGAACGCTGTAACAATATAAGAAGATACCACAGCAAATGGAGCTTTAAACTTAACAGAGGAGAAGCGTCCTCGCTAAAAATACAGATTTTCTGTGCTAAGTATCCACTCAGTGGTATTTGTGAGTTTCATTCAGTTCCTGACTTTTAGTAAATTATTACAGGATTTATGATGTATACCATTTTTAAAAAATATTTTTCCGATTTATTTTAGATTCACGCTGTAACCCGCAGATAGCATGGTAGGAAGAGGGAGCCAGGGAACTTAGTGTTAAAACACTCCGTTCCCATTATGACACATTTTGGAGACCAGTCGTGACGCGGGGGTACAAGCGTGCGATGGGTAACGCAACAGATAGTGGGTTCGATTTCTACTCGGAGAATTGAAATATTTATTATTCTAATTTTTCTTACTCTCAAGATAAAGTGGGGCGTTGTATTCGCTCGCTGGACACAACACGAAATACCTTCAAAATTCGACTGAAAAAGCGGAACAGAAGTTTCTAAAAAAATATTTTCTGTCCATTGTATAATGTGACAGATGCGTATTTTATAATTAGACTTTTAAATCGACAAATACTATATTTAATATTTCATACATACTGACATATCAATATCAATCATAATAATTACAAATTGTACGTAATATAACATCAGACATTTATACCAAAATTATATATAATATAGGTAGGTTATTCGGCGAATTTAAAGAGATAAAAATTCAATTACTACCCCACAATTATTCGCTATACGTATTAAACGGTAGGCAGGAGGTAAACGTGTTCCGGTAATGAGTTTCATTTTCGGCAACAAGTTGATTATGATAAAGTCATTTGTTTCGTGACATCAACCGACGACGGCCTGTTCGATGTCGATAACTGCTTATTAGTGGAATTTTACACTTGAATTGTTCATAAATTTACATTTTATTTATGAATAAGTGTAAATATAATATAGTAAAGCTAGCGGCTGCGCCCACTAATTACTTAGTGATTTGAATTACTTTCTCTCTACATAATCTCTATACAGCCATAAACTCTACATAGCCTTCAATTATATGAGAGAAGTAAAAAAAAACAAAAAAAAAAACGGATTATTTATTTTTTATAAACTTCTGCGGTTGTAATAACCATTCATCGTTTATCAAACATGTTTGAATTTGCAGTAATAAAGGGAGGGAGGCAGATCAGCTTCCCCGAAAAGCATTATTGTTGATATTTTATGAAGATAGACGAATGTCAAATTGCTTACGATGGGTTGAATGCAAAATTACATCAGAAAGTATAATATACTGGATAGAAGTACGTGATGGGGTAAACGTGTAGGACGCTTATATGACAATATATTCAATTTAATTTGGTGACGTAGGTAGGTATGTTATATCATTAGTAATATACGATTATAGTCTATTAGTCTTTCTTTTCAATTTTACGTTGTATTCCGCATATAGCAGGGTAGGCAGAGTGTATTTTCAGTTGCTCACAACTCACTTTTTGCCTTGGTGCCAGAGCGAATAAATAAAAATATTAATAAATAATAATTCTAGGCCGTCATGAAGCAGTGGCACAAAGATGTGACTGTAATGCGACGGTTGTGGATTCGGTCCTCACTCGAGGGATTGAACTATTTAATTATATTTTCATTTCTTCGTTCTGGTGTCGACGCAAAAAGTGGCGTTGAGTTCCGCCACTAAACACATAATGCCTTCAGAATTCAGAGTAAAGTGGGGAAAGGTAGGGGTTTACACATTTAGTTCCCTCTGCGTACCCTGCTATGTGCGAGGTACAGCATGAAGTTGATTTAATTTAATATTTGAATAATTCTATCGCCGGAGTTGGAATAGAAACCCATAACTATCGCATTTCAGTCACACCGTTATGCTGGTTTCTGCTTCACGACGGCCTCTTAATTTTATATTAATTTCTCTATATTTATGTCTAACGAATATACGAGTATAGTATACAACTAATGCTTTCATAAAAAAAAATTGAATCGTGAAAAAAACAAGTAAAAAAGTGTGTTCATGGACGGCATGCTATCGTGCATTTTGGCTAAGTCAACAGGGAAAATGGAACAATAATAGTATTAAATATAAACATTTTCCCGAGTAAAAAACGAACAAGAGATCTCATAAACTTCGAAAGTACACAAAGTTTGATATATGATCGACATTTGATAATTATAAATCTTAAAAAAAAAACCCCTACTTTTATTTACAAACTTCGAAACCTATGACTAGTAGAAAATCGAGTCATGATCGATTTTAAGATTCGTGGCTATCGGTATTCATTTGATTAAATGCGATTTGACGAACACTCGTCCTCAATGCGTTCAGCAAAGAAGTGAACGACATAAATAAGCTCTTTTTTCAAAAAAAAAAAGCTTTCCTCTTTGGGTTGACGTATCGATTCTTTATTTATTTGTCTGCATCATTCGCACGGCGTTTCGGTTTGTTTGTAATTCGTGCGCTGTGTCCATTAAAATTTCGTTTCACGCTCAGCTTTAAGTCAGTTTATTTCAATTTTACCCAACGTTGTCCGTTAATAATTTACACGTTCATGTCGTTTTTTTGTATCGTATTTATAAAAGTTTTTGCGATAGTAAATACCCAAAACAATTGTTTTGTAAATTGACAACCTAATAACTTTAGTGAAATAGAGATAAAATAGAGATAGAAATAGAGATATAGGGTAGCTAAAAATAGTTCTAATTTGACATCTCATTATTTTCACATCACCGGCTAACCGGGCATCATAGAAACTGCAATGAACTGGCAATAAACTGTAAGCAATCAAACTACATCACATAAAAAGGCTTTAACGGGAAAAAATAAAGACCTTTTATCCAACAGTGTGAGGCTGTGGCGGCCATTCAGCTGGGGTGGCAAGATTTATTTCACGACACTACTCGTTATGGTACCGAAGGGACAGTCCCGGGAATGCAGCCTGCAAGGGATCATTCCCTGTTATATCTTTAGATCAGCACATCTCGCTTGATATTTTGCGGGATTGTGTGTGGGAATTGGGATTAATTTGGTTTTAGCTCCGCGCTGTAAACAACTTTGGTGTGTAAATATTGTGATCGGTAATGTTAATTACATTACATACAGCTTTTTATAATATGTGTCAGCATATATAACAAAAAAAACATATATTCAATATATAAACAATAATGTTTTCATAATAAAAATCTATAGAAAAATATTGGAAAGTATATAAAAAAAGACTATAATATATACTTTTATTATATAAGAGAAATAAATTTTACTTAAAAGAATACTTTTAAAAATATATCTTATTATTTATATTTATTACCATTTGTGAAATTTGTATTATAATGACTAAAAACACATATTTTTTTCTGACTACTTTAAGAAAAGGAAGTTTAAAGGAAGAACTGTATTTTTTTTTAAGTTGGTTACCTCAGAACTTTTGACTGGGTGCACCGATTTTTATATTTTTTTAATTTGCACTAGCTTTAGTGCTGCCTGTGTGTGTAGTGATTTGTAATATCGAACTCAATGTGAGGGATGTTTAGATGACTCTAGAATCATGAGGATAGTAGGGGAAAATTTGGCAAGGCTCTGATTATGGGATCCAGTTGAAATTGAAGAAGACGATTTGAGCGGGGACAAAAACTTTTGCAGAGATTTAACGTTCTACACGAAGTTTCACTAGAGCTTCTTAAAGTTAGACTAGATCATCTTCAGACGATCGACGCATTCGCAATACACATTACTGAACGAGGTTCCGATAATGTAGTAGAAGAAGTGTAAATAAATTTTATAGTCCAAGATAAAACCCATTAAGCGTGGTTTACGAGAGGCACTCCCCTAATGATGCGAGCGCTATGCAGGGGGGACTGGCTATATAACTTGGTATATTCCTATTTATGTTAACAAATAGACATTTCTTCGGTGGGAGTCGTTCTCACGCAACCTCTTTAGGTGTCACGTCGCCCCAAGTCGGACTGTTGTAGTGCATTGGTAATGTTGTTTTGTTGTTTGTTAGGTGCTTTTAAGTAATAAATTAAGTGATTTTGCATTGAGACAGGCAATTGGGTTCTTTTCAACTATTACATACAATTATTGATTTCAACATTAAATGTAATGTCTTAAATAATTAATGTTGAAAAACTCATTTAAATTAAGTAAGGTGTTTTACATATACCAGCCTACACTAGCAGATATCATATAAATTGTATTCTAATTCTAACCAAAGTTTTACTCCCGACTTTGCTGCCATAGAAATTACTTACCATGTTAACACCGCACTCTCATTCCGTCCATATAACATTATGTAAATCATGTTAATAAAAGTAAAACGAAGTTTGTGTTTAATTACTCAACGTTTTATATTAGCATATAGATCGTTTACAGGTAACGCTGCGTGCTTTTTGTTACTTGTATTATATATTAAGAAGAAAAATAGTCCGTCAGCGAGGCCTGTTGAGGCGCAGCGGCGCAAAATATGACGCGGAAGATTGTAGGTTCAATTCCCATTCGAGGAAACGAAATATTAAAAAAAAAATCTTCGCTCTGGTATCGAGGCAAAACATAGAGCTGTGTATCGCCACTCAAAATGCAATATTTCCAAAATTATTCTGAAAATGGGAAACGGAGTGTCTTAACACTAGATTTCCTCTGCCAACTGCGTGCGAGATACAGCGTAATGCTGAAAAAAAGAAGAAAATCATTATATTTTTAAGATTCAATTATATTAAAAGTAAGTAGAAACAAAATGCGGGCGTGTTTTAAGCTTTCAGTGTTGGATCAGCAAAGGTTTCAGACGGCAACTTGGCTCGACGGTAATGTTGCTAGATGCCCGGATTTCAGTGTTTTTTTAAAAGGATTCATTCACTGCACGCTCTCGGCGAATTCGATGCTTTATAAAATATATGTGCCCAATAAAAGGATAGTATTCGAAAACAATTTGAATACTGCTGGTGCTGTTACGATATCAATACTTTAAATAGAGTTACCTACTCTGAATTTACTAGTTTTAGAGTTTATCGGTGCAATATAAACAAAAAAATAAAATAAAATTTGGAAAAATACTATTTGAGGCTGACAGAAATTGATATATTGTTTTTAATTTACCATAATATAAAATACATATAGACTATATGTATATAAATTTTGAGAGTCAAACTTGTTGGTCTGATCAATCACATTAGACCCCTAACGACATTAATTTTATATGTAAAAGCGCCATGTTGTACTCGCACATAGCAGGGTAGCACTCCCCAATTTCCGTCGAACTCTGGAGGTATAGCTGCTGATTAGCGGAACCCAGCGTGCCTCGACAGAGGGAAATAATGAACATATAAAATATTTTATTTCCTCGAGTGAAAATCGAACCCATAACCTGTCGCACTTACAGTAACACACTTGTGCCTCTACGCCACAACTGAGCTCAGAGTATTAGTTAAGTGTTAATTATATAGCACCTACTTTCAGTCAGTATTTTACGATTAGTTGTACGCGCATTATATTATTAATTTGAAAGACGGCAACCTCATTTACTTAATGTATGTTTGCATTTTGTTGAATACAATTTTTTTTTTTCATATAAAATTGAAAGCCACTTACCGTGGTTTTTTTAATGAATTAGGTAGGTACTAGTGTAAAGTGAGTTAAAATTAGATTTTTTTTAGAATAAAATATGTTTTTTTTAAATAATTACGGTATGTATTGGAGAACGAAGTGATATACGAATATCATTAAGCTATAGTTATGCTATGAACTCTCTCTTCTTAGTTTTAATGGTATGACAGATGCATGAAGATACAAAAATCTATATATAATAAAAATACTCGCAAAATTTGAAGAATGCGTTGTTATATTTAGTACGTATAATTTAGAGCTTGGCTGTAGTATTGTAATTTTTAACACCCCTTGATTTTTAAGTAGGTATAAACTTCTTATACAAAAACTAGCAGACTCAGGCGGCTTCGTCCGCTTGAATCACACGAATATTTATTAATATTTATAAGATATATTATTTAATTATTTTCCGTTAAGGAGGTAAATTTTAATAAACCGTGAAACACACGTTCAGCGAAATATTTTTAAGTGTATGAATTTCAAATTTTATATAATCGTTGGCGAACTTTCATCCTCTATCCCCCTTTCAGGGTTAAAATTTTTAAAAATCTCTTCTTAGTGGGTGAACACTCACATTATGAAAGTAAACCTCTGTCCAAATTTCACGTTTCTACGCACAGCGGTTACGGCTGTCTCAGTCAGTGGGAACATCTCCTTTTGTATATACTAGCACACTCAGGTTACAGGGAACTTATAAACTGTAGTAAATAGAACTTAATTCGCTTTTAAGACATTTATTTTAAATTTATGGCTATTTATGGATGTGGAATTATTTTTTTTAAAAAACCACACAATCATAGTTATATAGTTTCATTGGGTTTTACTAATAGATATTTTTTTACCGTTTAAACGTTTTTTTTACTAAAATTTTATTAACTTTATAATCAATTTTACATAATTATTAAAATCGGTGCATATTTCAATGTAAAGACTTAATTCACCAAAATATTAATTAACCAACGCAATTAAGATAAGTATCTATCTATCGAAATGTCATGTAGAGAATTATATAAATTAAGGGCTCAAGAAACGAATTTATCTTCTTTTACCATCAGCATACTAATGCTAGCAGCCCTCTATCCTCCCAAGCGGCCTCGGCATCAATAAAATTAACATTGTAATCCACTTTGCTTTAGTAAAAAATTACACGTAAAACGTGTTTTTCATTTCACAGATTTTTTCCTCTAAGATTTTACTCAATATTTTTTTGCGTATCTACCCTCGCTTCTATCTATTTATCCCTATTTTGCAGGGTAAGAAATACTTGGTGTTGTTGTTTTGTTTATTTAAGGTTCAACGTATTGAATAATATCTATATATTAGAATTCAACAATTGATTTTACATAAGCTGTAAATTATGTTATGATTAAAATATGTACGTCGTATAGAAATAGGACAAAAAAAGTCTACTGTAATTTACACTTTATCCGGCATTAAGCAGGGTAGGCTGACAATCTAGTGTTTAGACACTTCGTTCTTAACTCTTTGCAGAATTTTTGAGACACTACGTGTTGAGTGGCGGTATTCAACGACACGCTTTCTTTTGTTACCAGATAGAGAAAATGATTATATTAAATAATTAATTACCACGAAAGGGATCCAACTCACAACCGTCGAATCTACGGTCACGTGCCACTGCGCCCTGATAGTTTTTTTATCCTAAACGTATAGCGCATTAAAAATTGTTACAAATATATATTTTTATCTATAAACCATAAATCATGGTAAATTATTATATAGAAAATGTAATTTCAAAACAGATACGGTACCGATACCGCCGCTATTGTTTCGGCATCCGTCTGTATTAATTATGCATAAGGTTTTAATTAGAGGGGACGATTGCAATCTGTCGGACATTTTCAAACCTATTGAATTATTTAACGTTATTTTCGAAGTAGGTACATTGTATAATAAAATTATTTTTTACAGTTAGTGGGTGAGCAGCAGACCTTGATATCCTGTTACTTTAAAAATATACTAAAGAAATTTCTTTACGACTTCTAAACGTTCTATAAGGAGAGAAAGGAGTGATGTGACGAGCAATACAAAATATGCCTACGATAAGTTAATTTTATTAAATATATATTTTAATAATATAAAATATGACAACTGAGTATGCCATTATTACACAAAAATGATGCTATGATTTGTATTTGTTTGGTGTGAAATAAAGGTTAAATGTAGAAAAACTTCAAGTTTTATATTTTAAGCAGTAGATATGGCAATGTATTCTTATGTTATTTTTTGCGTAAATAAAATATAACATCTGATAAATGTAAGTATAGTGGCCAATGACACAGAGGAGTAACTGCAAACGCGACGGTAGATGGTGATGTCGTTTTTCTCTCGTGGAAATGAAATATTTAATATTTTCGGGCAAAGCGTGGCGTTGAATTGCGCCACTCAAAACTGAGTGATGAACATAAATGAGTGAATCAGCAGAATTTATCTAAGAGGGGCAAGCTTAAGTGATTAATTGGAAACGGAGAGCCCTAACACTAGGTTTCCAGGTTCCTTCTGCCTACCCTGCAATTTGCCCGCACTTGGCTGGGCATAAATTTTTATTTTTTAAATCTTAAACTTACCTAGTCTGCATTCCCCTAGCCTGAAATATGACAGGAGACGTAAGATCCAATGTCAAATGCAATAATGCAGAAAGTTCCTAATGAGTTTCACCTCGGTTGAGGCCACAAATTGGATTATAATGTTAATATCATGATTCGCGGGCCTGGTGGCTCTGCGGGGAACATTCTTGGTACTTTTTGAGGGAACGGGAACTGTGGAAACGTCTATTATTCTCGTTTCAATAAGAAATAAATTACAATTTGTTATTATGTTTTTAATTATATTCAAATATTACCGTACCGTAATGTTTTGATATGAATATTGTATTTGCTATTAGTTGCGAAATAGTAATTCAATATTATTAATATGTAAGTGGCACGACATCTTACATCGGCTATTATTTATTAAGTCACAAAATTAAAACATAAAATGCATTTAAATTCACGATAACAACATGAAAGCCAATTTAAAAAAAAAAATTAAACAATATCCTAACTGCAATTTAAATAATTTCTTGTGAAATAAAAATTACAGGCGACACACAAACAATTTATTTCAAAGTTTTTGGCAGCCTTTATCAACTTTTCGATGTTCTATAAAGTTTTTCATTCTGTACCTAAACTTAATAACTTTTTTGGCTGGATGGCATGCAGTTCATGTTTTTAATTTGTAAATGGAGTTTGTGCTCTTCATGTTTATTTACTGAATTTTTACAGCAGCTAAAGCTAAATGCTGCGAACATAAATTGATATGATTTACACATTACAGAAATAAATTTTTTCCATGTTTTTTCTAATAGTTTAAATGTAAAATTTAATAAGTATCTACATAGGTACAAGAAAAAGCTATTTTTTAACATCAAAAAAATACCTAACGTCAAAATGGCAACATAATATTATTCTAAGGGAAAACGCTTTAGGAAATCGATTCAGTGGTGATTTTTTTTGCAAATTTCCTTAAAGCTACTGAAAGATTCATGAAGGCTTTACGATGAAAAATAAATGTAAGGACTTTTAATTTTATCTAAGCCAAGAAAAAAAATCCCAAAAATATAATTGAATTGACTCCAGCGAACCCTTTTCGGCCTAAAGGGAAATGTTCCATAATTACTGGGTGATTTAATTTTTATCGACAAAGTGTGAGCAACAGATTTTTTGATGTTCTGCTATTATTGCTGGTGTCGTTGGCAGAGAGAGAGAAATATTTTAAAACGTTATTTTACATATTCAAAATATAAAAACGTGGATTTATAAAATGACAGCAAAGATAAGCTCTCGTGTCAAGTGCCATACGTACGAGTATAAACGTAGCTTGAAAATGGTCGTTCCAATGTTTTAGGAATTCCTCGTTAAATAAAATGCAAATTATTTTTACAAACAAAATATTTTACGATATATTTTTTATGTTAAGGGGAGTGGAGTGTCTTAACACAATTTTCCCTCTGCCTACCTTTCTGTGTATTGCATACAGCATGAAGCTTGTTGAGGTAATCAGCTTCACGCTGTATCCCGTACACAGCAGGGTAGGCAGAAAGAACCTAGTGTAGACACACCGTTCCCCATTTTCTTATATTAATATATCAATATATATACACTAAAAAAACCAATACAATAAAAAACAACACATTTTTTTCAAATAAAAGGTAGCATTATAAATATAGGAAACGTCCATATAATTGCAATTTTAATTATATTTTGATAAAAAATCTCTATATTATAAATGTTTTCAGTTAATTCATTATCATCCTTCAATAAATTCTTATTGTGGAAGTTCATTACGTGAATACGTGTCTTATGAGATTACGACGGCGGCGGGGTTAAGCTGTGGAGTAACGACCTTGATTTTACTTTCCCGGCTGACGTAATTGGTTACTTGGAGTCGTTTGTGGAATATGCCGGCAAAATTATACATATAATAATTCATGTTCTTCATTTTATTTTATGTTCATTATATGTTAAATTTACTGTTTTATATTTAGATTAGTTTTATATACATTTAATTTTTATATGTTAGATACTAGAACTCGATCTGGTAGATACAGCACAGTGTTGATTTCTGTAATGCAAATGACTGAAAAATTAAGCGAAGAATAAGGAAAGTAGTATCTTCACATTAAATGCGCTGTTATACGTGAAATGCGTGAAGCCTAAACGAAAATGTATTAAACTTATAAAAATATCTTTGCTTATTTTATACACCTGAGTTTGTTGGTGTAGATAACACTTTCAATTCGGATCGTAACATTCCAGTTAAAATCGAACCCAAAACCAAACATCAACGAAAACATCAACCTCATAATTTATAGAGTAATTTCAAAATATACAGCGTGTTCATTATTAACGTTTTCAACTTCCAAGTTCACACATGTTGGCCGTTAGCTGGCAGAGAGCGGAAACAGCCACGTGACAACGAAATTCCATCAGCATTATGCTATAATAAGTCAACGCGAAAATTTGCGGTGCCTCGAGCCGCTTTTCATTAAGTGCGAATTGCTGGTAGAATAAGCTTCTATGTTACACTGTGTTACCGAACGGTGTAGGAGAGCGTACATAGTGTAATTTTATGCATATTACTAGCACAGTGGACATTAAATATATTCTACTTGTAAAGCAATATAATGAAAATTATATTTTTCTAAGTTATTATATGAATAATAATTTTGAGAAGCAAAACTAGGCAGTTTTTTTGTAATAAAGTATTGTCAGAACAATTTAATAAGATTATTGTATCAGATTTAGAGTATTACTTGACTTGAACTTGACTTAACGTAAAAAAATATATAAAATGACAAAAGATTATTTAGAAAACGAATAAAACAATTACCGTCTCAGGGTTAGGACACGGGTTCGAATCCCGCTAAAAAAATAATATAAACTATATACAACATAGTGATTGTGTCTTATAATATGATTCGATTGTTTGACCGGAGTCAAATTCAATAAAGCCTGCCCCGCATCCACTCGACGACTCTCGACTTTGTCGCAATCCTGGAGCGATATCAATTTGCATGCACTCATCTCGAGTACCTTTCGAGTGTTGTCCCTTTGTTACGTCGTTTTTGCCTCTTGCCTCATTTTGTTGTATTATCGGATCATGAATATAAACCGAATCGAAAGTCTTTTGTTAGATTTTGTTCAATTTTTGTAAAAATTTTTGGGTTTTTTCTTGTTGGAAGTAAACATTTACAATATTATTTTTATTAATTTAATTAGACTTTTTCGTTAAGATTACATTTAATCTTAATACATTTAACACCAAGATGAAAGCTATCCTAAAATTATTCCTGTCCCGAAAATATATTAATCAGAAAGCTAGGATACACCCCCCCTCCCCCACCACACAATAGGCTTGCGGGGTCCAAGCCTATTTAAACGTTATTACTAGTAAACACGTAAATAATAACAATAACATATTCAACGATAATACACTAAAACTATAAAGACTATTAAAAAATACCTATTAAAGAGGTGCTGAAAATTATTTTCAAAGAATTTCACATGCTGATATCAAGCGAGTTTTGCATTAATTGAATCGAGGATCGCGACAAAACATGCGCCCCGGCTATACGAACATTTGTGGCGCGTCATTATTACGTACGTCGCACGTATTATGGTAATATAATAAGATTTGATATTGTTTATGTCTGTTTGTTAATATAGAGTATTTATCCATTCACTTTAAGATGGCCAGAGATGATTTGGTGGCAATTTGCTTATATTTTCTTCTTCTTAACTTGAGGTAATCTCGTTGTAGCGCTGAGGCACAAACTTTCGACCAAAATATAATAAAAGTAAGTAATGTAAGTAATGTAAGTAGCGCGTCGAGTTTCGAACGGCAGTGTCTTAGTGGAAGACAAAGTGTCTTGACGCTAGGTTCCCAGGTTCCGTCTACTTAACGTGCTAAACGTGAGTTTACAGCATGAAGCTAAAAAATAAGAAAAATAGACAGAGTGAACTTCACCCACTTTCCTTTCGAGTTTCCTCTCGACTCTTTCTTTTTATTTGATGGCAAACCAAAAAAAGAGTGTGGTGTAGCCTGCGCACCCAGTTTTTCTTATAAAAGAAAAGAAAAAAATTCTAAAAAAAGAACATAAAATGTGCCCAATAGTCTCTTGTTGCCATCTTTTGAAAATATTACGATGCCACCATGTATTTATAATGTATAATGTTACACGCCTACAATTCTGATATCATGAAAGTAACAGTGGATTCGAATGTTGACTATAACATTTACCTAAATATTTAAGTGATATACTGTTTAACAAAAAAATTCCATAAAATTTCCAAAGTTATTTAAACGTATAGCTACATAATATGTAGGTTATTTGCCTTTCGATAGGACCATGCGCCTTCTCAACTCGTATAAGCCACTCTTAATTAACTACTTTAAATGCTTAATTTTTTTAATAAACTTTTTATGATATGCTTTTAAAATAGATAATATTATAAAATTTGTGTAATGATATTATATTTTTAGCGTTGAGACACTGCGCTCCCGTTCCCCAGTTTGAGCCGAATTCTGAAGACTTTGCGTTTTGAGTAGCGGAACTCAACGCCACGCTTTACTAGTAATATAATAAT
Source organism: Heliconius aoede (assembly GCA_037355905.1). Lineage (NCBI taxonomy): Eukaryota > Metazoa > Arthropoda > Insecta > Lepidoptera > Nymphalidae > Heliconius > Heliconius aoede. Next base: position 317,576 of record JBAIZZ010000158.1, on the reverse strand, counting down.
GATTACATATATAATAATTAAATTCTTTTATACATAATAGAAGATTATAATAGTGAAGTTAATTTGCTATGCAAAGTATGTCAGATATCCACATCAGGCTAGTATTGCGTTAATCGGAGCGAACATGCGGCGCTGTGGAATACCACGTGCATTTAGACTTATTGCACAGAAATATTCCATCATCTTTATTATATTTATATTGTTATATTTTATTGAGGATTTTTTAAAAATATAATTATAAAAAAATATAATTATATAATAGCCATGCTTTGGGAAGAAAATGAGTGTTGGACATATCCTCCAGATCCATCAGAGTCCATTTGGTCCCCACAGCGCAATTTTTATTCACATTTTAGAGGATAAGAATACAGTTAAAAGTAAAGTTAAAAAAAAAACTAAAAATGTAAATTTTGATTTTCGATACACGATTTTTTATACCCTTTTATGCCCTTTATATTGTTTTAATAAATCATACTTCACTCAAGTACCGACAATAACTAAACTAAAGATGTGAAAGGCTTCAGAAAAATGTCCTATAAAAATTCTTATTACACGAAGTAATTACTCTAGCATCCTACAAAGTACATTATAAAGCCCGGCTTCCACCGCGAGCTGGGCGGGCTTATTAAGGGCTACGTTGAACTCGCAAGAGTTAACTGTGTTCTTGTATTTCCACCTATAAAAACTCGAGTGGAGCAGACCGAGCGAGCAGAAAGAGTTGAAATGAACTTCGTGTTAAGGTAGGTAAAGGTAGGTAAAATGTTTACACGCAAATTTCTCTTTCACTGTGGAAAACGAGCTTTAGAAATACAATATCACCACGCATTTTCCAGCCAATAGTCATTTTAACAGCACGCTTCAATCACTTAATACTCGTAGAGCACAATCTGTTTTCACAATGCCTCTTATATAAATCTTTCTCTCAACGTTGTTTCCACTATGAATATGTAGAGGTATGATTCTTCGATAAATATACGCATTCTACCATGACAATATGATCGTGATTGGTATAAATAATTTTAAAAAATTTAATCAGCTTCACGCTGTATCCCGCACACAGCAGAGTAGGTAGGGGGAGCCTAGTGCTAAGACACTGTTCCCCATTTTCCTCAGAATTTTTAGAGGCATCGCGTGAGAGTAATACATCCTAAAATACGGCTAAATACAATATTTATAACATTTTAAAATGTGTCACACATTTGAAACAAAAAATAATCTTACATCACATACCTAATATCCTAATGCAACAAAAATATATTTTAACGCTACGAAAGCGACATCACATTAATAAACTAATAGCACATAGAATTTGAGAAATTCCAGTTCCCGTAACTCGTATTCATCAGCGTCGGTCCCCTGCAAGGAATGCAATCTGTGGTGGAATGTTCCTAGTGGAATTAAATTTTAACCATCCGTGTGCACTGTACCATGACGAGATCTGCACCAACAGGTGAACTTCTAAGATATTTCGTCTGGACTCACAACAAAAAGTTATACGATATTTTGTTTTATTACAAAAATAAATATTACATTTTATTAACTTTATTTTTCCTAGCACAAAATATTTATCAAAGATATACTATATAAATAACATATTACTTATCTATAACATCTGCCAACGTTACAAACTCAATAACGTCACAAATTAAAACTTCACTTTTAAGTCGCCATTAACATTAACGTCTCAGTTAGCGTTCTACTTTGATAGCAAAATACATTCATTAAACCACTCTGGCGTTATTAAGGATGATTATAAACGGAAGAAGTCCGCGCCCAGGGTGGTGGAGTCAACCAAACCGGCGGCGGCCGATTCATTTCCCCTATTAGCAATTCAAAAATCCACTCTATCGTACCGCATTCTACCACATCTATCTCGTACATCTCTTTCTTTCACCTGAAACTGATATCTCTCTGTTGCACTCACTTCAAACATTTCACAGAGACTTTCTTACGTCCAGGCGAAGAGATTCAGACAGACATCAGTCCTGAAGTTTATTTCGAAAGGATTAGCTATAAATAGTTCTTGCTCGTTACATTTTCATGAGAGCTCTGTGTAACTGAAGATTTATGTTGAGAAAAGTTTGAGTTTACTGAATAAAATATATTAAAAGATACTTTTTATTTGGCGGTTATGTTGGCAAGCGGCCAAACGACTTGTGTTTCTGCTACAAATGAAGCAGACATACATTCGTGCAATTGTTAAATGTGTACCGTAAAAACTTTATTTAATAGTTAACCTAATCTAGAAGTAACGAGGGACGGAAAGCATATGTAAGGGATAATGTCCAAAGAAGAATCAACCGACTTGAAATTTTGTAAGTTAACGCCATCCACGAATACAAGCATCCGTTTTTCTGCATTTATTTATTTATTTATTTTATTAAGCTTACCAACATCTCGTAAATAGTTAGTTATATTTCAAGTAAATCTAACTTAAAAGCTAAAAAACATGTACTGCCATTTAAACACTGTATGCAATGCAATATAGAGCGGCTGTGAACAATAGTGAAACGGTCATTTATATAAACATAGATTTGCGAACATAGAAGCGGATGAAAATTATATTACAAAAAAATATTTTATTAAATTATATTACAGCAAGTTATATAAATACTTTCAAATTTTTCTCACTTTAAAGAATAATTAAGCCATAAGTAATTTTTTTATGTTAGTTCCCTAAATATTATCATCAAGGGTTGCCAATTTAATTAATTGAAACACCATGTATACATGCTATTTTAATATTTTAAAGAAAAAAAAATATCTGTATTACATTGGAAATATAAAGGATGTTAAGCACCTCCGAAAGGATACAACAAAAATTATATTCGCAATATTTTTCTCCTTGAACTTGCTTGCTTGCTTATTAACATACGAGTATATTCCCGTGTCGTCAGTTAGTTATATAAGCATCGATTGCAAAACAATGTATGGCTTAGACGATAGCACACAGACCCCGCCCCGGGCTTTTTTAAGAGTTTGCCCAAATTTCGCTATAAAATTAAGCTTATCTTTTTTATTTATGGTGGATGTAACAATCGAATGTGAATCGAAGGTGAATGGAATCGATGTATCTAAATACAAATAAGTTAAAGCCAGTCGTGGCGCAGGGGCAATAGTGTGTGACTTTAAATGCGTCACGTTGTGGTTTCGATTCCCACTCGAGGAAATTTAGTACGAGCTGACGAAGGCGGCTTCGCACGCTTGAACTATACGAATATTTATTTAATATATTTATCAAATTATTTTCAGTTCAGGGTGTGAATTCTAAAAAGCCACGTAACATGGGTTCAATGAAATATTTTTAAGAGTCTAAATTTCTAATTTTATAAAAACCGGTGGCAATTTAAAGATTTTTCCATACCAACTTGGAATGGGAATTTCTCCTCTTATACACGTAGATTTTGATAGGTTTGATAAAAATTACGCGACACTCTTCGAGGGAACGAAAGTGTCTTATCACTAGGTTCGAGATTTCCTCTGCCTATCTTGCTAAGCAGTAAGCACAACATACCTAAACTAAATAAATAAGTATAAATATTTTACCGTAAATAATACGAAAGGAAAACAGTCTAGTTAATATTCTTACCAAAGTAAGCAAAATTATACTTTGAAACTGTCAGTTTTTCCGTATAAACATCTAAATATTATAAATTAACGAGATATACAATACCAACTGTCTCATTAACTCGAAAATAATTAATTATATTATAAGTTTTAGTTTAATTATAGATTCCAAGTTCGTTTAAGCTCAAATCTCCAGACGCAATAACAACGGCCTTAATTCGAATAATTCTCTCGTTAGCGATCCACACGCGGGAATTTCTTCGAGAGGTGAATTAAAAGCGTTGCGGTCTAAGTACCGTTACACAACTGACATGTTTTCTTATTTTTATTCTAATTAAATTATTTAGAAATTGGAGAAAAATTTTCATTAATAATATCGACTAATTTGGTATCTAATTACTGAAGCATTCACTTAACAATGTCTTCAGTAAGTGGAGAACGCCTTGACTTGATAAAATTCTCAATCTCACCATGTTGATGGCAAAAACAAAAGTTGAAGTAATTTTTTATGCTCAAATCATAAAAGTTTGGAAAATAAGTTTTATAGTCAATGATTGAGCAGAAACACTCCTCTAGGTAACTCTTGACCCAAATCATCCATAATGGACAGCACTGTTCAACACCAGGCTCAAATAACTTTACATACAATCAAATTAATTAATCACGAAAATCGACTTGGAGACGAGTTAAAAAACTTGCTGTCGAACTTGTAGGCGAACTTTTAAGGAGAAGCTAACGAGGAAAGGGATCGTGGATGAGAGACGAAAGTTCAGCTCAGATCCAGTACGATACGAGCGCACTAGATAAGAATGGCTGCAATTTAAAACTCGATTAGAATTTGAATTACTTCGAAGTGATTATTGAAATATTTTATAAAATTATTCTAAGGATTGCTTATATAAATGCGCGAAATAACGTGCAAATCAATTAATCACAGCGAGCCAGTCACAAGCGTGTGACTGTAAACGCGACAGGTTGTGGATTCGATTCCCACTCGAAGAAATGAAATTTTTGATGTTTTAGTTTCCTTGCTCTAGTAACGAAACTAAGCGCGGCGTTGAGTTCCGCCACTCTACTCGTTCTTCTCCTCCAGAATTCAACGGAAAATAAGTTCCCTCTGCCTACCCTGCTATGTGCGTGATAAGCTACTAAAGGAAAGTGCAAATTAATATAATTTTACAAGATTTTTTAAAATATATAGGTTATACCTAAACTAATAGAACGCAAGAAATAGAAAAAAGATATTAGTTTTTTTTTTGTGCGGGTATAAGGAAAATAGGGTAAAGTTTTCTTCCTTCTTTCTATAAAGAAATGTGTGACTGATGTGAGAGGGGAGTAACAGTTTATTGCGACGTTTGGCATGTTAGTTATTTTATAACAAATTACTATAATGGAGCAACCTCAATAAATTATATGATAAAAATGTAGGTATTTATTTATATTATGATTCGTCCATAGCAGATTGTACATACATTTTGGACAAACCTGACTAGTAAAAAAAAAATTAAACGTAAATAACATTATTTATTTCCATATTATAGAAATATAAATAAGAGCTATTTTAAAAATTGCCATGATAAAATCGTAGATCAAATCACTTTATCTAGCAGTAAACTTATCAAAAATATTACAACGCACGATGAAACACAATAAAAAATCGATAACTATGAAAAGGCGTACAAGAACAATGTTTTCAAACTGTCAATTTTCCATCAGTTCTCATATTACCATAAAAGAAGGTGAAATAAGAGACGCACTTTGCATTTAAAGCGATAGTACAAGATGGTATTGCCATTGCCTGCCTGCGTTACCTTGGCGTTACCGTAAAATCTTATAAACCATAAACCGTCGAGTGACAGAAGTCGGTTTTCTTTACGACCTATAAAATAAATCGAATAATCTAAATAAAGTGACCACGACTGTTTCAAGTATAAAATGAACGAAACGTAGAGCTCCGTTTATGTCCAAATATAGTAATGTAATGTGCATTTTATTTGTGAAACAAGTTCTTGACAGTATTTTAAATTTACTGCGTTTGTTCAGTGCGATTAAGCAATCTGGGTGTATGTGCAATTTATATATATACAACAGTGAAAAAGTGAGACCAATCGATCAACGCCACAAGCTTATGACTGTAAGCACGATAGGTTGTGGTTTCCCTTCCATCTGGAGAAATTAAAATATTTAATACGAGTATGTTCATATCCTCGCGATGGTAACGAGGCAAAGCGCAGCCGTGTGGTCCCTGCTTAGAATAGGATCACCCTGGTACTGTCGGTGTCGTAAGAGGCGACTAAAGTACGTGTGGAAGAGTCACGTCGCCAGTAATGGCAACACGCATGGGCAGACTCGACCGGATTTAATACCACCCCCAGCATCTTAAACCGGCGTGAAGTAGTGGCCCTTGCCACTGCGTTTCGCATTAGGTAATGCCGGGCCCCGGTGCCCTTCATCTCCACCTTAAAGGCTGGCAAAGCACCTGTGGCTCCTCTGGTGTTGCATGGGGTCGTGGGCGGCGGTGATCACTTACCATCAGGTGACCCGAACGCTCGTTTGCCTTGTCCTCTCCCATAAAAAAAAAAAAAAAGCGCGAGCCCAAGTTTCGCCATTCAGCGGAGTGTCTCACATTCGAAATACAGTGTAAAGCTTATTCAAAAAGCTTAGAAAAAGTGATAAGAAGAAGAGCGTTTTTAAGCCTTAAATGAATAATATAGTATATATATATAGTACACAGAAAAATAGAGAAATGCAATTTGTATACATTAAGTACACACAACAGACAAAAGGTATTATCTAATTAAACGTTCATTGTACACATACTAATGGTGGCATCCAATGTTGACGGCTTCAACGCCAATCAAAATTGCAAATGTATGCAGCATTGCTTCGTTAGCTGCCAGACGGGTAATAAACGAATTATGGCAAAGTAAAAACCAGGATTTGTTTAAAGTTTACGATTATATTAACAACTGTTAGTACCTATCAACTTCGTCTATAAATATATACTGGTTGGTTTAATGTTGAGGGTGAAATGCTTGTAATAAGGATATTTTATCTCACGTAGATCTTGTCTACTTATTCTATCAGATGTCCGAATAATTAAATAAATTATTAAAATGTCTTCAATTATTAAAATAAATTAAAATGTCTTTAATTATTAAAGTTAAAGATGGTCAAATGAATATTCAACGAATTGAAATGTAGCCATAAATAATTTATAATCTAAAATAATTGTTAATTTCAAATATGACAAATCTTATTCAACTACCAATTACTTTGTATTAATTGAGACTCATAATATAAATTACCAATCCAAATTATGAATCACCATTTATTCTGACGGAGCTTTATACTAGCCGACCGGCTTCGCCCGCTTGAACTATACGAATATTCATGAAATAAATTTATTAAATTATGAGAGAATTAATTCATAAAAACTGTGAAACACTTATTCAATTAAATATTTTTATGAGTCTGAATTTCAAATTTTATAAAAATCGAGACCGATTTAATTTTTTTCCCATACAAACTTTCAAGCCCTTTTCCATCCCTTTAGGGTCGTATACCATTGCGTGCAATGTCACACTTTACAATCACGTTCTTTATCCCGCACATAGAGGGGCGGACGCTCCGTCCCTCATGCATCAGCCTTTTTCTTAAAAAATTGCTTGTCAAGACATGGAACTCTATGTCGCGCTTTGCCTTATTACCGAAGCTAAGGAATGAAAAATCTGGGTGGAAATCGAAACCACAACCGTTGCGCTTACAGCCAGATCGCCGCGCTGTGCCGTTAACACAAGATGGCCTCTACTAATTAAATATCTTATTTTTAACATATATTAAATAATAGAATGCGAAATATAAATTAAATAAGCCGTTTGTAACGGATAATTGCATTTGAAGTCATTCAAATACGACGGGACTTATGTATATTTAATAGCCAAGTTCCATATAAATCAATTTCGCCGTCCTTAATAAATATTTCGTGGCGTGAGTAATACTCATATGTCTTTTGATCTCGCAGTCCCTCCTTGTAATAATATTCAGCGAAATGGACTCGAAATAGGGGATCATAATTAATTAAATTAAGTTCGAAATACGTTAGAAACAAAGTTAGAGGTCAGTAGCGACTTGTTAATATTGTGAGGGATGATCCCTGGGGGTGGCTGGAGGTGGCTGGCTCGTCCCCCGGGTGCGAGCCTGCATGCTAATAGCCAATCATATTCTGTTTACATTCCATCACCAAGTATGAATAATTTGCTATTGTCTTAACAAACACGGCGTGTCACGGTCACCATTGTCCGGACGCGCTACTGAATCAAAGAACCAATTTCCAGCGTTCTGTTGGCGAAAGATTAATACGAATGGAAAATTGAATTTTGTTATTATATCCAAACGGATGTTGTAATGTCAATCGCTTTTTGAATATTTAAACAACGCCCGGATTGTGTTTGCGTTTAAACAATTTTACACACATTGGTTTTAATGTAGTGATTAACGTTTTTGATTGGATTTAAATAGTTTTGTACAGTAGATTAATTTGTGTGAGTCATTCAGTTGTGGGTTCGATTTCTAATCGAGGAAATGAAACATTTAATATTTTCATTTCTTCGCTCTGGTGTAGAATCAAAGCTCGCCATTTCGTCACTCAACACGCAATGCCTGGAGAATTCGACGTTCGGGTACTTACTCTGATATGTGCGGGATACAGGGTGTCGCTAAAAAAAATGATTGTGAAACAAACTAGCAAAAATATTTTGAATTGGATAGAGATGAAAAAATAATTGTATTCTTCGATATAACGTTATTATACTCGTATTAACTGAATCACATACAATGTATGCTCAAAATAAAAAAAAGAAATAAACATATGTCACATACATTGTCACATGTAATCAAAATATAACAAATAGAAAGGCTATATAATAAAATCACAAAAATAGAAAAATCATCGTGAAATATAAATGAAATAAAATATCGTGATTCATAAATAATTTAATTCGGCGTCGATAGTTTCTAATATTCATACACGACATAAATAATGCTACGAACAGCTGTTACAAATCATCCGCTGCATTACAGTCACTGTCACGATAAAATATAACTTGGAATAACACTAACTCTCAGATATTGCTGTGCGCTGTCAAATCATACTGTAAATTCGCATCAATTGTGATTTTGTTCTACTTTAGCGTATGAAAGATTACAAACAATAATTTGTATCCACTTGGCGCCCTGTATAGTTCTAAAAAACAAACTTTTTCACGTTTTTTTTTTTAATTTTATTTATAAGTTCTTAATTTTTGTCAAATTTCATTAGTTTAGGTGAATTAAAATATACTCTATAGGTTTTATTGACGGCGAATAAACGTGATAAACTTTTTGCGGGAATATTATCATTTTCTATAAAACGTACCATAGATTTTTTTCATGATAAGTATACTTTTAAATCCGTTTTTCCGTTTTTTTAGTTTCCTATTTATTTACACTTTATTGTGCACAATTCCTCATTGGGAAAAATAAAAATTAGTATAAGAAAAACAAAAAAAAGTCACTTGACACACAAAAGGCGGTCTTATCGCTAATCCTTTGTATTGTAAGTCGCCATAAATCCCATAATTGTAGGTCCTCGGGTAATAATAGGTTTCGATTACGCGGAGAATTTCATACAAAATATAGCAAAAACTATTAATAATGCTCGTATGTTTTCATTGTGTTGACTCTAAGTTAGCTTACTTTAAGCTTAATTTTTCTGTGCTCCAAGGGACCTAAGCCTAGATTAAATACTTGAAAAGTATTTTTTTTCTTTTAAGGTATAGAACCCTAAAATATACATAGTTTTAACTCACCTTTATTAATATAATTGATAATTCAGTGTATTAAGTACATAATTATGTAGTTTAAGTGGGCGAAGCCGCGGGTGGTGGCTAGTTACACTAAAAAGCTTTTAGTTGGATAAACATTCATACACAATATGGTCCTAAGCTTAATTGTAGCTCTGTTATAGTCCGTTGCCTTAAAACTATAACGCAACCCTTGCAAACCCCACCTATCGTATTATAGGGATATCTTATCCTACTTACGAATATATAAGTGTAAAAGTGGGTGAGGATGAATGTTTGTTGCATTTTCACGCAAAAACTACTAAACGGATTTAGATGAAACTTTACAGTAATATATCTAATATATGATAATAAAATATAGGTCTTTTTTATGGAAAAGGACCAGGCAAACGATCTTCCGTTCACCTGATGGTAAGTGATTACCGCCGCCCACGACCCCGTGCAACACTAGAGGAGCCACAGGTGCGTTGCCGGCCTTTGAGGTGGAGACAGAAGTACTTTTAGAAGGTACCCATGTCATATCGACCTGGAAACACCGCCGCAGTTCTGTGGCTATAATTTATGTAAAGATTTTGTATAATTCGACTATAATATAACAATTATTATAGTAACAGGAATTACCACGTTTGGGTCGCTAGTTATATATTGTTACAAATAACACTTCGTTTAACAAGTACCGTAAGCTTTGTTCCTGTTCAATGTGAAGGCAGATTAAGCTCTAGCGAGCTTGGTCGCTGCTAATCAATTTTGGTTAGACAATATTGGATTTTAATTAACTGTATCGCTTCCCCGCCAGCGCGACGGTGTCGTCGGCTGTGGTCACTGGCGTTATCAATTTTATTGCTTTATTTGTTTTTAGTGTACTAAAATTATGTAAGTAGTATAAAACAAAATTAGTTTTAAGCGCAAGCGTATTTTAATGGAGTTTATATAACGTTCATATTTGTAATATTTGCATATTGTATTAGTGTAATCCAGGGAGGCGAAGTTGAGCATCTACTTAGTACGTATATGTTATATTTTAAATAATATATTATCAAGATCTAAGTGAAACGACTTCAAGCTCAGAGAATAAAATGTTAGATGAACCAAGTGATTTTTTTTTATATATATTTTATTAAAATAATAAAATAATGAAAAATATATGTGAGGCCGTCGTGGCGCAGTGGCACAAGGGTGTCACCCGTAAACGCGGCGGTTGTGGGTTGGATTCCCACTCGAGGAAGTGAAATATTTGTTTACGTTTATATTTCCATTTTTCTTCGCTCTGGCACCGAGGCAAAGCGTGACGTTGAGTTCTGCCACTCAATACGCAAAGCCTACAGAATTCGGCAAACAGTGGGGAACGGAGTGTCTTAACACTGAGGTTCCCTCTGTCTACTCTGCTGTGTGCGGGGCACAGCGTGAAGCTGAAAAAAAATATATATGTTAAATATATACCATAATTGATGTTTAAAAGAAGACATTAATACCCAAAACATACGAAGCATGACGAATGCATTTATTTAATACATTCGGCATAGCCGATATATATTAATCTGTTTGAATCCACGTCCGGATCGACGCGACGTGTATTTTTTATGGATTTTTAAAAATTCCTTTATTTTAAACCGCTCGTATATACGTAAAGCGTTATGGGAATAAAACGATCGACCATCGAGTACCGGCAATAAAATGAAACTGTGTGTTCACATGACGGCGAAACTGAAATATTGTTAAACTTGCAAAACGCCCGAGCGGTTAGCATTTTGCGAAGCGACTCCGCCAATTTCATGGAAGCGTTTCAATTCATTTCTTTCATCGAATCAAGTGCTTTTTAAGAACTTCTCGTGGAACCAACCATATCGCTTGAAAATTTGCCGGTGTTATGATTAAGTACGGTATTCAAAAGTCACCCCTTTCGTTTTCGTGAGCTTTACAAACTTTTTGTGGCCAAATTTTTTTTTGGTTATTAAAAGGATTATTGAGAGTTTTTAAGTTTAACGCTTCAATTGTGTTATGTAAAATTTTTTAAAAAGTTTATATTATGCTTAACACAAACGACAATTATATAACTTTTTAAGTATTATATTTTTTATTACGAGTAAAACATATAGGTATTTAGTACAGAAACAGAAAACAGCGTTATTTTATAAGTCACCTTGTCATGTAACCTACTGGTAGCAATATATTAATTATATTACTGGATGTAGCATGGTAGACGAATTCTGGAAGTATTGCATGTTAATGGTACTCACAGTAATAGAATATTTTATTTCCTCAAGTGGATATCGAACCCACAACGTTTACAGTGTTGCGTTAACAGTTACTATTTCTCACACATACGCGCGGGCCACGGGTGGCCTAAATAAAAATTTAATTATATTTTATTTATTACATCAAAATGTACTGTTCACAATTTTAGAACATCTAATATTAAGCACGATCTAGGGATTGAATTATAAAATGCTAATTATTTGAAACTTCACAACATGAAATTATACTGGGTTTTGTTCTAAATAATTTTGTTAGACGCTGAATGAGTTTACCATTCCATAACTAAGCACATTAATATGCGCTGTATATAATTATTCGCATATTTTAGTGTGTACACTAAAAAAAGTATAAGTTTAAAAGTATTGAATATATGTATAGTTTTGTATGTTTACGTAAGTATAGTGTTTTTATATATTTTTGTAGGTATAGTTATGTTGACTAATGTTAAGTATATTTGTATGTAAATTTATCATTATTAATGTAATATTGAAATACCGCACCCGAATCGTTTCTCTTAACATCTACTACATTCAAGGGTTCATGGTAGAGATCTCTATTACAGATAAGTTATCCATTGTATATCCATTGTATGTTTTCTGTACTTTCTTTCTTGTGTGGTAAATAAATAAATGAAAAAATATCTCTCCGCTTTTCCTAAATACTCCGACTGAGATTCGTACACAAAATAATATCAATTTTTATATGAAAATACTAACTTTAACAAGCCTTTCAAGAAATAACTTTCGTATATCGCATAATATTATATCTTTATGACCACATAATAGCACAAAGTACCTATATATTAAAAAGGAAAATCTTTTCTTAAATTTACATTCAAGCCATAAAAAACATAGTGACAAAGATCCTATGGGACTGAAGATGTTAGAAGAATCACATAAAGATGGTTTTACGATTTTATAAAAGTATCCGGAATCGACGAGTTATTTTTGAACAAGATTCACATAAAATAACACTTCATTTTGGACAAATGTACCTTAAACCTCAACTTATATGCTTTAATAACGTCCAACAATGGACAAGTTGAAAGAGATAAATTTTATCACTTACAATATGGGCATATATTTTAAATTTTATTGTAATGTGGATTTTTAAATAATTCAAAAGATAAAAATGGAAGCCTTATAGGATCCCTTTATTTTCCGTCTGTCCGTTTCTTAATATCGTCTCTCGAGATCGCGTGGAGGTATAAAGTTGAAATTAATTAAGAATAAAGCTAAAAAAACAGAAAAAATCAAACTTCTAAATCAACTCAGAGCTTGTGCATCGCTGCATCTAAAGCCTATAGGGATTCCTACATTTTTCATAGACTAACAAGTATGAAATTTTGCTAATCAGAACTTGTAGTATAAATAAAAGAAAAAATCCGAGAACTGACAGTTTACATTTATTTTACAGGATAAAACTAATAGAAATTTATAATTTTATCTCATTTCATACAAAATATTTTTAAATATATATGATGATTGCATAAGCCCGCAAACTTACATTAGTCAACTTTTAATAGTTGTACCTACTTTCCGTTGAACTACAATCCTGAAATTGGTATGGGAGTCTACCGAGTGCGACTGGTGCTTTTGACAGGTTTTTATATGCTAATATATCAAATTATAATAAGTAAACACACACAATTTAATTAAAACTATGAGCGTTACAATTAATAAATAAGAGTGTATTTATTAATAATAAAAATATTATTAATAATATTAGTTCGGGTGGAAGGCAGAGTACAAAAGAGATACAAAATTCTCGCTATAATCATGAAGTGCCACTTTCCTCATCCATTTAGAGATACTGTGTACAGGTACTTTGTCAATCTAACCCAACACCACGCTTTGTCAATCCTGTAGAAACATCTATATTATAAATATTCATGGGGTAGGGTTTGAATAATTTGATTCTGCATACTGTTTCATCCATATTTTGTCCATATTTTATCCATATATTTTATATTGAAACTACATTGAAAAAAATCTCCTTAAGTTATTTTAAATTAGTTTTAAGTTCATTGATTTCATTTCAACTATTTATAAAATTGGAAGTTCTTCAAATTTTATATTAAATTAAAAATCTATGTAGCTTCACGCTGTATATAGCATATAGGGTTGCAATTTCTCGTAACAACCTCTTGTTTAAATAAATAAATGTATGTTCTGATTATTAACATGTGCTTATAAGAAGACAGTACAATGTACCACCTATGAATTTCAAATACAGTTACATCACCTTACTTAGAAGATGAATATTGGAATACATTATTAAGAACTGAACATGGAATATAAAAAAATTGGTTTTGGTCAGATTTTCCCTATGTGGAGTAAGAGGTAAAGAAAAATCGATATATCTATACAAATATATATTTAAGTGCAGCTATGTGTTACTAGTTTACATTTTTAAGCCGCTCACACGAGGGAGCAGGCAGCAGGCAGCAGGCAGCAGGGCGCACAATGCACAATGCACCAGGTACACGCAAACAGCGCCAATCGAAATTGCAAATTTGTGCAGGGGCGGATTCGGTTCGTTAGCGACTTGTGTTTACGCGTTACCCAGGGTTATCTGCCGTTAATTAATCATTTATTTATTTATTTATTTTTATAAATAAAGTTACTTTTTTTTATTTCAATATATATTTTCAAATAATAGATGAGGTGAAAGTTACATAGCATTTGACATGTAATATACGAATATGTATAGTATGGTCGGTATAATAATTTGATTATTTACTGTATGTTGGTATTATAACATCATTGTAGGTGGAAATGTTAAATAATATTTTTTACATTTTATCAATTTAGTAAAAAATGATAATTTGCGATCTTCGGATAAACAGTAAGGTGTCTCTCTACATTTAATAACTTTAAGCTTGAATAAAACAGAACTACATTTATTTGAAAGATGTAAAATTTTATATTTCGTATCATTTTTGTAAATTCAGTCTCTATTAATCATCTGGAGATTCTGATCTGAAATAAATATAATATAAGTTTTCAATTTGCTGATATTCTCGTAAAATTTTACGAACCTTGGGGTCATTTAATATTAACATAAACATTAAAAAAACATACACATATATATGAATTTTCTTCGGTTTCTAAAATGATTTCTATAAATTTATTCCCTCAATTGATTGATCTTACTCTACTTAAACATAAAAACATATATATGTGTTCTAATATAATCTAATATTGTATATAAGCAATGATTCATCTCGATAACATATAGCATTCATAAATTAACTTAGTGGTTTACTATTGCACTGCCCCGGGCAAGTAATCTTTGCCAGTAAAATTTGCGGTCGCTGTAAGATTGTGGGCACTGGCGAGCAGCGCCTAACTGTATCGTATGAGCCCGATCTAACAACTCTGTACTAAGTAACTGTAGTATAAACTATAAAGTGATAAATTTGTAATACATTTTTTTAGTTCCACGCTGAATCTTGCCTGTAACAGCGTAAACAGAAAGAACCTAGCTTAGATTATTTTAAATATTTCTTGTCCTTGAGTGAAATCGAACTCACCACCTGGATTGAGGATAGACTAAAAAAAAAACAACCCACATATTTATATATTTTAGATTGTGGTTCCATTTGAATACATTAAATGCAGATTTTATTCTATTTAACATAGACGGCCGAGTAAAGTATATAGAGTGACAACCGTTACTGAAAATAAACACATAATTGCAAATTAAATAGTTTTATTAAGCTTATTTGCTCGTAATTATAAACAATACGTTACAACTTTATTGTAAACACGACGCATTTCTATTTATTTACTAACTATAAATTACTTAGAAGTGCATCAATTTGCCGAACTTCACACAAAGATCGCATCTAGCGCCATACGTGCGGTGTTGAATTTATTCCACGGAAGTCCCGTAGTTGAACGTTCGCTTTTGAACTCGGCCTGCAGTCGCCGCTCGAGCTGAGTGTAGGAAGTGACCGGCATTTAAAATACTCCTTTAAATCAATGTGCTGAGACTTCGTTTACTACCTAAACCAGGAACTGGAAGAATCAATAGTGATTTTGTTCTTTATTTTACAAGTTTTTTCTTAAAGAGAAAGTTTTAGTCTAACGTTTTAAAAAATATGTCCGTGTAAGTACATATTACATACCTATGTATATAGGGAAGTTAGTGTTAAGAGACCCCGTTACAAACTTTACCAAGGTTTTTTCCTTGTCACCAGAGCAAGAAAATTTATAAAATATAGTCTCTTGAGTGAGAATCGAACTCACAGCCGTCGTGTTTACAGTC
>JBAIZZ010000158.1:256162-301538 GCA_037355905.1 Heliconius aoede | reverse complement strand
CATCTTTATTATATTTATATTGTTATATTTTATTGAGGATTTTTTTAGAAGTAAATAATATAAAGATTTTTTTTCATTGTCCTGTAAATATGAATTGTGTTTATGGATTTGCAATGGTCGAACCAAGCTAAATGTGACTTAATGATATGTAAAAAATATAATTATATAATAGCCATGCTTTGGGAAAAAAATGAGTGTTGGACATATCCTCCAGATCCATCAGAGTCCATTTGGTCCCCACAGCGCAATTTTTATTCACATTTTTGAGGATAAGTTAAAAGTAAAGTTAAAAAAAAACTAAAAATGTAAATTTTGATTTTTGATACACGATTTTTTATACCCTTTTATGCCCTTTATATTGTTTTAATAAATCATACTTTGCTCAAGTGCCGACAATAACTAAACTAAAGATGTGAAAGGCTTCAGAAAAATGTCCTATAAAAACTCTTATTACACGAAGTAATTACTCTAGCATCCTACAAAGTACATTATAAAGCCGGGCTTCCACCGCGAGCTGGGCGGGCTTATTAAGGGCTACGTTGAACTCGCAAGAGTAAACTGTGTTCTTGTATTTTCACCTATAAATACTCGAGTGGAGCAGACCGAGCGAGCAGAAAGAGTTGAAATGAACTTCCTTTAAAGGTAGGTGAAGGTAGGTAAAACGTTTACACGCAAATTTCTCTATCGTTGTGGAAACCGGGCTTTAGAAATACAATATCACCACGCATTTTCCAGCCAATAGTCATTTTAACAGCACGCTTCAATCACTTAATACTCGTAGAGCACAATCTGTTTTCACAATGCCTCTTATATAAATCTTTCTCTCAACGTTGTTTCCACTATGAATATGTAGAGGTATGGTTCTTCAATAAATATACGCATTCTACCATGACAATTTAATCGTAATTGGTATAAATGATTTTAAAAAATTTAATCAGCTTCACGCTGTATCCCGCACACAGCAGAGTAGGTAGGGGGAGCCTAGTGCTAAGACACTGTTCCCCATTTTCCTCTGAATTTTTAGAGGCATTGCGTGAGAGTGATACATCCTAAAATATTTCAGTGAATCATAATACAGCTAAATACAATATTTGTAACATTTTAAAATGTGTCACACATTTGAAATAAAAAATAATCTTACATCACACACCTAATATCTTAATGCAACAAAAATATATTTTAACGCTACGAAAGCGACATCACATTAATAAACTAATAGCACATAGAATTTGAGAAATTCCAGTTCCCGTAACTCGTATTCATCAGCGTCGGTCCCCTGCAAGGAATGCAATCTGTGGTGGAATGTTCCTAGTGGAATTAAATTTTAACCATCCGTGTGCACTGTACCATGACGAGATCTGCACCAACAGGTGAACTTCTAAGATATTTCGTCTGGACTCACAACAAAAAGTTATACGATATTTTGTATTGTAATAAATTTTTTGTTTATTTATTAAATTGTTGTAAAATAGTAACGAAAACCATGGTGTATCCCGCATATAGCATTGTACGTAGAGGGATCCTAGTGTTAAAACACTTCGTCCCCTACGTAACGTCCAATTTTTGAGTTAAGGTTTGCTTTTACTGAAGCGAGGAAATGAAAATAATTCATTCCTCTGAATTCGATTTTCTAATCGAATCCTTAATGACCACGGTTTTAGTCAGATGCTGTGCCACTGCGCCACGATGGCCTCTTGCACCCAACATAAACATCAAGTAGCTATATTTATATATAAAATAGTATTATTGTTTATTGAAACTATAACATTTTATTAACTTTATTTTTCCTAGCGCGAAATATTTATTAAAGATACACTATATAAATAACATATTACTTATCTATAACATCTGCCAACGTTACAAACTCAATAACGTCACAAATTAAAACTTCACTTTTAAGTCGCCATTAACATTAACGTCTCAGTTAGCGTTTTACTTTGATAGCCAAAATACATTCATTAAACCACTCTGGCGTTATTAAGGATGATTATAAACGGAAGAAGTCCGGGCCCAGGGTGGTGGAGTCAACCAAGCCGGCGGCGGCCGATTCATTTCCCCTATTAGCAATTCAAAAATCCACTCTATCGTACCGCATTCTACCACATCTATCTCGTACATCTCTTTCTTTCACCTGAAACTGATATCTCTCTGTTCCACTCACTTCAAACATTTTACAGTGACTTTCTTGCGTCCACGCAAAGAGATTCAGACAGACATCAGTCCTGAAGTTTATTTCGAAAGGATTAGCTATAAATAGTTCTTGCTCTTTACATTTTCATGAGAGCTCTGTGTAACTGAAGATTTATGTTGAGAAAAGTTTGAGTTTACTGAATAAAAGATATTAAAAGATACTTTTTATTTGGCGGTTATGTTGGCAAGCGGCCAAACGACTTGTGTTTCTGCTACAAATGAAGCAGACATACATTCGTGCAATTGTTAAATGTATACCGTAAAAACTTTATTTAATAGTTAACCTAATCTAGAAGTAACGACGGACGGAAAGCATATGTAAGCGATGATGTCCAAAGAAGAATCAGCCGGCTTGAAATATTGTAAGTTAACGCCATCCAATGATACAAGCATCCGTTTTTCTGCATTTATTTATTTATTTATTTTATTAAGCTTACCAACATCTCATAAATAGTTAGTTATATTTCAAGTAAATCTAACTTAAAAGCTAAAAACCATGTACTGCCATTTAAACACTGTATTCAATGCAATATAGAGTGGATGTGAACAATAGTGAAACGGTCATTTATATAAACATAGATTTGCGAACATAGAAGCGGATGAAAATTATATTACAAAAAAATATTTTATTAAATTATATTACAGCAAGTTATATAAATACTTTAAAGTTTTTCTCACATTAAAGAATAATTAACCCATAAGTAATTTTTACTTATATTATTTTACCTACCCTACCCTAATTTATACTTACATTAATTATTTATAAAAATATTATCATCAAAGATTGCCAATTTCATTAACTGAAACACATGCTTTTTTAATATTTTCAAGAAAAAAAAAGATCTATAATACATTGGAAATATAAAGTAGGATGTTAAGCACCTCCGAAAGGATACAACAAAAATTATATCCGCCATATTTTTCTGCTTAAAAATGCTTATTAACATACGAGTATATTCCCGTGTCGTCAGTTAGTTATATAAGCATCGAGTGCAAAACAATGTATGGCTTAGACGATAGCACACAGACCCCGCCCCGGGCTTTTTTAAGAGTTTGCCCAAATTTCGCTATAAAATTAAGCTTATCTTTTTTATTTATGGTGGATGTAACAAGCGATGTATCTAAATATTGATAAGTTGAAGCCAGTCGTGGCGCAGGGGCAATAGTGTGTGATTTTAAATGCGTCACGTTGTGGTTTCGATTCCCACTCGAGGAAATTTAGTACGAGCTGACGAAGGCGCAGGGCTTCCTTCACCCGCTTGAACTATACGAATATTTATTAAATATATTTATCAAATTATTTTCAGTTTAGGGCGTGAATTCTAATAAGCCGTGAAGCACGGATTCAATAAAACATTTTTAAAAGTCTAAATTTCTAATTTTATAAAAATCGGTGCCAATTTAAAGATTTTTCCATACCAACTGGGAAAGGGAATTTCTCCTCTTATACACGTAGATTTTAATACATTTGCTAAAAATTCAGCGGCTTAAAGCGGCAAAAATTGTCTTAACACTAGGTTCAAGATTTTCTCTGCCTATCTTGCTAAGCAGTAATCACAAAATATCTAAACTAAATAAATAAATAAGTATAAATATTTTACAGTAAATAATACGAAAGGAAAACAAAAAACTTTGAAACTGTCAGTTTTTCCGTATAAAGATATAAATATTATAAATTAACGAGACATACAATACCAACTGTCTCATTAACTCGAAAATAATTAATTATATTATAAGTTTTAGTTTAATTATAGATTCCAAGTTCGTTTAAGCTCAAATCTCCAGACGCAATAACAACGGCCTTAATTCGAATAATTCTCTCGTTAGCGATCCACACGCGGGAATTTCTTCGAGAGGTGAATTAAAAGCGTTGCGGTCTAAGTACCGTTACACAACTAACGTATTTTCTTATATTTATTCTAATTAAATTATTTAGAAATTGGAGAAAATTTTTTATTAATAATATCGACTAATTTGGTATCTAATTACTGAAGCATTCACTTAACAATGTCTTCAGTAAGTGGAGAACGCCTTGAGTTTATAAAATTCTCAATCTCACCATGTCGATGGCAAAAACAAAAGTTGAAGTAATTTTTTATGCTCAAATCATAAAAGTTTGGAAAATAAGTTTTATAGTCAATGATCGAGCAGAATCACTCCTCTAGGTAACTCTTGACCCAAATCATCAATAATGGACAGCACTGTTCAACACCAGCCTCAAATAACTTTACATACAATCAAATTAATTAATCACGAAAATCGACTTGGAGACGAGTTAAAAAACTTGCTGTCGAACTTGTAGGCGAAGTTTTAAGGAGAAGCTAACGAGGAAAGGGATCGTGGATGAGAGACGAAAGTTCAGCTCAGATCCAGTACGATACGAGCGCACTAGATAAGAATGGCTGCAATTTAAAACTCGATTAGAATTCGAATTACTTCGAAGTGATTATTGAAATATTTTATAAAATGATTCTAAGGATTGCTTATATAAATGCGCGAAATAAAGTGCAAATCAATTAATACGAGCCAGCCACAAGCGTGTGACTATAAACGCGACAGGTTGTGGGTTCGATTCCCATCCGAAGAAATGAAATTTTTGATGTTTTAGTTTCCTTGCTCTAGTAACGAAACTAAGCGCGGCGTTGGATTCCGCAACTCTACTCGTTTTCCTCCTCCAGAATACAGAGGAAAATAAGTTCCCTCTGCCTACCCTGCTATGTGCGTGATAAGCTACTAAAGGAAAGTGCAAAATAATATAATTTTACAAGATTTTTTAAAATATATAGGTTATATACCTAAACTAATAGAACGCAAGAAATAGAAAAAAGATATTAGTTTTTTTTTGTGCGGGTATAAGGAAAATAGGGTAAAGTTTTCTTCCTTCTTTCTATAACGAAATGTGTGACTGATGTGAGAGGGGAGTAACAGTTTATTGCGACGTTTGGCATGTTAGTTATTTTATAACAAATTACTATAATGGAGCATCCTCAATAAATTATATGATAAATATGTAGGTATTTATTTATATTATGATTCGTCCATAGCAGATTAAACATAAATTTTGGACAAAACTGACTAGTAAAAAAAAATTTAACGTAAATAACATTATTTATTTCCATATTATAGAAATATAAATAAGAGCTATTTTAAAAATTGTCATGATAAAATCGTAGATCAAATCACTTTATCTAGTAGTAAACTTATAAAAAATATTACAACGCACGATGAAACACAATAAAAAATTCGATGACTATGAAAAGGCGTACAAGAACAATGTTTTCAAACTGTCAATTTTCCATCGGTTCTCATATTACCATAAAAGAAGGTGAAATAAGAGACGCACTTTGCATTTAAAGCGATAGTACAAGATGGTATTGCCATTGCCTGCCTGCGTTACCTTGGCGTTACCGTAAAATCTTATAAACCATAAACCGTCGAGTGACAGAAGTCGGTTTTCTTTACGACCTATAAAATAAATCGAATAATCTAAATAAAGTGACCACGACTGTTTCAAGTATAAAATGAACGAAACGTACAACTCCGTTTATGTCCAAATATAGTAATGTAATGTGCATTTTATTTGTGAAATAAGTTCTTGACAGTATTTTAAATTTACTGCGTTTATTCAGTGCGATTAAGCAATCTGGGTGTATGTGCAATTTATATATATACAACAGTGAAAAAGTGAGACCGATCGATCAACGTCACAAGCTTATGACTGTAAGCACGACAGGTTGTGGTTTCCCTTCCATCTGAAGAAATTAAAATATTTAATACGAGTATGTTCATATCCTCGCGATGGTAACGAGGCAAAGCGTGGGCCCAAGTTTCGCCATTCAGCGGAGTGTCTCACATTCGAAACACAGTGTAAAGCTTATTCAAAAAGCATAGAAAAAGTGATAAGAAGTAGAGCGTTTTAAGCCTTAGATGATTAATATAGTATATTTTATATATATAGTACACAGAAAAAAAATAGAGAAATGCAATTTGTATACATTAAGTACACACAACAGACAAAAGGCATTATCTAATTAAACGTTCATTGTACACATACTAATGGTGGCATCCAATGTTGACGGCTTCAACGCCAATCAAAATTGCAAATGTATGCAGCATTGCTTCGTTAGCTGCCAGACGGGTAATAAACGAATTATGCCAAAGTAAAAACCAGGATTTGTTAAAAGTTTACGATTATATTAACAACTGTTAGTACTTATTAACTTCGCCTATAAATATATACTGGTTGGTTTAATGTTGAGGGTGAAATGCTTGTAATATTTTATCTCACGTAGATCTTCTCTACTTATTCTATCAGATGTCCGAATAATTAAATAAATGATTAAAATGTCTTTAATTATTAAAATAAATTAAAATGTCTTTAATTATTAAAGTTAAAGATGGTCAAATGAATATTCAACGAATTGAAATGTAGCCATAAATAATTTATAATCTAAAATAATTGTTAAGTTCAAATATGACAAATCTTATTCAACTACCAATTACTTTGTATTAATTGAGATTCATAATATAAATTACCAATCCAAATTATGAATCACCATTTATTCTGACGGAGCTTTATACTAGCCGACCGGCGCGGCTTCGCCCGCTTGAGCTATACGAATATTCATGAAATAAATTTATTAAATTATGAGAGAATTAATTCATAAAAACTGTGAAACACTTATTCAATTAAATATTTTTATGAGTCTGAATTTCAAATTTTATAAAAATCGAGACCAATTTAATTTTTTTTCCATACAAACTTTCAAGCCCTTTTCCATCCCTTTAGGGTCGTATACCATTGCGTGCAATGTCACATTTTACAATCACGTTCTTTATCCCGCACATAGAGGGGGGACGCTCCGTCCCTCATGCATCGCCCTTTTTCTTAAAACATTGCTTGTCAAGACATGGAACTCAATGTCGCGCTTTACCTTATTACCGAAGCTAAGGAATGAAAAATCTCATTAACCTGGGTGGAAATTGAAACCACAACCGTTGCGCTTACAGCCAGACCGCCGCGCTGTGCCGTTAACACAAGATGGCCTCTACTAATTAAATATCTTATTTTCTAAATATATTAAATAATAGAATACGAGATATAAATTAAATAAGCCATTTCAAGTTTATGTAGACATTTGTAACGGATAATTGCATTTGAAGTCATTTAAACACGACGGGACTTATGTATATTTAATAGCCAAGTTCCATATAAATCAATTTCGCCGTCCTTAATAAATATTTCGTGGCGTGAGTAATACTCATATGTCTTTTGATCTCGCAGTCCCTCCTTGTAATAATATTCAGCGAAATGGACTCGAAATAGGGGATCATAATTAATTAAATTAAGTTCGAAATACGTTAGAAACAAAGTTAGAGGTCAGTAGCGACTTGTTAATATTGTGGGGGATGATCCCTGGGGGTGGCTGGAGGTGGCTGGCTCGTCCCCCGGGTGCGAGCCTGCATGCTAATAGCCAATCATATTCTGTTTACATTCCATCACCAAGTATGAATAATTTGCTATTGTCTCAACAAACACGGCGTGTCACGGTCACCATTGTCCGGACGCGCTACTGAATCAAAGAACCAATTTCCAGCGTTCTGTTAGCGAAAGATTAATACGAATGGAAAATTGAATTTTGTTATTATATCCAAACGGATGTTGTAATGTCAATCGCTTTCTGAATATTTAAACAACGCCCGGATTGTGTTTGCGTTTAAACAATTTTACACACATTGGTTTTAATGTAGTGATTAACGTTTTTGATTGGATTTAAATAGTTATGTACAGTAGATTAATTTGTGTGAGTCATTCAGTTGTGGGTTCGATTTCTGATCGAGGGAATGAAATATTTAATATTTTCATTTCTTCGCTCTGGTGTGGAATCAAAGCTCGGCATTCCACCAATCAACACGCAATGCCCCGAGAATTCGGCGTTCGGGTACCTACTCTGATATGTGCGGTGACGCTAAAATATATGATTGTGAAGCAAGCTAGCAAAATATTTTAATTAATTGGATAGAGATGAAATTATTATTAATAATTGTACTCTTCGATATAACGTTACTGTACTTGGTATTAACTGAATCACATACAATGTATGCTCAAAATAAAAAAAAGAAATAAACATATGTCACATACATTGTCACATGTAATCCAAATATAACAAATAGAAAGGCTATATAATAAAATCACAAAAATAGAAAAGTCATTGTGAAATATAAATGAAATAAAATATCGTGATTCATAAATAATTTAATTCGGCGTCGATAGTTTCTAATATCCAAACACGACATAAATAATGCTACGAACAGCTGTTACAAATCATCCGGTGCATTACAGTCACTGTCACGATAAAATATAACTTGGAACAACACTAACTCTCAGATATTGCTGTGCGCTGTCAAATCATACTGTAAATTCGCATCAATTGTGATTTTGTTCTACTTTAGCGTATGAAAGATTACAAACAATAATTTGTATCCGCTTGGCGCCCTGTTAAATTTTAAAAAACTAACTTTTTCATGTTTTTTTTTTTTATTTTTACTTATAAGTTCTTACTTTTTGCCAAACTTCATTAGTTTAGGTCAACTAAAATATACTCTATAGGTTTTATTAACAGTGAATAAACGTGATAAACTTTTTGCGGGCATATTATCATTTTGAATAAAACGTACTATAGATTTTTTTTTAAGATAAGTATACTTTTAAATCCGTTTTTCAGTTTTTTTAGTTCCCTATATATTTACAATTTATTTTACATAATTCCTCATTGGGAAAAATAAAAATAAGTATAAGAAAAACAAAAAAAAGTCACTTGACACACAAAAGGCGGTCTTATCGCTAATCCTTTGTATTGTAAGTCGCCATAAATTCCATAATTGCAGGTCCTCGGGTAATAAATAGGTTTCGATTACGCGGAGAATTTCATACAAAATATAGCAAAAACTATTAATGAATCCTCGTATGTTTTCATTGTGTTGACTCTAAGTTAGCTTACTTTAAGCTTAATTTTTTCTGTGCTCCAAGGGACCTAATCCTAGATTAAATACTTGACATTAAATATTTTTTTCTTTTAAGGTATAGAACCCTAAAATATACATAGTTTTAACTTACCTTTATTAATATAATTCATAATTCAGTGTATTAATTACATAATTATGTAGTTTAAGCGGGCGAAGCCGAGGGTGATAGCTAGTTACACTAAAAAGCTTTTAGTTGGACAAACATTCATACACAATACGGTCCTAAGCTTAATTGTAGCTCTGTTATAGTCCGATGCCTTAAAACTATAACTCGACCCTTGCAATACCCAGCTATCGTATTACAGGGACATCTTATCCTACTTACGAGTATATAAGTGTAAAAGTGCGTGAGGATGAATGTTTTTTGCATTTTCACGCAAAAACTACTAAACAGATTTAGATGAAAGTTTACAGTAATATATCTAATATATGAGTATAACATATAGGCCTTTTTTATGAAAAAAGGACCAGGCAAACGAGCTTTCGGGTTACCTGATGGTAAGTGATTACCACTGCCCACGACTCCGTGCAACACAGGAGGAGAGACAGGTGCGTTGCCGGCCTTTAAGGTGGAGATAGAAGTGCTTTTTGAAGGTACCCATGTCATATCGACCTGGAAACACCACCACATTTCCGTGGCTATAATTTATGTAAAGATTTTGTATAATTCGATTATAATATCACAATTATTTTAAACAGGAATTAAACAGCGACGTTTGGGTCGCTAGTTATATATTGTTACAAATAACACTTCGTTTAACAAGTACCGTAAGCTTTGTTCCTGTTCAATGTGAAGGCAGATTAAGCTCTAGCGAGCTTGGTCGCTGCTAATCAATTTTGGTTAGACAATATTGGATTTTAATTAACTGTATCGCTTCCCCGCCAGCGCGACGGTGTCGTCGGCTGTGGTCACTGGCGTTATCAATTTTATTGCTTTATTTGTTTTTAGTGTACTAAAGTTATGTAAGTAGTATAAAACAAAATTAGTTTTAAGCGCAAGAGTAATTTAATGGAGTTTATATAACGTTCATATTTGTAATATTTGCATATTGTATTAGTGTAGTCCAGGAAGGCGAAGTTGAGCATCTATTTAGTACGTATATGTTATATTTTAAATAATATATTATCAAGATCTAAGTGACACGACTTCAAGCTCAGAGAATAAAATGTTAGATGAATCAAGTGAATTTTTTTTTATATATAATTTATTAAAATAATAAAATAATGAAAAATATATGTGAGGCCGTCGTGGCGCAGTAGCACAAAGGTGTCGCTCGTAAGCGCGACAGTTGTGGGTTAGATTTCCACTCGAGGAAGTGAAATATTTGTTTACGTTTACATTTCCATTTTTCTTCGCTCTGGCGCCGAGGCAAAGCGTGACGTTGAGTTCTGCCACAATACGCAATGCCTACAGAATTCGGTAGAAAGTGGGGAACGGAGTGTCTTAACACCGAGGTTCCCTCTGCCTACCCTGCTGTGTGCGGGATACAGCGTGAAATTGAAAAAAATATATATGTGTTAAATATATATCATAATTGATGTTTAAAAGAAGACATTAATACTCAAAACATACGACGCATGACGAATGCATTTATTTAATACATTCGTCATAGCCGTATATATTAATCTGTTTGAATCCACGTCCGGATCGACGCGACGTGTATTTTTTATGGATTTTTAAAAATTTCCTTTATTTTAAACCGCTCGTATATACGTAAAGCGTTATGGGAATAAAACGATCGACCATCGAGAACCGGCAATAAAATGAAACTGTGTGTTCACATGACGGCGAAACTGAAATATTGTTAAACTTGCAAAACGCCCGAGCGGTTAGCATTTTGCGAAGCGACTCCGCCAATTTCATGGAAGCGTTTCAATTCATTTCTTTCATCGAATCAAGTGCTTTTTAAGAACTTCTCGTGGAACCATATCGCTTGAAAATTTGCCGGTGTTATGATTAAGTACGGTATTCAAAAGTCACCCCTTTCGTTTTCGTGAGCTTTACAAACTTTTTGTGGCCAATTTTTTTTTTTTGGTTATTAAAAGCATTATTGAGAGTTTTTAAGTTTAACGCTTCAATTGTGTTATGTAAAATTTTTTAAAAAGTTTATATTATGCTTAACACAAACGACAATTATATAACTTATTAAGTATTATATTTTTTATTACGAGTAAAACATATAGGTATTTATTACAGAAACAGAAAACAGCGTTATTTATACCAGTATACCTACTGGTAGCAATATTTTAATTATATCAATCCTGCATGTAGCATGATAGGGGAATTCTGGAAGTATTGCATGTTAATGGTACTCACACTAATAGAATATTTTATTTCCTCAAGTGGATATCGAATCAACGTTTACAGTGTTGCGCTTACAGTTACTATTTTTCACACATATACGCACCACGGATGGCCTAAATAACATTTTAATTATATTTTATTTATTACATCAAAATATACTGTTCACAACTTTAGAACATCTAATATTAAACACGATCTAGGGATTGAATTATAAAATGCTAATTATTTGAAACTCCACAACATGAAATTATTCTGGGTTTTGTTCTAAATAATTTTGTTAGACGCTGAATGAGTTTACCATTCCATAACTAAGCATATTAATATGCGCTGTATATAATTATTCGCATATTTTAGTGTATACACTAAAAAAAGTATAAGTTTAAAAGTATTGAATATATGTATAGTTTTGTATGTTCACATAAGTATAGTGTTTTTATATATTTTTGTAGGTATAGTTATGTTGACTAATATTAAGTATATTTGTATATAAGTTTATCATTATTAATGTAAAATTTAAATACCACACCCGAATCGTTTCTCTTAACATCTACTACATTCAAGGGTTTCTGGTAGAAATCTCTATTACAGATAAGTTATCCGTTTTTTCTTTTTTATGATATATCTTTTCTGTACTTTATTTCTTGTGTGCTACATAAATAAATGAAAAAAAAATATTTCATTGTATTATTTATTTACTTTTTTATTATACTAAGAAATGCTAGCAATATAAATAAGTTGTATGTAATAAACGTATAAGAATTTCGACATAGTTTGATGAGATCAGCATAGGGTTTACAACGCTTGGGCGTTTTCCATAAAGCATGGGTTCACATCCCACTACATTTATATTTTATGTTTTCTAAAATAGTATCCTATTTATTATTCCTAACTGTTGAAATACATTTTTAATATTGAAAAATATTATATATTTAAGTAACGTATGTGAATTTATTTTAACTTTTTATATATATTTGGGGGGTTTAAAGAGAAAATACCTCACCTCGTCCCCGCTTTTTCTAAATACTCCGACAGAGATTCGTACACAAAATAATATTAATTTTTATACGAAAATACTAACTTTAACAAGCCTTTCAACAAATAATTTTCGTGTATCGCGTAATATTATATCTTTATGACCGCATAATAGCACAAAGTACCTATATATTAAAAAGGAAAATCTTTTCTTAAATTTACATTCAAGCCATAAAAAACATAGTGACAAAGATCCTATGGGACTGAAGATGTTAGAAGAATCACATAAAGATGGTTTTACGATTTTATAAAAGTATCCAGAATCGACGAGTTATTTTTGAACAAGATTCACATAAAATAACACTTCATTTTGGACAAATGTACCTTAAACCTCAACTTATATGCTTTAATAACGTCCAACAATGGACAAGTTGAAAGAGATAAATTTTATCACTTACAATATGGGCATATATTTTAAATTTTATTGTAATGTAGATTTTTCAATAATTCAAAAGGTAAAAATGGAAGCCTTATAGAATCTCTTTATTTTCCGTTTGTCCGTTTCTTAATATCGTCTCTCGAGATCGCGTGGAGTTATAAAGCTGAAATTAATTAAGAATAAAGCTAAAAAAACAGAAAAAATCAAACTTCTAAATCAACTTAGAGCTTATGCATCGCTGCATCCAAAGCCTATAGGGATTCCTACATTTTTCATAGACTTACAAGTATGAAATTTTGCTAATCAGAACTTGTAGTATAAATTTAAAAAAATCCGAAAACTGACAGCTTACAGGATAAAACTAATACAAATTTATAATTGTATCTCATTTCATACAAAATATTTTTAAATATATATGATGATTGCATAAGCCCGCAAACTTACATTAGTCAACTTTTAATAGTTGTACCTACTTTCCGTTGACCTACAATCCTGAAATTGCTATGGGAGGGAGTCTACCGAGTGCGACTGGTGCTATTGACAGGTTTTTAAATGCTAATATATCAAATTATAATAAGTAAACACACACAATTTAATTAAAACTATGAGCGTTACAATTAATAAATAAGAGTGTATTTATTAATAATAATAATATTATTAAATATATTAGTTCGGGTGGAAGGCAGAGTACAAAAGAGATACAAAATTCTCGCCACCCAGTATTTTTATTAGCTTTATGAGGGATAAAGCATAAAGCTATAATCATGAAGTGCCACTTTCCTCATCCATTTAGAGATACTGTGTACAGGTACTTTGTCAATCTAACCCAACGCCACGCTTTGTCAATCCTGTAGAAACATCTATATTATAAATATTCATGGGGTAGGGTTTGAATAATTCGATTCTGCATACTGTTTCATCCATATTTTGTCCATATTTCATCCATATATTTTATAATGAAACTACATTGAAAAAAAATCTCCTTAATTTATTTTAAATTAGTTTTAAGTTCATTGATTTCATTTCAACTATTTATACAATTGGAAGTTCTTCAAATTTTATATTAAATTAAAAATCTATGTAGCTTTACGCTGTATATAGCATATATTGTTGCAATCTCTCGTAACAATTTCTTGTTTAAATAAATAAATGTGTGTTCTGATTATTAACATATTAAGTGAAGCTATCTGCTTATAAGAAGACAGTGCAATGTAGCACCTATGAATTTCAACTACAGTTACATCACCTTACTTCACCTTACTTAGAAGATGAATATTGGAATAAATTATTAAGAACTGAACATGAATTATAAAAAAAAAATGGAACGCATTCCGCCCATTTTAGCCACCAGGTTTTCCCTACGTGGAGAAAGCCGATATATCTATACAAATATATATTTAGATTATGAATATGCAAAGTGCAGCTATGAGTTACTGTTTTACATTTTTAAGCCGCTCACACGAGGGAGCAGGCAGCAGGCGGCAGGCAGCAGGCGGCAGGGCGCACAATGCACAATGCACCAGGTACACGCAAACAGCGCCAATCGAAATTGCAAATTTGTGCAGGGGCGGATTCGGTTCGTTAGCGACTTGTGTTTACGCGTTACCCAGGGTTATCTGCCGTTAATTAATCATTTATTTATTTTTATAAATAAAGTTACTTTTTTTTTATTTCAATATATATTTTCAAGTAATAGATGAGGGGAAAGTTACATAGCATTTGACATGTAATATACGAATATGTATAGTATGGTCGGTATAATAATTTGATTATTTACTTTATGTTGATGTTATGCCATCATTGTAGGTGGAAATGTTAAATAATATTTTTTACATTTTATCAATTTAGTAAAAAATGATAATTTGCGATCTTCGGATAAACAGTGAGGTGTCTCTCTACATTAAATAACTTTATGCTTGAATAAAACGGAACTACATTTATTTGAAAAATGTAAAATTTTATATTTCATATGATTTTGTTTAATTCAGTCTCTATTAATCATCTAGATATATAAATAAATATAATATAAATTTTCAATTTGCTGATATTCTCGTAAAATTTTACGAACCTTGGGGTCATTTAACATTAACATAAACACTAAAAAAACATATATGAACTTTCTTCGGTTTCTAAAATGATTTCTATAAATTTATTCCCTCAATTGATTGATCTTACACTACTTAAACATAAAAACATATTTATGTGTTCTAATATAATCTAATATTGTATATAAGCAATGATTCATCTCGATAACATATAGCATTCATAAATTAACTTAGTGGTTTACTATTGCACTGCTCCGGGCAAGTAATCTTTGCCAGTAAAATTTGCGGTCGCTGTAAGATTGTGGGCAGTGGGGAGCAGCGGCTAACTGTATCGTATGAGCTTGAAGTAACAACTCTATAGTAAGTAACTGTAGTATAAACTATAAAGTGATAAATTTGTATTACATTTTTTTAGCTTCACGCTGAATCTTGCCTGTAACAGCGTAAACAGAAAGAGCGTAGCTTAGATTATTTTAAATATTTCTTGTCCTTGAGTGAGTCCTTGGGATTGAGGATAGATTAAAAAAAACCCACATATTAAATATTTTAGATTGTGGTTCCATTTGAATATATTAAATGCAGATTTTATTCTATTTAACATAGACGGCCGAGTAAAGTATATAGAGTGACAACCGTTACTGAAAATAAACACTTAATTGCAAATTAAATAGACTTATTAAGCTTATTTGTTCATAATTATAAACAATACGTTACAACTTTATTGTAAACACGACGCATTTCTATTTATTTTCTAACTATAAATTACTTAGAATTGCATCAATTTGCCGAACTTCACACAAAGATCGCATCTAGCGCCATACGTGCGGTGTTGAATTTATTCCACGGAAGTCCCGTAGTTGAACGTTCGCTTTTGAACTCGGCCTGCAGTCGCCGCTCGAGCTGAGTGTAGGAAGTGACCGGCATTTAAAATACTCCTTTAAATCAATGTGCTGAGACTTCGTTTACTACCTAAACCAGGAACTGGAAGAATCAATAGTGATTTTGTTCTTTATTTTACAAGTTCTTTCTTAAAGAAAAAGTTTTAGCATAGCGTTGTAAAAAATATGTCCATGTAAGTACATATTACATACCTATGTATATAGGGAAGTTAGTGTTAAAACTTTACCAAGGTTTTTGCCTTGTCACCAGAGCAGGAAAATTTATAAAATTTAGTCTCTTGAGTGAGAATCGAACTCACAGCCGTCGTGTTTACAGTCAAACATTATTCGCTTTGTCACGATGGTCTTAATTTACATTCTTAATACTCATGTGAATATCAAAAGTTAATTTCATATACATATATTTTTATATACATTACTTATACCGCAAAAAATGTATATAAAATATAAATTTATGTATACATAGACGCCTGAAAATCCTCTGAAAGCGAAAATATTTATTTAATTATAGATGTTTTAACATTAAGAACCTCTTAAGCGATTTCAATGGATTTACAACGTTTTGATCAACGTCAACACAAGTTTGCTCTAACTGACGAGGAAAGTTCTACAAGTGTTATTGCTCTAAATATCCCCGTGGCATTCTATCGGCAAAGTAAATGTTCCAATTATCATAGCGAATGCGCCAAGAGGATGGAACTGCGTGAGTATTCATAAAATACTTATTATTTATTAAAATACAAATTATTTAGGCTTGCTTATGACAAATTTTAATATATAAATTTATATTGTACGACGTTGTTATTAAATGAGACGTCGTCTGACTGGAATGGTCGTGGATTCGATTTCCACTTGATGAAGTAAATATAATTATGTAAATTATTTTTATTTCTTCATTATATTATATTCGCTTCCGAATATGTCTCCTATTACTAGATTTCATCTGCCTATTCTGCTGCGGCGGCTTTATTCTTTTATTTGTAGGACATTTGTAGCGTGAGGTTAAAAAAAAACATTTTATTAACTTTTATTTCTATTTTAATAGTTTACATAATTTGCTTTAAAACTCTTAGTGACGGTTACCATTTAAAGTGAAGCTGAAAGAAAAAAAAATACTTTATTCATATATTTTCTTTATTCTTAGGTAAATGGTGAGCCTCAGAAAATTTATAGGATTTTTCACCACCAAAGGTAAAATGAAACCGCTTAATTTAAGAGATAAAATCTAATCACCTAAAGCATTTGAATGTTGAGAAAGAAAATGGTTCGCGTTCGAAACCACAATTTGTTTTGCCGGCTACCGCCAATTATTTGTACCAGTTAAAATATTGGTACAAATGTATGCTTAAAGTGCCTTAATAAAGTATGTATAGCATATTATTTAAGTGTGGTATATATTATTATATATAATCCATGAAATTTATTTCAGTAAATTTTACATTTACTTTAATAAAATTACAAACTGAACAATGAAAATATTAATTATAATTTAATATATTATTTTATGAGTTGTTCTCTATATTAAAAGCAAGGAAAAATTTGTAATATAAAGAAAATCGTAAACGACCATGTTTTACTTGCACAAAAATGTATATAATATATATATAAATAGGTTCATAAGTTATCCCGAAGTATGCCAAGTCACTTCAAAATATACAGTATATATCGTTAAAATTTGTAATCTTAATAGGTATTCAAAATTTTAAAGTTGAATATTTAGAACATCGATAGTGACTGAACAATCCCTCTTTCATTATGTGCCCCAAAAACAAAACTATGGATGGAATTTAGCGCCGCGTATTATCTCCCATTCTCTAAAAGAAAAGTACTTTTTAACATTTAAAATTAGAATAACCTGAGGTTAGCTTAATTGAGACTTATTGTGTAAATAATTATATTTCAACTTATTAGTTTTTAAACTGTATATAGGGGGCCAGTTGTAATGGGAAGTGTGAGGATGCTGTGGCTATTGAGCAAAACAGGTTGTATCATCGGTACTCACTCGAGACGTCGTGTTCCGTCATTTAACACGCATAATTCGGTGGAAATTGAGAAACGAAATTGTCTTAATGGGAACGGAGTGTTTTAACACTAGGTTATCAGGCTGTTTCTGTCTACCCACAATGTGCGAGATACAGATAATACATAAACATATAAGAACAATCTAATTTTATATACAGAAAAATATTTTCCTTATTTTTCCTCATACCCAATGGCGTACAGCGGAAATGTGATTATATGATAACAATATATTGTATTAGTTAAGTGCAGGATCATCCTCGGTCGATCGCAAACCGTATTGCAGAATCAGCCTTAGCAAGCCACTGTAATACGTACAATAACCTATAACAGAAAATATTTGTGTCGATAATAAATATACAATGAAAATATTAAATATTTGATCGAAAATACACATTTTATTTTAATTCACTGCGTTTTATTTTATGTAAATCTAGTGTTGTAGGATTATTAAATCCACAAATAATTATATTTATTTGAATCAACCAGTTTTGAAATCACACTTTATTTTTTGTCGTCCAAATATTAAAAAAAAATATATATATTTTAATTTTTATTATATTTGCAAATCTGAAATTTGCCAGTCGCTGTAAAGAACTTAAAAAAATTTGAAAATAAAGTAAGAAAGAGCGATTCCAATCAGTAAAATTGATGCACATGTCGAAAAATGAAATCTGAAGTGGTTGGGACGGCAGCACTAATAACTAGGGTGTCTTTTTAATCGCACCCAAACGAGCTAATGGGGATCCACGAAACGCAGCCACGAGAAATTATTACGTGAAAATACGTTATTCACATTTCTCTCTGATATGAAATATCATATGTGAATCCAAAAACATTTTGTATGCAATATACTGTTATACCTGCCTGTATATGTTATTAAAATATGTTATAATTCTTTAATTGTACTTATTTATGATGTTTCTACTAGAGGTAGTAGATTACATATTACGTATCTCAAATTTTTGTAAGTTTTCCTTAAATTTTTCATTAACTTGCCGTGACGTTAACTCAAACATGACTAATAACGAAGTGGAAATGTTCTAGGTGATGAGCATAAACATAAGTATCATAAAAATAGGTGAAAAACATATTAGACTAGAATAATATATGAAGTTAATTATACAAGCCTGTGGAGCTAACGCATGCATAAGTCAAGGTCAGACATAACGTACATTCGGTGAACTTTAAATAAACTAATTTAAATGAAATATTAATATTTACTTTTACTTAAGCTTACTTTTAAATTAATGTTGTAAAAATATACTTATATCTATTAAATATATTACCTACGTCCTTACAAAATACACATCGCATTCAGAATGAATAGAGATATGGAACGTTGAAATATTGAGGGCACAAGTGTACGACTGTAAACGACTGTGGGTTCGAATCCCACTTGAGGAAATTACATATTTATTTAAGTTAATATTTGCATTATTTAGTTCCGGCAATTAGTCAAAAGCCTCCAGAATTCAGCGGAAACGGAGTGTCTTAACACTATGTTCCCTCTGCCTACCCTTATGTGGGCGGGATACAGCGTCGAGTGATTTTATATTAGTGAGGTAGTTGGGCTAATTAGCACGGCAGCCGGGGTCAATATAAGAAAATCGAAAGTTATAAACAACAAAATTCTTAATCAAAAAATAATATTTATTTAAAATATTCTTGCGAAAAATTACTTTGAATTATAAGAAGTAATTTTCATAAATTGCTTTATAACACTCGGAACATTTTCACAAGTCACCGGCGAGTAATCGTTTCAAAGGAAGGAAAAATTGGAGCACTTTGTTAATCTCCTTAAAACAAGCTGCCAAATGATAAAGCATGAATACTGGGTATAGATAATAATATATCTTTGACTGTTGATATAAATTATATATAGACAATTTTATTATATCTATTGATATATTTTTTTATTTTTTTTATTAAAATATTTAATTTATATTATTTTTAAAATATCAGACATCAATGTTGTAATATAGTTGTTACATAAAAGAAAACAGGAGATAAGTAAATTAGGGTGGTTCCGTAGATATTTTAATATATATTTTTATTGAATTGTATTTTAAAACACTGTTATAGGTTTTCTATATTTTTCTGTACTCAATAATGAAGTTTGCTTTCATATTGTACAAAGTACGTGTTGCAGATAAAAATCCATGTACGTAGCAAAAGCACAGTGAATTCTATCTTCCGGATTGGCAGAAAAAAGGAAGTACTCGTATCTAGAAAATGAGAATTGTGCTGGAATTGATTTCGCCTATGGCCCAAGGCGACCAACTTACCAATATTATTTCAACAAATCTAGCAGACCAGCTTATTTATCACTACAGTTCTCGAGTCGTAGATACAGATCATATTTATTAAGTAACACCTAAATAATTTATAATTATAAATGTATATATATAGATTATATATCACTCAATTGAAGATGCAGAATTCAGCAGACAGTGGGGACTAGTGTCTTAACACGAGGTTCCCTCTGCCTACTTTGCTGGGTGCGGGATACAGCGTGAAGCGGATTTTCATATGTTAATTTTAAAAAATTTTAATTTTTTAATTTTAATTAAAAAAAAAAATTTATAGATCAAAAACATATGTTTCCGCCCGGGATCGAACCGGGGACCTTCTGCGTGTTAGGCAGATGTGATAACCGCTACACCACGGAAACGACGATGTAACGATCAAATAAAACTAATTATTTCAGCATGCTTACTTACTTTTATAAAAATCGGTAAAAATAAAGAAAACAAAAATGAGGCCGTCGATGTGGCGCAGATATACAAGCGTGCGACTGTAAGCTCGACGGTCGTGGGTTGATTTTCAATCAGCGGTATGAAATATTTAATATTTCCATTGTTTACTCCGGTAACTAGGCCAAGTATGTGATTATAATGCAACGGTTGTGGGTTCAATCCCCACTCGAGGAAATGTTTATTTAAATTGATATTTCTATTTTCTTCTTTCTTCTGCCAGACATCGCGCAATGCTACCAGAATTCGGTGGAAAGTGGGGAACGGAGTGTCTTAACAATAGGTACCCTCTGCTTACTCACTATGCGCGGGATACAATGTGAACGTTATCGAGTATTAATACAAAAAAGTTAATGTCGGTGATGATTGTTGTAATAAAGATAAGCAAGTACCCACATTTTTACCTTAATATAAGAATTTGCAATTACAGTAGAAACTCGATTAACCGGACTAATTGTTGTCGTTAGTCATTCGGATAATCGAAAATCGATAATCGGATCTATAAACGAAAACTGGTTTTCTGCATATGTAGTTCATAATTGTTATATGTTTATTAAAAGCAACATGTACATATTAACGAAAATCAACGTATACTAATAAATTATTAATATTTCCCAACTATATACCGTATCATAGCAGGGTAGGCAGAGATATATATCAATTTAATAATTTACATAAAACTTGAAAAAATATATAAGACATTTATATATAAAATATTTATAGATTCAAAAGTTTTTGACAATAAGTATATAAGTTGTTACACTGAGCTCTATATAATATATAATAATGAAATGAATTACAGAATTTCTTTGTAAAGCACACTCCTCGCTTGAAGTACCACACCGGAAAAATTCACGTTAATTTCAAGACTCAAGAGTGGTTTTGTTTCAGTATGAAAGCAAAACCCTCGAGAGCAAAATATTTTTATTGCAACCGCGCTTTTATATTTTAAAATAGACACCTTCCTTATTATGTGCTAAGCTTGCGCGTGCGTATATGCAGTATGACATTATGAATATTTGTATATAAGAATTTATATTCTTTAATATGTAAGACTATGTATCTTATTTTTTTTCCAGCTTCACGCTGTATCCCGCACACAGCAGGGTAGGCAGAGGGAGCCTCGGTGTTAAGACACTCCGTTCCCCACTTTCTGCCGAATTCTGGAGACATTGCGTGTTGAGTGGCAGAGCTCAACGCCACACTTTGCCTCGACACCAGAGCGAAGAAAAATGGAAATATAAACGTAAATAAATATTTGACTTCCCCGAGTGAGAATCGAACCCACAACTGTCGCGTTTACGTGCGACATTCTTGTGCCATTGCGCCATTTTTAATATACATGTATATTTAATCTAATATTAGGATTATTTTTTAGCTTCACGCTTTATCCCGCTCTTACACACATTCCGCCAAAGTCTGGAGTTATTATGTGTTAAGTGGTGAAAATATGCGTCATGATTTGCCTCGAAATCATAGCAAGAAAATGAAAATTATTTCACTTGCCCTTGTCGCGTATATAGTTTAACTGAGCTTAATAATGAGATAAAATAATGATAAAAAAATAATGAGAACTTAAATGAGCTTAACGTACATTAATTTAATAGATTACTAGCGACTCGCCCGCGGATTTTCCAGCTTGAAGTAAAAAAAATCGTATTTAATTTTTTTTTGAGGCTGTATTTATAAGTACAATACAATAAAAATCAACTTATGCTATTGTATTTTGAATAAATCACGACGTGAATATATCAAGATGTAAATGTGGCGAACACTTATTAAGAACTTCCCATATATAGTCAGAACGTAATCATTCTTGTCAACTCAGTGAAGACACGCAAACTTTACGGTCGAATAACATCAAAACGCCTTAAGGACTTGCTCACTAATAATTAAGTAGTTTAAAATCTCACGAAAATACGTTAGAGTTTGTATTGCCATATATGGTATTTGAACATACGTCCGTTTGTTGCAAGAATATACATAATACTGACGGAGTAGTTCGGCGCCGCAACCTGGTAATAACTTGATCAAACCCTCAGCAAGTACACCCTAGTACAGTAGTATAGCAGTACCCTGGCAATAACTTTATGCCAATTGAAAAGTTGTACTGCATTAAAATATGCTCATTAACGGTGGAGTGTTATTATTATTAGATTTAGAGAAATTTCTGAATAAATAGTTATAATTTCTATTATTAAATTGATATTGTATTTGGCATTATAAAAACAATTTTTATATCAAAATTGCTTTTATTATATTTGTTTTTTTTTCTTTTGAATCTTTTCTTAAATAGAATTCATAAAAATATTAGTGTGCTATACTTAATAAAAGACTTGAATAAATATATATTATATTACTTAGGAATAATAAATAATATTGAGAAATATGGAGTAAATAAATATAATTTGTATAGTGTATATAATAATACACAAGGGAAACTTCGAGAACGTAGAGAAAATTCAACAAAATAATTGTACAGTTTATTTATTAAAATATTATTAAAAAGAACTCTAATAATTTTAAATTTAATTCTTTACATATATAATTTATGAGTAATTAGAAACACATACATACATAGATATAATTTCTATGTATTTTTTTTTCAGCTTCACGCTGTATCCAGACAGTATAGTGGCCAGAGGGAACCTCGTGTTAAAACACGCCCTTCCCCGTTTTTCGCCGAATTGAAAGCGTGTTGAGTGGCGGAACTCAACGCTGCTTTTAAGAAACCTTGCGACACCAGAGCGAAGAAATAAAAATATTAAATATTTAATTTCTTCCAATTGGGATTACATTATCATCAGAACCAGTCGCGTTTATAGTCAGCCACTCTTGCCTCTGCACCACGACTGGCCTCCACTATGTATGTCTAATTGTTATTCTTTTTTGTTTCTAATCAACAATAAACAATCTTACGGCTAAAGAAATTTCTAAAAATATTTCTCTTACTTTTCTCTCGCTATTTATCTTATAATTAAGTTTCTTGCATGAACGCTATTAATTTGATCAACGGTATGCTGTCATAGTTTGTACAACTTAAACTGGGACGAACTCTTAACGTTTGTAGTGAACTAATAAACTTTCGTTTTATTTGCTATACTCCTACCACCGGCTGTACTGTACTATACCTACTTGACTCTTTGAAATGCTTTTTTTATAAAATATAAATTAAAGTTCAAGAGATTTATTTTAATAATAGACAAAACAGCACAAAACAAAAACGATTGCAGTAGAAACGCTCTATTAATTTCAAAAGAACAATGTTTCACACTTGATTTTTTATTACAAAATAATGAATATAAAATGGCGGAGATTATCTGGCTGGAGGCGCATGGTGGAATAAGAAACTCTTGACACCTCATTTGTCAAAATCGGTCCAGCCGTTGAGCCTTTACAAAGGAACAAAGAA
Source organism: Heliconius aoede (assembly GCA_037355905.1). Classification (NCBI taxonomy): domain Eukaryota; kingdom Metazoa; phylum Arthropoda; class Insecta; order Lepidoptera; family Nymphalidae; genus Heliconius; species Heliconius aoede. The sequence continues at coordinate 277,475 of JBAIZZ010000158.1, read as the reverse complement.
ATACAGCTGAATTGTTATGAACTGCAATCATCCTTTATTACTACGTAGGCAACATTTGTATGAGAGTACTGGAATAACGGAGATCTAAATAATAAAAGTTTAATTAGCTTATACGATGGTTTCTTCTTCTATTTATATATAATATAATATATTTTATCTGGATAAATGTTTTATTAAATAATTATAAGTATGGTGTAGAGATAAAAATATTTTAATAATATGTTTTAAATATAAATAAATAACATTTTTTATCACTATTGTACTTATTTTTTTATTTATTCGAGCTTTTTGGTCTTTTAAATATCGAAGATTTTATTATATTTTCTAAGGTAACTTTTATAAATATCTCTCTTTGGCCCCACATTGAAATCTACATTTTAAATAACCCAGTGCAATTTAAACAGCGGTATCATCAAATAAGTTCAAATTTCAAAATGAGCTTCGTCAACTTTTCCTACTGTACGCCGATATGTTGGCAGTTTTAGTAAAACTCATATTCGCTTAAAATTGCCTGGGAGTTTTTTTGAACATTTTTTCATACAATAGACCAGATAAAAATATACATTGGATATCGGACTTGATTTCGTTTAGGCAATTTCAAACACTGGCTTTTTGTATCTACGCCGCCGCCTATGTTGTAGTATAATTCTCTATCAATATGTGATTCGAATTTCAAGTTACGTATCGTAATACGTAAATAATAAAATTTGTATCTGCTATACATCATTTATACTGATTGTTCCTAATTTTCTGTTATCTATCAAACAAAATTACACGTCATGGAAAAAACGATTCGGATTTTTTACCTTATTATATTTTTAATAAGATTTTGCCCCCGTGGACAAATAGAAATAACTAAGATTTCTGTAAGATTACATTCTTAGTGTCCAATAACTTAGACCACAAGTACCAGGGGTGAAATCGGTCGTTTGACTCGATGCTATATGGCGTATAGCCTCCGTCAATAGTTTCTAATGTTAAAACATGTTTAACTAATGTCATTCTTCAATTTTATAATATGATATTGAATTTTATGCAACCGTTTCATTTTATTATTTTAGAAAAACAAAATATCCTAAATTTCAAATACATAAATTTTACAAGTAGTTGTAGTTGTTGTAGGCGATAGACATCAGTATAGTGCAGAATCCGAGAACTCAATTTGCGTACGTCAGGGGACTCCCTGACATCACATTGGGTTGTCATGACGACTTACATGTACGTTACGATTAGTAGATACCGGTTAATAGGCCACAGCAGCGTTGATAATTCTTTTTAAAAATTAAATATAATAATTTTAATTATACTAAATAATTGTTAATTATCTAGATAAAACTTATATAATATATTAAACACGACCACCGCACCAAATGTGACAAAGGATAAATGAACCAAACAAGTGTTTTATTGTAAAAATAATATAATAAGTTTATATAATCGCATATCTCTCTGTCGTATTCACTCCTAGTTAACGGAATAAATCGGCTTTCATCAAATACCTCAGCTTGAAAAGCTTTGCTGTGTTTTCTTTTATATATATATATTTATATTTATTAATACACACATTAGGCTAAGTCCATATACTCGTATTACAATTATTATACCAAATAAAACAATTTGGTTGCCCCATCAACTATCACGTTTCAACTTAATTGTACCTAACTTTGATCAATTTTAGCGGGCGACAATCGAATTACGATCGTCTGGTTCATATTCGATTTTTGTCATATTTCCATTGTCCTCAACCCCCCAGAGCCCCCCTGTCCCCCCCAGTCCCCAACGAAGAGGTACGGTCGGTGATAATTGATAAATTGGTTTGCCGTTGCGGTCACCTGAAACGATTTATACGACATGAATATTTAATACACTATGTTGATTTCTTTTTGTTTACATTCTTCAAAATGACATGGTGATTCAATTTGATGACGCCTTTTGATAGAATAGCTCCAAATTTATAAATATATATTTTTATATGTTTGTAAAAATATATACTTAAATGTAGATGACTTAACTTGAAAAGGTTAAAATAGATAATGCATAAGGTGTTTTTGATAACAGGTAACTGTAACTAACCCGTATTATTCTTATAAGAAAAACATATGTGACAGTATAACCTCAAAAATTTGTACTGACACAATTTTTCTTTATATTATTCACCCATTTCGTATTATATCCTAAAACTTCGTCACAAGTTCGAAAGTTTGACAAACCTTGCACAATACATTTGAAAACTTTTAATAAAAACTTACAAAGAAACTGCAGATACAAGTTCAAATGTACTGTAATATAATGAAATAGTAAGTAATAATATCCCCCGAAAGTATACCATGAACTATGAAGCTAATTCCGTACTGCGCGTGTATTCAACTCACGTACAAGTTAAGTAACGGCATCTTCGCTCCGCGCATGTGACACCTAGCGTTAGGTGCCGTGAAAAATGGACCGTTTCCCGACAACCAGATAAATTTATCTTCGCTACTATTGCGACGCGTTATTTGCACGTTAATATTCATTGAAGTGCGGGTTTGGGTAGTTTTATGTAATAATGTGACATGGATGGTGACTTATGACATAAATATAGGTATACATGATCATTATAGATTCTATTTTATTTGTAGTAGTTAAAATAACTATAGTTAATAACTTATTGCGTGACGAAGACCTCTTATGAAAAGTATACTTACATAATAATTATATAAGCTGCTGTTTCTATGAAAAAACAAAAATGTATTTACTATTTAGAATTAAAATATGCCTATTATTTATTAAGAAAAAGTACATAATATAATAATTTTAAATACGTATGAGTATAATTTCTTATTTAATTTTGGCAGAACAATCCAGCGTCGTGTTTGGTGTTTTACATACAATTAAATGTTTATGAGTTTCGTCCCTTAATTGCGAGTACAAATGTGCTTTATATGGTAATACGGGTAGCGCTCTACAATAGTTCCACAGTTTGTTCGCGCTACAGATATTTGGATTGTATATTATTTTAGATGTACGACTTAAATATTTTCTCTGACAGATTTACATTTATAATCATAATGTCATTTAATGAATATTATAAAAAAATCTTTCTTTATTCATTAATATACTTTAATTCATCATGATTTTCATTTTATTTGTTTTTCTCTTGGACGCTTCTTGGATCTTAACACAAGGATATAATATATACATGCCTACATAAAAATAGAAAAAAAAATACCCAAATGAAATGTAATCTTTTACCATCTGCCATTTGTACTGAGATAATGTGTAGAGTGCATTAATGGCGTGCTGTAAATTTCGTTGTCTGGCTTTTGGAAAATGATGCTAGTTATATTATTGTCGACATATTATTATGAATTATGATATTTGCTAAGTGAAATGAAAATAAATTGTGGTGATGTCGTACTATGGTCGTAGATACCAATCCTCAAATTGGATAAATATAAAATAAATATATAGTTTTTTTTTTTGTTAAATAGCATTAGTTTCTGGTGCCTACCAGGTCTGGTCTGGTAACCTCCAGGTTTTCAAAAATGCAAAACTAAATAAAAAAATATTCTGTCGCTGTTGTAACTCAATTAAGTCTTGCCTGTCTGCGAGCGATGGTTAAGGTCTTAAATTCCACTTGTTCAAATAATTTTTAAATATTTTATTCAAGTGACCTCGCTTTCGTTAACAGAACTTTTTTTTTTATGGGAGAGGACAAGGCAAACGAGCGTTCGGGTCACCTGATGGTAAGTGATCACCGCCGCCCACGACCCCATGCAACAATAGAGGAGCTACAGGTGCGTTGCCGGCCTTTAAGGTGGAGGATTAGGCACCGGGGCCCGGCATTACCTAATCCGAAACGCAGTGGCAAGAGCCACTACTTCAGGCCGGTTTTAAATGCCGGGGGTGGTATTAATCCGGTCGAGTCTGCCCATGCGTGTTGCCATTACTGGCGACGTGACTCTACCACACATACTTTAGTCGCCTCTTACGACACCGACAGTACCAGGGTGATCCTATTCTAAGCCGGGACCACACGGCTGACTATTTAGTTCATTCATTCAATATGGAATATCTTGCATTTTTTTATTGAAAAGATGTAAAATAGTGTGACATTTCGTTGACGTTGTGTGTTCAATCCCCCCTAGGGGAAATAAAATATTTTCATTTAACAACTCAGTTAAACAAAAGGTAACTTACAAATTCCATACTCAACACGTAATGCCTCGTATTGAGCGTGTACAGTGAATGAAAGAGAAGACCGTAGTAGTGTCACACACGGGATACGGCGTGTATCGAGTCAAGAATTAGTAAAAAAATGAGCTTTTCTTTTTATTTTATTGAATTCTCTTTACTTGCTATACCCAGCTAATATATGCAATATTAATTATATATTCTGATAGTCAACAGAGTGCAGTGGTCTGTAATCGGAGTGCATATTTTCCCAGACCTTGGCATATGAGTGGATGGTGGATATCAGCTTAACTGTTATTTCAGTCGTGACGTGAAATAATAACGCAGTTTATTATAGTCTTCATGCCTGAATATGTTTGATTAAGTTCCTGAGCTTCCGGCATATGCAATTATTTATGTAGTTTATCTTTCACGTCATATATACATGTAGTGAAAATATTACTGCATTAATTTTAACAAAAATTGTTTCAAACACCAATCAGCAAATATTTTTCTTTACACATATTACTACTCAGGATCAACTCAATAATTTAAACTAACATTATCTACGACAAGCAATTGGTATTAACTTGCGGCGACACATACTCTGAAACTTCCGGAGTACTGGAAACTAGGCTATCGGATGTTCAATCCCAACGAGACTGTCACAAAGGAACATCTCAGAACTCCAATAATGAGATGAATAATTAAACAGTTTGCATCGATGTGTATGCAGTCAAACTGTTAATTATTACTATATTAATGTCGTGATTCAATATCTAAACGATCTCTTTTGTATAATTATTCTCATATAAACTATAGAGAGAGACAAAAGAGAAAGACAAAACAAGGAGAGAGAAAGTGCCGAGTAAGCAAGCCCTGCCACTGAAAACGCCTGCGTCCGTTTTTTTCAGGTTTGAGGTCGTAACTTTATGTTCAAAATATGAAAAGTTTAATTTCTTATTTTGATTATAATTATTTGATTTTGACTTTAACTCGGACTTTCGAACAAAACCTATTTCTGAAAAAGTTTGAAGCTATTTTTGAAATTATTATGGTTGCTTTGCTAATAAAGGTCAGCCGCAGGGTGCAGAACCACAAGCGTGTACATTAACATAACGGTTTTAGATTCGATTTCCACTTAGATGAGAGAGAGTTACATATTTATTTACGTTTACGTTTCCATTTTTTTAACGAGCGTTCGGGAGACCTGAAGGTAAGCGATCACCTCCGCCCACGACCCCATGCAACATCAGAGGAGCTACTGGTGCGCTGGCAGGCCGACAAGGTGGAGATAGACGCGCTTTTTCAGGCAGAATATGTGTGTCGACAAAATCTCTTTCGTTTTAATTGTATTGAGTAGTTAAAATTGTGCTTTTATATAAAGTGACAAAAAATTATATATTTAATTTCGTGTCCTTAATCTAGAGAAGAGAAGACTATATATTTATTTAAGAGGAAAAGTGTCCATCATAGGTGTTTGTCGGTGACTCATTATCTTATATTTTTTTATGTTCTCTTTACACCGAATGTAATAGCTTAAAACCTCATATTGAAAATATATCTCTACAAAATCTTTAAAATATAAACATTTCAAAACAAAATATTTCTTCAATACAATAAAACTGATTTGAAAATTCTCCGACAGCTTTATGGATCCTGATACACAAATATTTATGCTTTAAGAGCATCTTTTTTGTTTGCAAGCTGCTTCCTTTCAGCGGGCTGAAAGATGTATCTACACACTATATATACACTATATTATATATATAATTACATTTACTTTTCATAAAAGAAATATGAATATTGATAAGATAAAATTTTAAAATTAAGAGTATTTAATTAGAAGACTTAATAAGAAGATTTTCCGAATGAGATTAAGCTCACAGTTAACAGACACTAACATGACGAAACGTTAGGTTCCCTCTACTTATAATGTTTTTCGGGAAAAAGCGTGAAATGATTTGTATTCATTATTTAAAAAGAAATTAGAGTATCAAGTATGAAAAAAAATTGAATTCTATAATAAAATCAAGCTGCTTCAAACTGATAATGGGCATCTTGACACCTGCACATCATTTATCATTCTGTTTTTATTTGACGAAGTTGTTTTTCCTCATATCATGAGATCTGTCAAGTTTTCGTTTTCACGAGTAATAGGTTAGATTTTCAGATAGCTGGGTTTAAAGTGTTCAATATGCAGGAACACAATTCGCTTAGATTGATGGCTTGCAGTTAAGAGAATGGAGTGGAAAATTTTCATTCAAGCTTCGATACGACCAAATAAGATTCTCTATTGCATCTGCTCAATCCTATACGTCGTCGTAAAAAAATATGTCATACTATCTCAATTTATTTTAATAGTTAATTAAAAACTATTGTCTAATACATTTTTGTAACATAATAATTATATTAGAAAAAATAATATATATATTTTTTATATGATATTATAATTAGTAAAATAACAAAGTGACGCATAAAATTTTTTAGTTTTACATCTTTATTTTCCACTTATTTTATAAAGTGGATTGGGAATAAAAAGTTATTTTTTAAGAGATTTTAAATTAAGACTTGTCGCGCTATATCTCTTCATGGCAGAAAACTCTATTACAAGCTACAATAACAAACTACGTAAAAAGTTATAATAAAAATAATCTAAGAACTAATTCTAATTTTGACAAAATGAAAAAAAAAATCACGCTGTATGCTACACAGGCAGTGTAGGAACCTGGGAACTCAATTGAGCTTTGCCGCGTTACCGAAGAAGGACGAAAATAAAAATATAAAATTTCACTTCCTCGAATGAAAATCGAACCCACAACCTGCCGCATTTATAGCGTTTATCTCTGCGCCCTGACTGCCTGAATATTATATTTTTCTGATATGTATTATTTTTGTATTTATATTGTATGAAGTCATTGTTGCTTACATAAGTCGCTTATGGATTTGACTGTCGCTGACATACCCCTTGTCAGTATTTCCTGGTCGTGACATTCGATAGGTTATACGTTTCTGCGCGTCACATCGCTTACAAAGATACCCCTTAAATATAAATTATTCGGAGTGATTTGTGAAGTCTAGAGAAGAAAAAAGTAGTAATTTAAAATAAAAAGAAATGAAAATATTAAAAATATCGGTCCCCTGTCTTACATTATTTTACTTCAAATAATTAAGTTACAAATAACCACATACACCACCACATATACGTTTATATTATTAACAATGTTAATTGCTTCGTAAATTTTCTACTTATGAGTTATGCTTATAGCCGCGGGTACAATTTACATCTTCGTCAGCTGATAGCTCCTTATCAGACACCCAGAAAGGCGTCTCCGAAAGGCCCGCATGTGTCACCGGCGCCCGCTAGCGTTCACACTTATCTTTCATACGCTTGTACTGTACCGCTACTGTTATCTATTCTTTCTGATGTACAATTTGGCAATTGTAGCTTTGTTTTCGTATGAGTTGTGATACCAGTGTTTTCTTGAATGTGCACGATAATGAGGTCATATTTTATATATAATGACTGAGAAGTTTTGATTTTTGTTATAACATTATCAACCAAAAATAAGATTATTAATAGAATAAAATATGATAAGAATAATATAACAATTAAGACGTAGCAGCATTTTATTTCGACCAAACTTTGGTAACGTTTTCAAAGCCTACGGTACGTAAAGCCTGTGAAGGCCTTTTTTAACACTCAAATAGTATTAATATTATTAATAAAATAATGTGAATCGTAAGCAAACGGAAAATAACTGGCAAGTATGAGTCGTCCTCGCACACATTGTGTTCCCTAAAAACGATCAAAAAATCATCATTTAGTATTTTTTGATATAACGGCAAGAAAGGTAACATGATCCGAAAAAAATTCTACTTTCTACCATCATGATATACAGCCTCTGGTGACGGACAAACGGGCGAAAATCTGAGTGTTAATTAGGGTCTAGTTTTTTATTTGCTTAGGGAACCCTAAAAATACAACGTACACAAATAAAATTTCTTAAGACTGAAAAATTACTGCATAAAATAAACATTACGTAGGTTTAACAACTTTATTTGGATAAATTCTATGTTTAGTGCGGCTTGCGTGTCCACAATTCACAATGGTATGTACATGGTGTACACACCCCTAGAAGTCTATTTTATTCAATCAAAAGTCAACCTTATTTCAATACTCCATAAACTATTTTTTAAGTTATATATTTTTTTCTAAGGGACAAAAAAGACTTCACTGATTACCGAATGCTAAAACATCGACTGTTGAATGGCGGAACTCAATGACGCACCTTATCGGGTAGCGACGATAATTCACATTTTCAATTTTACCCGACTGGAAATAGAACCCATAACCATCGTATACTCCGGCACTATCCTACTCACGACGAACTCTTGAATCTTACTAACCTACCGAATTTATTTGAGGATTTTTTCAAGAAAGCTCAAAGGCTTTTATACTTTACCTTATGTTTGTCACCAAGTAGTGCCTTGAAATGACTTATCAAAGTTATTAATTTAACTATTTCCAATATTTTCATATATCCCATATATTAATTTAACTTAAAATATTTTAGTTGAAATAAAAAATATACACGTATATATATATATATTATAAAATATTTCGTTACCCTGAGCGCGAATTGAACCCACAAACATCGCTTGTCCCCACGACAGTCGCAACATACGTAATTAATATATTATATGTAAAAACTAAAACCAACATTAGATATGTAAAGTTATTTAGTAGAACAATCAGTTTTAAATTAATACTGAATGAAAAAGCAATCACGTGACCTCAACAGTCTGCGGTTACACGATTGAATTTTGTTTTATTTGTATTCTAATAATTCGAGGTTTTCCTTTACAATCTAAATTTTAATTATAGATATATTGACATAAGATAGTTTTTGGAAATATATATATATATATATAAATAAATGAAATACAAAAGTACATATGATGTAGGTTGTAACATATATCAAACTATATATTTCAGTTCACTTTCAATAAAACGGAATGTCTTGAATGAAATAAACAAAGTGACATTTTTTGTATCCATCTGGCTGGATACAAGGGTCCTGAGTTCGATACCATATAACACAAAATGCGGTGTTGAATTCCGCCGTGTCTCGATCTGCATCTAAAGTGGGGAACGGAATGTGCTAACACTACGTATCTCCGTGCCTATAATACTCTACAGGACAAAGTGTGAACCTGAGATAAAAAATCTGCAACTATCTAAGTGAATTGCAGTTTGATATATTTTTTAATTGAATTTTAGTAAAAAAAATGTTTTTACTTGCAAATTTATTTGAATTAAATTTAACATTTTCCATTGAAATGATTCTAGCTCTGGTGTAGGTATATAAATCTGTAAGCGGATCACGTCAGCTTATTTGTGTTTGTTTATGAAACTGTGGCCCCTGGCGCCTTATAATAGCATTAGCCCCTTATAAAATAATATTAAGTACTAGATGCAATAATGTAGATTAATTACAAAATTAATACAATTATATTGTTAATAAAGCCCGCCATGGTGTGCTGTTATTGCAAGGGTTATAGGTTCAATTTCTATTCGGGGGAATCAAATATTTAATATTTTCATTTCCTCACTTTCGTACCAAGGCAAAGCGTTGAGTTCCACAACTCAACACCATTGCATTGCGAATAGGAATGGAGTGTCTTAACACTGAGTTTTCAGATTCTCTTAGCTTACCTTGGTTTGTCAATGATACAGTTAAAACCAACCAAAAAAAATACGTCACCATGTACAGTTCAAATTTAGAAAATATATATAAATGTGTATTCATCTTCTAATTGGAGAAAGGTTGCCTATGGGCGAAGTATTTTCACTCATTAGACTCTCTCTTTGCATTCAATAACTGTCGTAGAAGTTTTCAATGAAAAATACCTGCTTAGGTAGTATATTTATTATAAACATGATAAAAACTCCTCTGCCTGCCCTGTTACAAACGAGATACAGTGTGAAACTGAAAAAATAATTTACAAATGAAGTACTCAAATATTTTATACACTTAAGAAATCGCTAAAAAGTACAGTCACATGTGTAAAGTTAAATTTATTCTATAGTAGCCCAGTACTTGCTTCCTGTTCCTTCAATGACTCAAGAATAAGTGGACATTTACATTACTTTGAAACGACATATTGGGAGTTGCCAAAGGCTCACAGCTCTAAGAAAAAATCCCATCTGCATGCTAATACCGACTTGCTGTAGCAAATGTGTTGGGGAAGGTTTTGTCTCATGTAGATTCTTTCTTTACTTTGTATCTAATAGTTTTTTTATAGAATGAATTGGCTATTGAAAATTAGATGAAGAAAAAATGTTCATACTATGTTAGGCTATATAATATATATATCGAACCTAGTGGTCGCACAAGCGTGTAATTATAAGCGCGACAGATTTTGAGTTCGATTCCCACTCGGGGAAGTAAAATATTTAATAATTTCATTTCTTCGCTCTGGTGTCTTAACACTAAACTCCCACTGACTACACTACTACATGCGGAATACAGCATGAAGCTGGAAAAAAATAGTAATTTGGAAAATTATAACAATTATAAGCTATTTATAAACTTTTGCCCAACTGAATACATAATAATATTAATAGTTTTAAATACTAAATTATACATCCCAAAGTCATTAGCCATAGAATAAAAATGTAATTTAAATATTCAGCGTCCATAGATTCAATTTAAAGAAAAAAAAGCTTACGTTTACTAAAAATGTCATATCAAACTAATCTTAATATTTCCCATATATTTAATAGAACGTTTTTATCTATTCAGTTTACCGCTATGTTCGTGCTTTATCATTATACAACAAGTTTTATGGATATTAAAAAGCACTGGGATACTTCTCCCCTCATAATGATTACGTGACGATGACTTGTGAAAATATTTACTCGTTTCGATGTTACAACAGCGTCTGCAGTAATAAAAAATGTTAAATTATTTTCAAGTAAATTTTATGTATCCTTTTTTTCTTCTTCAACAAGTGCATATAATGCGACTAGATTTTTTGTACAGATACCTGTACAAAAAAATCTAGTTTTAATCTAATCTAAATGTTTTAAGTGTCTGATTCTAGATTACGCTGATATTTTCGTGGCTTGTAGACTATTTCATTGAGTTAGTTGATTGAGGGCAGCGGCGTTTCGGTGACCCGTGCGCTCATTTGAATTATAATTTCAATAAAAAATGTTACCAAAGTAAATTTTTTATAGATTATTTATTTTAAAATATTTATATAATATTAGTAATAGTTTTTAGTACTAATTTATTTTGATTCTAACCTAATTCCGTCACATTATTTATTTTCCATTGAAAATATATTAAAAATCGCAACATAGATAATTTCCGGAATTTCGTTATGGATCTAATGCGATTGTACGAACGTCACGAAATCCTACAATCGTCTATCGCACATTCAAAAGATAATCCCGCCGTACGGCTCGCGATTATTCGTGTAGTAATAAACGAGCCGACGTTGAAATGTCACATTAGCTTGATTTAGGGGAATTACCTGACAACCCCCGTATGCAAAGTCTTGCCTTGATTTAACACATATCCCTGTACGGATAGATAAATAATATAAAGGATATATGCCCATTATGGTCTGTGCGTGGCTATGAGAAGAAAAATAAATTTATGTAGATATTGTTTCAGCAATAAACATTTTTAAGGGAGTTATATAGTAACTCATTTATTTCCCGCAAATAGCAAAATAAATAGGGAAAATTTAGTCTAATTTATAATATTTTCTTTTCTTCTCTTCTTCTTTTCTTCTCTTTAATGTTTTAATGAATTCTTCTCTTAAAGTTAATTCTTTAAAAGTATTGTAATTTTCTTAATGAAACTATGATTTTTTTCATTCGGTTACTTGTAATACATATATACAAGTACGTCAACATAAATACTTACGGTGTGTTCCCTCCCCATACAGAAAAATAAATTATTTTCATTTTCCTCCCTTGATGACAGTGTGGCGTAAATTCTGCCACTCAATATTATGTCAAATTCTGTCGAAAACTCGGAGTCTGTCGAAAAAACGGAGTGTCTTGACACTAGAACCTAAAAAGGAATAATAGACCTACGTATATATTTAAAGTATTCATCAAATTTAAATCAAAGACATCAGATCCATAAATATCAAAATTATTAATTAATTGCCATATATTTTTTAAATATAAATAAGTTTTTGTGTCCAGCGAAATCAAAATTTAAACTTTCTCATTTTAAATTTAATACATATTTGATTTGAGGCACGAAAAATTTTAATTAAAACGTGGGGACATCAAAGAAAATATTGAAACGTATATTTTTGCAGAGCGTAAAATTATCCAGTATAATTTGAACTACCCGCGACAATCTGTTAATGAATGCGATCTGGTGTGAATTGCATGAAATTTTTAGGCATAATATATTCCACGTTGTCAATGGAGACGCATGGTGCGAATCTCCATTAGAGTGTTTGTGGGTATTAAATAAACATCTCTGGCTTCCCCAGTTATTAGCAAAGCCTCCCCCAACCACTTGAAGCAGGCAGATACGGCACGCAGGCTGCGAGGGTAAAATCAATTTCATTTTTCGACACGTGCATTAAAGAAATCGGAACTCGTAATATTATATTAAATGGTAATATTAACTATACGTTGACGCGTGTCCAGTCAACTTAGAATGCTGAAAACGTGTATTACGTGTACTTCTTTAAGAAAGCTGTTGATTAATAGCATGTAACGTTATTATAAAACATATTATAGAAATAAATCATATGATAAAAATATTATTCGACTTACTTATCGGGGTGCGCAATGGGATAATGAATGATATTAAACTAATATTTTAAAATAATATAAAGAAAAAAATTGCAATTGTAAAACATTTATATTTATGAAAAAGTACAAAAGTTTTACACTAATTTATATATTTTTATATTAAAAAAAAGCTTGAGAATATTTAAATTTAAAAGTAATTATAAATAAAACTGTTATGTTATTCTGAGGTGCTTTAAAGTAAACTAAAACGATAGAACATGTTCGTAATAATAAATAAGTATTATACATGTATATATTATTTAGTCTGAATGCATATATATACTAAATATAAAAAAAATTCAAGAAAGTTAATACATATCAGTTTTAAAGTAACATGTTTTATTATGATTGCTTTGATCCGAAAAGCGGACTGACCCGGACAGTCCCAGTACTTATCTAATTTTATTGTCACCCGTTGGCGTCCAGCCCCGGTGCCGTCAACGTTGTGAAAGAAGCTGGAACATATTATTCTACCGTACATTTTATCTAAGAATGACATTTTTATTTTCAAACAGTTAAGCTGAATGTAACATGCCACAAGAGAACTAAAGCCAGAGAATAGTTTTAAATTCTTGGTTAAAAATATATTTATTCAGTAATGATACAAAGTTAATAATTAATATAAGCCATTAGACAGTTGTGACATAGCAGTATACTATCTGAGTGTCAACATGTACCGGCCTTTATAAAGCGTAGTGCTTAATCGTAGAAAGAAAATCGAGAGAAAATAAATACGGTCCCAAATACCCGCCACATGTCATTTTCTGCTATTATTTCCTTTAGAAAATTCTTTAACAAACGATCAATCATAATTATGATTGATCGTTTGTTAAATTATCAAACCAGGGTCTTAAGATTTGAGGCCCTGGTTTCGTGGACGTAAAAGCCTGTGACTGAAGCAGGCTTTGGCGCTAATTCTTAAAAAGTATGAAACCCTAAAAGAAGACAGTGCGTACTGCGCATGGCTTAATACGTTCCGCCATGCTTTTTACGACTAAATAAAACAGATGATTGAAAATATTTAGAATGTAGTTAGGAAAAAATGTTTTAATAAGTAAACATATATATTGTAAATGTACACATATACGTATATATTACAATCGATAGTTAAAATCACTTACAATTGCAACTAACCGATTCACTTAACTCTTAACTTTTCCAAGTAATAAATCCTTTAGAAAATAAGAAGAACGGCTATAATTGAACCATCTTTTACTTTACTACCGTACTGATTACAGTCGGACGTTAAAAGAATGGTACCCTTTTAAACGTGAACTAGCTCTAAAGAACTAAAAGCTTATCAACACACCAGCTATGAAATGAATTCTACTGTCTCTTTATCAAAGCTCAGCACTCCACCTGACTGATGACCCGCCTCGGGGAAAAATTTTTCTTTCAACTCAAGACTTTTGCTGTGGTCATGATTCAGTCTTGAGAGTGCTTGTGAAATATAAAAGTATATGTTAAGAAACTTTATTGAATTTATGTATAAATATGTATTTATTTATATTTTTGTCATGGAATCAAAAAAATAATATGTATTATGACAATTAATAATTATAGGGATAAGATTCATTCTTTACTGTCGTACCCCCACTGCTGGATCATGGGTTTAGTGTCTTCGGTACTCTTGAAGACATGAGTTGAGTTCCGCCACTCAACAAGCTATGCTTCCAGAATTTGAAGGAAATTGGAGAACGGGAGTATTTTAATAGGAATGGACTGTTTTCACACGAGTTTCATAGATTCCTTCTACCTACTCTGCTATCTGCAAAATACAACACGAAACTAAAAATAATATAACCAAATAAAACATAAATGAACAATTTTTATAGCTAAGTTTAATACGAATGTTCTAAATGATTTTAATTAATAACTCTTGTCTGTTTTAGAAAAAGTAAAAAGAAATGTTTTAATACAGACAGACAATATGAGTTTTTATATCTCGTAGAGATTAAAAATCAAACTGCATTTTTATATACAGACAGATATGCCATGGCGATAAAACTGATATTACAGTTCATATAAAAGCGTATCGCTCTTCACAAATCGCTGGATTTCGTTTCGCTCAGAAAATTTCTTAGAAAAGCGAACGGCGATTCTCAATTGTAATTTCTCAGCATTGTGACAGTTGTATGACAAATGGGGGCGAGAAACGAAACTATGAATTCATAAAGTAAAAGTGCATTGAGGGCCACGATCCCCTTGTCTGCGCAGTCGAGTGGCATCCACTCCGCTTGACTGATGACCCGTTACCAGCCGAGAAAATGCCGCGATTGTACTCCACATGGGAAAATGAAAACTGTTTTTTTTTTATTTACTTATAACACTTCAACGTTATTGTTGTTTGAGCTCAAATATTCTGTGTATGTACTTAAATTTTATGAAAGATATTTGATATCCATTTGCTTGTATATATATATATGTGTAGGTTTTTCCAGTTTCACGTTTTATCACACTAAGCAGGGTAAGGCAGGGTAAGCAGAGAGACCAGCCATTGTGTTAAGACCAGCAACCACATTGCGAGTTGAGTGGCGGAAATCAACGCAGCGCTTTGCCTCGACATACGAGCTAAGTAATGAAAATATTGCATATTTATTATTTATTTATGAATATTCATTTGAAATACTTAAATATTCAAGCTGTATATCTAATGCTAGCACGGCAACTCCAGCTTGTAACGCGCAATAATTTGATCAGATTCTCGGCACGCGCAACTTTGTGCCAATTGAAAAGTTACTCTGCACTGAAATATGTTATATTTTAACAACTAGTTTGAATGACGCTCTGTTTAGTTCTTAATTGGAAATACCTATTAATTATTGTA
The DNA here is from genome assembly GCA_037355905.1 of Heliconius aoede. Classification (NCBI taxonomy): domain Eukaryota; kingdom Metazoa; phylum Arthropoda; class Insecta; order Lepidoptera; family Nymphalidae; genus Heliconius; species Heliconius aoede. The sequence goes on along the minus strand of JBAIZZ010000158.1, from coordinate 261,660 downwards.
CTATTTTAATCGTGTTTATGTTTATTTTAACATTATAATGGAAATCAAGCAATATAAATTTTTAACAAGCTAAAGTAAAGTATACAGTGTGGAAACGTATTTTACGGGTGCAGCATATATATTCTTCTACCCATACCCAAAAAAAATAATCGCAAATCCTCAATAGGTTAGACGTAGAATTTTTTTTTCATTTCTCGATGTTTATCCATACTATATTATGTGTGATGCAGTTACGAGTAATGAAAATATTATTTGACGTGAGACATGGTATAGTAGCGCAACCGTGTAACTGTTAACTGGGTTCGATTCTTACTCGTTTTAACACTAGGCTTTTTTTATCGGTCCTACTATATGAAGGATACATTGTGAAGCTGAAAAAAAACATACTTTTTTTAAATTGCGTATTTATTAATTTCGAGAAAAAAAATAGTCCAAGCTCACTATTATTAAAATCTAATCCACCATACCCTAAGTGCATTCTAAGTGCAGGTGGCGTTGCTGCAGCATGAAGCATTCAGCTTTATTACACAAACAATCATAAGTTGTACTTTGTCTGTCGCTCCCAATATAGCGAGGTGTGGCGCGCAAAACTTGTACCCAAGTAAAGGGTCCTAACTTAGTCCTAACTTAGTCGAGAGCCCTTCTCCCGCAGGTTGTTACCTAACAAGATTATTTCTCGGAACTCCTGTTTAAACTATTAACAGCTCTGAAACGTAAAGGCAACGTTCCATTATAATAGTAACTAAGGTGGAACGAGATTTTGAGATTTCCTTATTATTTATCTTATTTTATATTATATTGTGTATTATTATAGACAAAGGAGTATTTAAGTAGCTTCTTTTTTTTTATTAAGTTATCATTATAGATATAATTTTACATGTGTAGTTTAAAAATGATTAAAAATCTTTGAATCGTACTCTGTCTACCTCAGAATTCATCCTTTTACATAATGAATTACACAAAAGCAATACATCAAGAGCAGACATTGTGCTCCAAGGTGAATTTCAATATGTCAGAATCTGACAGAGATGTACTGGAATATAAATACATCAACTTAAACGCGATTTCTTCTCACTTAAGCTATATTTAATTTTCATCTCTTGGGTTGCGGTGGAACTGCTGTGTGGTGCTGTCATTCAAAATATATTACAACTAATATATATTTTCTTTTACCTTAGTGCTTTTTTCCGTATAGCTACCCTACCTATAGCTACTCTACCCTAGACACAGTGGACTCTCCATTGTCAAATCCAAAGTTAAATTCGATATAAAGTAGTTAAACTTTACATCGCGCTTTGAGTATATATTTTTAGAAATCTTATTATAATAATTTTGACTTAAGAACGTTGCTAACTACATTTTAAAAAAATGTGTAGAGGTCATAAAGAGATGTCTTGACAGAAGGCTGATTTAGAATTCTAAGAAAGTATTAATTTGATCAGAGCAATGCCACCAAAGTTCGTCTTACAAACTCAACCAAACTGTTGACTTACGTCGCTTGCCGATCGCGTTTGATTCATTTTAACTAGACAGTCATTAGTGGGATGTCACTTTAAGCTTTAGAGTCGACATCTAGTTTAAAGTTGTACCAGCTAGTAAACTAGTTTTATAATACTAACATTAATTTTAAACTTTTATTATATAAAATCAGCTTCACGCTGTATCCCGCACAAAGAAGGGTAGGTGGGAACCTCGTGTTAATTAACACTTTGTTCCCCACTTTTTGCCGAATTCTGGAGGCATTGCGTATTTGAGTGGCAGAACTCAACGCCGCGCCTTACCTTCGAAACCAGAGCGAAGAAATGGAAATATAAATTTAAATAAATATTTCACTTCCTCGAGTGGAGATCGAACCCACAACCGTCGCGTTATAGTCACACCCTTGTGCTGATACGCCACGATGGCCTCAATTACAGTATTTTTTTCTGGTAATTTTATTTTTTATAGAAATTCAAAATAATTAAATTTTGACTATACTTTGTAGCGAAACGGAAATAATAAGGTTAAAATGCTACGCTAGTTAACAAACTCTTATTCAATGTCACATTAATTAAAACTTTGAAATTTCAAAATGTTTTGAACAACTTTTTATTAATTATAATATCAAAAACATACATGTACGAAACAAGTTAACGCGAAGGTTGAATTATAAACTTGGAAGAAGGGTCTTCTGGTGAAGAATAAGTATCTGTAATATTATATATATTACATGCTATATTGAGAAGCTCAAAGAACAAGCTTATTACACGATCTGCCTCAACAAAAAAAGATAGTTTGCTTTGAATACTACTAATATTATAAATATTAAAGTTTATATATAAAGTTTATAAATTATATTTAGCTTTTATAATACAAAAAATTTTAAAAAATTACGCCATCTGAATGTCCAACGAAATATGACTAAATAACCAGACCATCGCGCCAGATATCGTGTCATCTCCCAATATCACGACGTTACTTGTCCGGCTGTCGATGGGAATCAGTGTGTGGCTGGAGCTGAGAATTCAATTTGCACGCATCAGGGGACTTCCCGACATGACGTTCGCTTGTCACGACCACTTGGCCGCTACAAAATGTTACAATTTGGTATCGTAATTAATTTTAAAAATTAATTAATTATTATTTCATTATGCTTTTGATGTTATAAAATTGATAATAATTTTTTTTATATCAGCTTCACACCGTATCTCGCTCACAGCAGGATTTGCAGTGAGAACTTAGTATTAAGACACTCCGTTCCCCTTTGCGCGTTTAATGCGGAACTCAACGCCACGATTCCTCGACACCAAAATGAAGAAATTAAAACATACATTTAAGAAATATTTCCCCGGAGGGAGTATCGAACCAGTCACGTTTACACACTTGTGCCCATGCGCCACAAATGATCTATGCATGTATGGTATTAATTATATACATACTTAGTATTGCTTACCATAAGCTCTCATATCCCATATATCATCCTCATCTTACAATACACGTACCGTTAATTACAAAAACATTTTATTCTATTAGCGCCGGTCACCCCCCGGTCCATTACTGAACTAAGATAATTGGCCGTCCCCACCAAATATCAAATTTCACGTTAATCTGCCTAACACAGCTCAATTCGAACCGGCGACAATCGAATTACTGTCGTCTGTCGATTTTTGCCATATTTCCCACCATTGTTCGCTAGTGGAGAGAATTATAGCCAGAGATACGCTTAATTGGTTTGCCGTTGCGGTCGCCTGACATTTTCAGTACATTGCCTTTGTCAACGCTTTAAAATTTTCCACCGACTCGTTTTTTTGTGAAATAAATAATGATAAAGTATTTAAATGATGGTGTTGAAATTACTTTGTTGTGATTTTTTTTTGCTTGATTTGAAAATTGTTAATCTCGACCTATTATGTACATATACTCATATATTAGAAGAAACACATTGAGCTGTGGATTGACCTGGTATATGTATGCAATTTTTTCACGCTGTATCACGCACACAGCAAGATATACAGAGGCCTAGTGCTAAGATACTTCGTTCCCCATTTTTCTCCGAGTTCTAGCATTCAGGCATTGCGAGCTAATAGGTACTCTACGCATCTACGTAACTCTACGCTGTGCTTTACCACAACATTAGAGCGAAGAAATGAGAAATATTAAATAATTCCTCAAGTCGGAATCGAACCTGTCGCGTTTATAGTGACACTTTATGTATCTGCGCCACGATTGACCTCGATACAGCCTGCAATACACGACCTAAACATGTTAATCAAATTCATATTCAATTAAAAGCTATAAAAGGCTGCCATATACATATTTTGGAGTTAGTATGTAATACAAATTTTATCATACAACAGATTTATTGTGCTTGTTACGACCAGAATTTTGTTTGTCACATTGTCTCGACCGGCATTGTGGATATTGTTAACAGCTATTCAGTTCAAATTGCTAGTTGTACAATAACTATTCCTCTTTGTTAATGTATATTCATTAAAACCATTCTATTATACAACTGAATATAGTTTCACTAATGATCGATATTTGGCATCAAAAATTAGTTCAATTTAATTGGAAACTTCTGTAAGTACAAAGTATTTAATTTTTTGTCATGTCACTATTTTTAAATTATAAGTGTAATATTAGTTCTTCTTTTATAATATTATTTTTTATCATCAAAATAGAGAACGATCAACAAAGAGCTTTCACGTTAGATTCTTTTTCGCCAATCCCCAAAATAGGGTATATTTTATTAATATATCAGAATTAAAATTTTCGAAAATTTCCACATCCAACCTCGGAGACATCAACAATTCGAAGCAACATTATCTTAGACAAACAATTGTAAAGTATTAACTTGCAGCGACATATACTCTAAAACTTCTCGAGCACTAAAGTTGGTAGTAAACTAGGCTATCGGCTGTGCACTCTAACTAGAAACTTACAAAAGCAACCAGAAAACTTAATGAGAGGATTATTAATTATTTTTATCTTACAAATACTGAATATCTTACAAAAATCATCAAATAATGAATCCATTTGATATTTTTTTTCATATTTCATAAATATAGTTACGCTGATTCAGGCATAAACCACCTGTTCTCAAAGCAATTTCCTTTTCGTCAATATGAAAATCGTAACAAACGATCCAAATTTCATAATTCAACCCCTAAAGTAATGGTAAAGATTCTGCGTCATACTGATAATAGGAAGCGTGTCACCTGAACGTCGTTTGTCACGCTGTTGTTCTTACACACTTGTTTGCCTTATCATCTATAGACGTGTCGACTTCCCTCCGTTTTCACGCAAAATTGGTTAACAATTCAGATTACTGGGGTTTAAAGTGTTCAATATGAGAGTGTACAAGCGTTTAGATTTATAACCTTCCACGCATACTGAAAGGGGGATGATGAATATACTTACAACGTGTATGTTTAAATTTAAATTTGTATAATATAATAAGAATAAGAGATATAGTCAAGCTTTAAATATAAAGATCGGTGAAAGATTTATGAAAAAACGCTTTAAAAATATATTTAATAACACAAAAAATATTTTTTATTGCTGCCCTATACTCTCTAAGTAAACTATTAAAAATATATGTTTTTATGAAATACTAGCCCCGCGCGGCTTCGACCGCTTCTTTTTAGTGTTCCGTACCTAAAAAGGGAAAATAGAACCCTTACAGAGTCATTATGTTGTCTGTTTGTCCTTCTGTCAAGTGTCTCGTCTATCTCGAGATCGCGTTAAGGTATCAAATTAAAATTAATCTGAAATATTTCTGTCTAAGTTCTCTTAAAGCACAGAAAAAAGCAAACTTCAAAGTCAATGGAATCAAAAAATACGAGCACTTATGTATAATTTTTGCTACGACATTTTCTACGACGTAGCTGTATCACTTTTTTTTCGTAGGGTTTTTGGATCATTTATATTTGTTAATTATATAAATCAAAATATAAGATATATTTAAGCAAACAACTTCATAACTTCTAAAGTAATTAAAATGAAATTAAACTTAATAG
>JBAIZZ010000158.1:107955-256062 GCA_037355905.1 Heliconius aoede | reverse complement strand
AACTCAATGGATAAAAACTCACAATGGTCTAATTTCGATGTTTTCGGGCCGTTTGTTCAGCGGACTGCGAATGGGCTCTGATCGGCAACAACACTCGGTTGAATATGGCGCTGGCCGAAGGTTTCTTTTTTTTTTTTTTGGAAAACATAAGCCAAAATATTTGCGTTTTCCTTTCTATTGTTTTTGTTTTGTACAAAGAAATTGTTTGTGTTACGATACCGTTGTGTATGTGCCTATATTGAAATTATGCGTACAGGTGAAACGTTGAGGGAAATTAAAATTAATTAATTCATTCATTCATTATTAGCTTATATACGAGTGGGATGGTTGGTTTTGTTATTTTTCTTTAATGAAAATATATGATACAGCGTGTATGAGGTTAATTCATAATTTATTTATATAATAAATAACGTAAGCAGCAATATAATGTAAAAATATTTTAAAAATATTATTTATACATTTTTAAATTATCTAAATAATACAAAATGACGCGAACAAGAATTTAGCTCATTCTTAGTAAAGTTATCGTAATACGAATCCTTTCTATCGATTACGTATTTTATATCTAGAATGATTTCTCAATTAACTGCTTTTAACGAAGTCAAATTTTAAACAGTTACTTCATAAGAAATATATGATGTACATTTTATATATCATATTTTTTTGCTCCTTTCACTTTATGTGTAGAATAAAATAAATATATTCAAAATGACAGTATTAACAAACAAAACATTGAGTCTTCCCATATTACTACGTTAATAAATTAGATTATGGTAACTAGTTCACAGGTAAGGATACGTAGGTTATTTCGAATGCAATTACAACGTAAATTTTCAGTACATTTCGGATTTAACTGTAGCTACACACTTAATTACTTTTGGTATGAGATATAGCTAACAACAATATTTTGCAGGAGAGTCGTTACAAATGGAGACCTTATTATACAAGTCCGCTCTGAAAATAATAAGGACTTAAATATTCACCAAAATTTACTTGTTACTTAGACATTTGAACAGTACGAAGCTGGAAGTTTGTAACAAATGTAAAACAGAAGTATTATTTTGTGAATGTTTAAATTAAAATGTAACACGGAAACAAATATGAAGGGAGGGAAATATGAAGTAAGTATTTAAATTTCTTGTTAAAGATTAAATCAGCTTCACGCTGTATCCCGCACACAGCAGGGTAGGCAGACGGAACATAGTATTAAGACACTCCGCTCGCTGTTTTACGCTAAATTCTGGAGACATTGCGTGTTGAGTAGCGGAACTCAACGCTGCGCTTTTATGTCACTTGCATGCATACTCACATGCATATATAATAACAATAAGGGGACAAAAGGAATGATTGCCTACTTACTACTAGGGGCTTCATATAAAAAATCCTTAATATAAAAAAAACTACAATACATAAACAACTGAAGCGAGAAAAAGGAAAATTTTACTAACAAAGCAACGAACAGCAATTATTTAAAATATAAATCCATCAAAACAGAGAAAACTGAATTAATTTAAAATATCCCTGTAATATAAAATAAAAGATTTTTTCTATAAAACAGCCATATAATAAAACACCATAATTAAACTCAAGCCTGAATTAGTTCTAAGGTGCTTCTTTGTAACCGCAATCGCTATAGAGTATAGAGTGATCCCTTTTTACATTTACAAGCGTCTATACGGTAATATGTAATTATTCGTAGTGCGCCTCGTAAATAAACGTGGATGAGCACGGTATAAATCATTTGGCGTGTGGCGCTTAATTCGCGGATAGAAGAACAAAGCCATGGAAGTAAATATACACTTCCTTCCTTATAGCTAATATGTTTAACTCATTTTTTTTTTATTTCTTTAAGGAATTTCTTGTTGTGTTATTATTCTCTTATTTTTATTCGGTAGTAATAACAACCCGCTCGCGGTGCGAGGTACATTTATTTGCTTATAAGTTCAATTTCTTCTTATTTTATTATTAGCAGCGAACCTATAGCTGTTAATTTTATTGAAAATTTAAGTTAATTAATTTTGTGTATAAATTAATTTGTTAAATTCACAGATAATCTATGTATAGACTATTCCCAGGTTATGTAACATTAATTTCAAAAAATTCAAAAATTGTTTTGCCATTTTTAAACATCCATAACAAATAAAATACATTTTTTTTCTTCTTATAAAGACAGCACACAAAAGTATAATATATTTTTAAAATATCAAAATTATCTTTGTTTCTTTCCTTCATTATAAATAACATAAAAGGCCCCCTTGCGAATCACTTTCTTTAATTAGTGAAATAAAAAAAGGATAAAAAAAAATTAAAATCCAAAATATGTAGGTATATGGAAATCTATGTCCATAAATAAATCTAAATCCATCTTACGGAAGGTAGAAACACCGAATGAGATATTGTTTATTTAAATTCCACAACGAAACATGTTTATATTAATAATATAGCTGTTTTGCCTGATTTGATTATGCAAAGTAGAATGTTGGAAGCCGCCAAGCAATATGAAATATCACTAAAAAAGGATAAGGGGAGAATGTAGTGATTTATGTTTTTTCTGTATTTCCAGTAAAATGCGGTAGGTGCGAGATAGAGAGAGAGAGAGAGAGATAGATATTTTATGTGTGAAATATTTTAAAAGATGGAAAAGTGAAATATCTCTAAAATTCATTATAATATATCAAAAATTTTACCATTACGGTAGTTGCTAGTTTTTTACAATTATATATTTACTCCATTAAATCCTTTCATTACCCTATTTCATTATTACAATTAGAACTACAAAAACAATCAAAACTTGTTTGATTTAATGACCGTCTATTTTAAGTTAGTCAGTGTTCATAAACAAATAGATAAATCATTTCTCACGTTCATAAAGATTAGTGTAACAATGAAAAACTACTGAATAATTTATGGTACATAAAGTGAAGATAGTATAAAAGAAAGAACTATATATCAAAAACTACACAAACCCTCGCACTCCTCCCCTCATGTTCAGTGAAGTGGGTAAAATCAATGCATTTCCCAAAAAGTGGCTCAATCAAAACCTTCTGAATACCTCTATTCGTCAATCGTGGGCATTCACAAAAGAAAATTGGTCGAGCGTTAGATGTCCACTAGTCTGTAACACCCCATTGTCCGGGGTCCACAAAGATAGTGAGCAGTGCGCGATAATTTCATACGATTTGAAGGGCGTTGATGATTTACTTTAAACGTAAAAGACCTAAAAAGCCAAAAGTGTTATGGAAAATAAATATTATTCAGCGTAAAAAGACGGGTTTGATGTTGTCAATTTGGATACGATTTACGAAATTATATTTTTAATATATTATTTTATTTAATAAAAAATAACCTACAAGTCTGTCCAGTAAGTTGAGAGTAATTTAAATTCTATGAGCGAATAAAATCAAAGCCAAATATAAATATATTTATGTACTTAACGTGTCTATTATTAGACATTTGTTTTTAATAAACGAGAGTCTCGTGTTCGTGATCAGAATAACACCCCGCTGCTAAGACCGATATAGTACCAGATACCTACTCAAATCCACATGTTCCTGTCAACCAGCTATACTCATATCTACCTTATCTTGAGCGTTGATGGAATGGTTTATTAAATATATATTTTTTTAATCTTTTATATAAAAATTACCCATTACTTGTGAAAAAGGGAAAAAGGAAGTAAATATTTTTTTCAATACAAAGGTAATAAAAATAAAAGGTTTAAAAGTGAAGATTATTACATGAAGGATATCAAAAGCTAAATCTGTACTTTATCTTAACAAATAAAAAGCTTAAATATGCACATTATACGAACATATATATATTGCCCAGATAAAAAAGAACATACCATCTGTGTGTGTGTATTGTCAGAGTGAATAAAATAGATTATAAAAAAAAATATGTACAGAGTATTTTTATATGAAGAAGAAATGCAACAAATATTTTACATACATTTATATTTATATATAACATACATTTGTTTGGAGGTAGTATTTTAAAGTATATCTTTCAAGAACGACTAGGTACACTACAATCTAGTGCAAGGATATCCTGACAGGGGATTTCATTAGATGCAGCTTAACCACCGTAACCAAACATCGGGGAACTAATTAGAGATATTTTCCTTCTTTCGTCGTTCAGATGGATTTTTGTTACTGACGATATATTACATGACTTTTTTTCTATAGACACATGTTAAATTCACAATATTTTTCACGTCTATTATGCCGGGTGCCGTATGCCGAAAATATAATATTACAAGCAATATTTTAATAACGTAGTATATTATTGGATTATTTTAAAATACTTTTTTTTACATTTTATGTGAAATTTTCTATATATTATTTTGTGACTGTAACGCGTTACAGTGATAGCTTAAGGTTTAACGGTTGTGGGTTCGATCCCCACTCGAGGAAGTGAAATATTTACTTACGTGTATAAATGTAAATTCCATTTCTTCGCTCTGGTGTCAAGGCAAAATGGCAGCGTTGAGTTCTGCCACTCAACGTGCCTCCAGAAATTGGCAGAAAGTGGGGAACGGAGTGTCCTAACACTAGGTTCTCTCTGCCTACCCTGCTGTGTGCGGGATACAGCGTGAAGCTGATTATTTTTTTTATATTACATTTTTTTTTGTTAAAGTTACTTTATTAATTATTCCCTTAATGTCAAGGAAAGCTTGCCAAAATATAAAATGTAAAATATAAAATTTAAATCGGTTAACTCACTTCTGACACAAACCGATAAAAATTTTTGAAAATCATTGTTTTGAGTTATATCCATTGACAGATATCCAGAATAATGTATTTTCTCATTTACATACATAGACAGCTCTCAGTTACAAGCTTATTATATATATATATGTGTAGGTACATTACATTCCCACGAATAGAAATAGAACCCACAACCATCTCGTTTACAGTCCCACGCTCTTGTCATGTTGAGCCCTCATGACAAATGGACCTAAATATATTTGTGGGCGGCGGTGATCACTTACCATCAGGTGACCTGAACGCTCGTTTGTCCTCTACCATAAAAAAAATATATATATTTTATAAATAGAAAAAAGTAGGTAACTTGTTCTATTTGAATTCGCACCCTTGATTTTTGTTTGTCGTTGTACGTCAAAACATTCTAGACAACCGAACTGCGACTAAAAGTGAAAACGTTTGTCCACAACGAATAATCCTCTAAACTTCACACTCACTTTATAATATCATGAGAATCAAAACGAGAAGCGATTTGACGGAAAACACTTACGTCCACCCCATCGCGCTGAGTGCTTGCATTTGTGTGATATATAACTCTGAGTAATGGCATGTGGCCTTAGAACAATAACTTTAGGTGGCGTAAAAGAGTAAAACCAATCTCGCGTGAGCTCACAAAGGAAAATTCAAACAATGGGGAGATTTTAAACATCGCCGAGAAACAATCGGGCGCAGTCACGACTAGACGCTCCGAGATGGATGAAAAGTTTTCACGGAACTGATTTCGTTATACCATCATATAATAGTTATAATTTCAAACGTTTCATCTTTGTTTAGATGACCCGATCCAATTAAGAATACATTTACGTTATAAACAGTGGCAAATCTTAACAAAACAAGGGTGTATTGTAAGGAAACGGCTGCCAAAGCGATCGCGACGGCTTGGCGCCCTCGTTCTCGAGCGAAGCAATCATTGTTGGGGGAAATAAAAGGAGGAAGCGAATGCATAGAGCGCCTCTCATATTGTCTTACTGAATTTGCTGATGTCATTTATTAGCCACTAACATAAAACATTTTTATAGCAGCAGATATGAGTCGGTGCTCTGGAGTAGTTGCCTCCGAGCAGTCTGACGATATAACTATATCTGATTTACAGTGTATCATAAAAGTTGTATTGCTAGTTATTTTAACACTATGTATTAGTCTTATATATATTTACTTATATACGTATGTATATTTTATATATGATATTTGATTATTTAATATATTTTATGTAAACGGGATAGAGGGATATGTTTTAAGAAAACATTAAATTTATAACAATAAATAATTTACTTTCATTTCTTCGCTCTGGTGTCGAGATAAAGTGAGGCGTTGAGTTTTACCACTCAACATCCAATGCCTCCAGAATTTGGCGTAAAACAGCGAGCGGAGTGTTAAGACACTGAGCCCACTCTATGTATAAAATATAGAAAATAATTTCCCAACTCTATAATAATTTCTTTATCTATAATATCTTCGAGTTCTATAGCAATATCTTTTAATTCAATTAGGAAGTATGTAAGGATGATTTTGAATAGAAACGGGAAAAGCGGCGGGATTCCCGAACTGGGGAGAGATCGCGTGACGGGTGACAAGACGTGTACGGATAAGTAACGTCAGACTGCTGTTTATAGCGGAAAAAAATGTTTTGATACTTTATATTAAAAACTACTGTGAATGTTATGTTTTTTTATGTGAATTGAGCTATAATGGCTATAAAGTAAATTATCCTTCAACGCGTATGTTAAATAAATAAATATTTTTTTAATATATATTTATTTTATATCTATAACATGAAAAATCAGTACGAATCTATGTATTAATTTTTTTATTTAACAAATGTTTTTATTTATACTTTATCTAACTGTTTGTTTTTCTTAATATATAATTTTGTTTTAGTTATAAACTTACTTATAGACATAATAAACACACAGAGATCTTGGGAACCTATAGTTAAGACACTTTGTTCCAATCAAACCACTTCCTTTCCTAACTTCTGTAGATTAATAATTAATAATACATTTTTTGCTGTTTGCATATTCCACTTATATATAATAAATCAATAGTGTAAATTGATAACTATTCCCTTAAATGTATACCGTGTGTGTCACTAACAAATTTTATCTCAAATGAGGATGAGAATTATACATTTACCACACGCACAATCGCCGGCCAAATTTAATATATTACATATATCGCGCGTTTCCAATTGTCGACCTTAATTACACGAGCATAGTAAATAAAGTTGAATGTGTTTATATTTGAATGCCAATAGTAATTTGTGTAGCTTTGTTAATATTACGTTCGGAATAGATAACTCCATAATCAAACATTTAAAGGAGACTTAATTAATTTCTATGAGAATATTAATTATTTTTAAATTAAATTATATTTTTAATTATTATAGGCCGAAGTGGCGCATTGGCACAAGGGTGTCGCCCGTAAACGCGACGGTTGTGGGTTCGATTCCTATTCGAGGAAGTGAAATATTTCTTTACGTTTATATTTCTATTTTTCTTCGCTCTGGTATCGAGGCAAAAGCGCCGCGTTGAATTCTACCACTCAACGTGCAATGCCTCCAGAATTCAGCAGTAAGTGGGTAATGGAGTATCATAACACCGATCTGCCTATCCTGCTGTGTGCGGGATACAGCGTGAAGCTATATTAAAAAAGTCATATTGTTTATAATGAAATTAATAGAACCATAGCAGAAATACAAAAGAAAATAGTGTAAATGTAGAACAAAAGTTCTTTAAAATATAAATTGCTAACTCAATTTGTAATAATTGCAATCACGAAAAGTATAAACTCGATACAAAATTCAATTTAGTTCTCGCGAACTGTATTAAAAACAATAAAAAAATATATAATAAGCTGATACAGGTGAAAATATTATAAATGGGTTACTCATTTGAGTCGTGTTAAATATTTGGTTATCGAATCAATGTTTTCAATTTAAGAAATTACACACAATACAATTACAAGTAACCTGCAGTTAGTTTTTCATATAATGCGTTTTCTTGTAAATTATCTTTTCTTCTTCTTTTTATTATTATTACAAAAACATTTTGTATAATAAGAATACACTTATTTTATATTTTATATTCTTAAATTAAGACCTCGTATCTATATTAAGTTTATTCGAGGTCATCGTAGCGCAGTACGACGTCTGTCAGTTGACTCGACGATTCGAAATTCAATTTATATTTCAGTGAATTAATTAATTTTGTCTTCAATTTTGCAATAAAAACTCGGCTTTGAATTTACCAATGTTCTCACAGCGTCTCAGGCGAGAATAGACGAACAGAATTCACCCTGCCTCATGCGGGAAGCAACGTGAAGCTAAAGAAATATTTATTGAAAGCTTATTCCAAATATCAAATCACACCTAACAGACTCAACAACAGTATTGAAATTTTCTTTTGCCTTCTCTTCCATTCTTATAAATAAAAAAAAATTATTACAAAAACTAGAAGAAAAAAAAATATATACAAATATCAAAATGCACGATTCAAAGTGCACAATTTTTACTTGACGCCCGTCGCCCGACGCCCGACACGACAGTGCGTTTTCATTATATGCAGCTTAGTGGCTGCGAGTAAATAAAGCAAGCATATTGCCGACCGGGCTCTCTATCCGCCGCGCGAGCACCGAGTATAATCCTCTTTTTACGATTCCAGTCGTCTACCGAGAATTTGAAATGAGAAAAATAACCTCAAATTCTTTTGAGTGACTTGTGGCTTCGTGTTATGAATGAATGAATTTTATTTCGCAGCTGTTTTTTATTAAAATGGAAAACTCGAACGATGTAAACTAGATCCGTTCATGGTAAATTGCTTAAACTAACAATGTAATGGTGTTAGCGTTTCTTGTAAGTTATTTACTTTAATGAGAATAAACATATATTGTATTCTCTTTTTATAGTTTTTTTTTATTATGTGCAAAAAAATATATTAAATTATATATAGTTTTTTATATTTATATTTTGTATTCAAAACATTTCATAAGAAAAAAACTATTTCTTAATATATATTTTTTTGTTTTATTATTTGTCAATTATTAATAGAAAGTATATGTTAAATTAGTTATAAAACTGAATTGAGAAAAAGAATCGGAAGCCGCACTGCTCTCTCTACATATACTGCCCGCAGCATAGGTAACCTAAGCAAGCAAGGCATACGTATGTAAATATCAAAGTAAAACACATGTAAAATACTTACATATATATTTCTAATAAAAGTAAAAATATTACGAGGTACAAAGAAAATATATTTATATTTTGGATGTAAATAAAAAAGAATGTTTTTCATTTAAAATAATGCAAACTGAAAATATTAAATTAAAAAAGAGACTTACAATTTTCGTACTACGCCTTTGACATTAAGGCCACGGCCCTTGAACTTAAATGTAGGCAAAAAGTTTTTTTATTATTCAAGAGAAAATATTGCTCTCACAAACATAAAGGGGTATTTGCTTTTAAATATCTTTCTTTGTCTCCAAAAATAATATTCTTTTTATACGTATTCAATTACGCTTGTTTCTTTTCAAACAAACTATTTTATTTGACGAAAAATTTAATAGAATCCTGTATAGAACACAGTCGTATCAATAATAACAAGTCTTTTGCTTAGAAAAATAATATACCTATTCACGTGTATGTGACAAAATATTGATATATTTCTGTATCAAAATAAATTCATGTTATTTTGTAATTTCTAATCAATTCTTTAAGTTCAAAGTTCAATGTTATTGATGTAAGAAAAAGCTTAAGTCTCTCTTGGTGCAGTGGCACAGCGCCTGAGTATAAACGCAATAGTTGTGGGTTAGACTTCCACTCGGGGGAACGAGTTTTTTTATTTCATCGTTCTGGTATCTAGACAAGACAAAATGCGGCATTGAGCTCCGCCACTCAATACGTAATGTCTCGAATATTTTTCAGATAGCGGGAAACGGAGTGTCCTACCATTACGTTCCTACCCTATTATAATATATGTGTATGCGAGTATCAAAAAAATAATGACGTATTTGAAACGTAACTGAATTGCAAGCAACGTTTACGAGTTGAAAAACAATAACTAGTAAATTATGTGAAAAAATATAAAAAGGATTTTATATCACAATCTTTAAATATATCGTTTTAAATAATATATATTCAGTAAAACAAATGGAAAATGTGACAGGAGCAAGCGAACGTTGAGGGATGGTTTGATATTTCCTAAGGGATCCACGTCGCGTCGTTGCCCCGAATGTGCGATGAAAAAACCTAAAAACTTTTCTTTTTTTTTTTACTTTCCCGCCGGTGAGATGGAAACCAAATCCCTGACAATGTTTGTAAAATATGTATTATATTACCGAAAGTATTAAAGTCTATTAAAACGAATCTCTTACAGGATTTACGAGACTATTATTGTAACGCGTAATACGAAATAATATTCATACCAAGAGAATTATATTCACAAATTACAATATATAAATTTTGTTGTTCCTGAATAAAAGGGATGTAAGCTTTTTATATAACTTATCAAACTAATTAATACACTTTCCATATCAAAAAAATATTTCTAAAAATGTTTAAGTTAAAAATAAAACAAATAGTTTCATGGTATCTTGTCACTCAGCTGTATATAACTTTGCCACAAAATGAGAAAATAAAAATAAAAAAAAAACATTAACCGTAAACTGCAATTGATCGAAATGATATGGCGTCATAAAGATACACCATTACCGAGCCTTAATAGGTCCTTATCTTAAAAAATGATATTATTCTATAGCCATATATGATTGCAAAATGTGGATGTTTTTTTAGCGTTTGGATTCCTATTTAGGAGGAGGATTCAAAATACTTTTGTACTGTCCTCTATACTAAAAAATGAAAATAAATTCATCTCACTATTATAGTGTTTCAAAGAGATGCAAAGTTTACTAGTAGATATTTTTAGTTTCAAAGTAGGATAGGCAGAGGGAACCTGGGCACCTAGGCAAGATTCTTGCGAGTGGGAATCAAATTCATAGCCTTCGCGTCTTAAGGTCGCACGCTTGTGCCCCTGCGCCATGATAGTCTCTAACTATTATTACTACCTTCCTACCTTCACGCTGTATCTCTAGCGGGGTGGTCAAAGAGAACGAAGCATGCCTCTCTGGGGGTCTTAGTTCTTTTTACGTACTTTTCTCCAGTATCTTTGACTCTATATTTTCGAAGGTCAATCGAGTTCTCTCCATTCCTATCTTACCACTCACTTTTCCTTCATAGATATTTTATAGTAGCACTTATTAACAACAATAAGTGTAGATTTAAATACAGTCATTCTTTGGTCAAGTTTCTATGCAACCGAATAATTTAAAAAAATCCCGAATATATACAGTTACGAAATTATTATTATAAATCTTACAAATATTATCCTATTACTTTTGGGAAAAAATGAATCTAGGACTATAATACGCCGCTACATCAATCAAAAGGCATACCAGCAATTCCGCTTACAAAAACTTTGTTCAAAAGTAAGAATAGATAACGTGAAAGTTATTAAAAAGTTACTTCATCTGCTTCTTTGTGGAGTTTAACCATAAAGTAGCGAATAAAGTCTTTTGTTGTACCACACAAGTTTGAAATCAAATCTAAGTTTTATCCGGACAATATGGAACGGATATCGATACGCCACCGCGATGTTCTTGAGGACAGCAATTGCAAAAATGATATCGATGATATATTAAATTATTATATTCCTTTTTTCTAAATATATTTTTTGTCGTATTTGATTTAGTTAAGCCATTTTTTTTATGGTTGATATTTTTTTATTTCTCTTATAAGTTATTTATTATTATAAAAATAATATAATAAATATTTCGATGGTTATATAAAAACTGAAACAGATCTTTTACGACATTGAAAATAATAAAAAAATCATAACTTTATATATACTACTACATCTACTTGTTTCCAAGTTAATATTTCCTTTATATATTTTCTTTTTAATATTTATATTTTATTTGAACAAAGCATTAAAGAAATGTAATTATTGTGAAGTTGGTTCTATATAGATTTTGCCTATAGGAAATTAATGCAATTAATTATTAAAAAAAAAACGTCTGCATACGTTATGTATTCAGATGATATCAACAAAGCCCTAAACTTTAGAAATGAAAATAATATTTAGAGTTCTATTTTTCTAGTTGAAAATAATAAATTTAAACATATGATATTTTTTATTCTAACAGTACTTATGCACTGGCTAGTGACTCGCGAAGCGATACATTTTGTATCCAGCTTTCATCTTACGCGGTGACTGTAACAAACGATGAGGGACGCTGAGCTTTGTATTGAACTTCCTCGTAATGCTCTCACACTATTTTAGTTATTCGTCACCGTTAGTATTGACTAATTCAGATTTTATCGAAATTTTAAATATATTTATATCTTCACGCTTTTTATTTTATTTAGCAGAGAAAACTGAGAAAGTTTTCAAAATAGTTTAGAAATATTCGCTGTGGTAGTCCTTAGATTATATGATCGGGGCAACTAATTAGTTTCATTATCCTGATTTATCTCACCAGAGCCGAGATTATTTCCCTTATCATATACAAAATAAAATTAGCCATGTGAATTAAAAAAATAAACAAAAATAATTTTGTCCCTCGGGGGCCGTAAAAGGAGACTAGGGGAGTGCAGTCAGGAGGCGAGATCTGGTAAAAGTGTTATTAAAATCCTTGGAGAAGGCCTATCTTCAGCAGTGGTCGTGATACGACTGAAACGATGGAAGTCGAACCCGCAGTCATCTAACTGAATTCAGTACAAAAAGTAAAAAAGCTCTTTTTCCTTATTTTAGTAACTTTCTATTAGGATATAAATCAGATGACAAAATCTTTATCTTTATCTTTTATTAGAATCTTGGGGTAAAGATATGGTACGTTTCGATGCTTTACTTGCACAGAAACATTTTATGGAGTGAGTACCCCTCACGATTCAATTTAGATTCACCAATAAGATAAGTCCTTAAGTAGTATTGAGGATCAGCGAGTGTTCGAGACACAAAAGAGACTTAGTTAATTTGAATAAATTTGGCCAAATTTTTCAACAGCAGCAATTTTTTAATTTATTATGACGTATGACAAAAAATAATTTTACGACACTTATATAGACAGGCCCGTATTTTTAAGAAAGAATGGTTATATTAGGAGATAAGTAGATTCAAAGTTTTAGTTGTACCTACAACACTTATAAATATATTTTTTATTTTAATTATTTATATTTACACAAATGAAAAATAATTTAATACAATAATAGTCTGCCTGTCTTTAATTGAAACTTGAAGAGGGTATAGATTTTCTTCATGAAACTTTTATTTAGGCCGTCGTGGCGCATCGGCATAAGTTGTGACTATGACGCGATGGTTGTGGGTTCGATCCCCACTCGAGGAAGTGAGATTTATTTACATATGTATTTTCATTTTTTCGCTCTGATGTCGAGGAAAAGAGCGGCGTTGAGTTCCGCCATTCAACATGCAATGCCTCCAAAAATCTGCGGAAAGGCACTTAGGATAGTAGACAGAGATAATCCATTCTATTTCTGGAATAAGAAATTTCCTCAAGAATTGGGTGGAAACTGGTTTGCCGCCCAATTCCTAAGGCATTTGCGTTCTAAGCAGCGAAATTTAACGCCGCGTATTGCCTGATTATAAGAGCGAGAAAATTAATTAATTGTCCTGAGAGGGAATCGAACCTACAACCATCGCGTTTACAGACGGACGCTTGCACTCCTGCGTCAAGACGGCTTCAACGGC
The DNA here is from genome assembly GCA_037355905.1 of Heliconius aoede. Lineage (NCBI taxonomy): Eukaryota > Metazoa > Arthropoda > Insecta > Lepidoptera > Nymphalidae > Heliconius > Heliconius aoede. The sequence goes on along the minus strand of JBAIZZ010000158.1, from coordinate 242,543 downwards.
CCAAGCCTACATGTAACTATAAAAAGTAATTATTTGTTATAAAGAATAAATCCAAAAATTAAGTATGATTAAAATATTATTGACTATCTGCTTGTGAGGTGAACGATGACGTCATTTCAATCTAAAGTCTAACTATTCAACTAGCTATTCAAATACAGTTGCTTAATAAGCTAAGTTGAGACTTCATTACGCTAGAGCGTCTTAACGAATTTGTATTATTTGTCACTGAAACACTAACCAAGAGAGCTTAATTAATTTAACCTACAGATAAAATATTAGATGAATGGTTAAATTCTTAATTTATATATAAAAAAAAATTTTGTATTGTATTTCTTTAAGACCTAAAGATTTATTTTAAAGCTTTAGAATAAAACATCTTGTTAGCTTAGAGAGAAAGACCGAAAATATCCTTTATTTTTTATTAACAAATTCTGCATAATTGTCAGTTGCAGAAATTGAAGTACTATTTCATAAAGTTTCATATGATAGAAAATAATCATGGTGTTTCTCACTCTGCGATGGATTTCCATTACTTTCCTTTTAAATAACATTAAATATATGTAAAATAATTTTGCAAAATTAATAAAAATCACAAAATCGAAAAAAAAATGAGAACACCTCATGTTATTCAACTGAATTAGCGTTGATGGGTTACTTACACCGGCTCTATCATTTTTCGTGATAGAAGCAGCAGTTCGGTCGATATTAGCCTGAGTTTGAAAGAATTCGACGATCAGACTTGCGATACTTTACACAGTTTTTTTAACCCTCCATCATCAATTCAATAAAGATTCATAATGTACAGTTAAAATATTATATAGACAATATGTAATGGCAATATAATGGCAATTTCTCTACAAAGGTATGAAAAAAAACACTCTCTATTATATTAGTATGAAGGAAAAAATAAAAAAAAACGATGCGATACCGTCGGTGTTTGACCGTTCTATTCCCGTAACGACATTATATTGCGTTTACCCAAAAATGTTTATAGCGAACGCGGCCATTCCACCCCCGACCTAATCAGCCGACGCTCCTTTGGCGGCTGTTCGTTAGATGCGAAATGGCCTTTAAGAAACAGCACTATCATTAAGCGACATTATGTGATATTTGTTATCTCTATATATACATTATATATTTAGTAAAAATATTAAATAATTATGAATTTACCTTAAGTAGGCTGGTAAAGATGTAAGATTAAAATTAAAATTGTTCAACAATTTTATTTGAATCCGACGATTTTTACACGAGGAATTCCCATTTAACTTAGTACGACAATGATTTTAGATGGTAAATTAAATGAATAGTCATTCACGATCAATTTACAGTACGAAAAAATACTTCATGTGTCAACTTTTCATTGAAAGTTTCAGTCAATTTAAAGTGACCCTTGCTCGTTGAAATAGAACAATTTAATTTTCCACCACGACGCCTATATAAATAATATATATATATATATATATATATATATATATTATAAAAGCTAATTCAATTAAATTGTCACAATCCCAACAAGAACACCGAATAAAAATGTAAATCTATTTATTTACTTATACATACACTCGCAGAAGAAAATACTCATCCACTTTAAAAATGAAACAGCGTAACAATTTCTAATACCGTTGGAATTGATGTAAAAAGCTGGTGAAATTGTCGAAAAAAGGATGCTAAGTGTCGAATCGAGTACAAGAGTGATCGGAAAATTTTGCCGCGTACCGACAATTTCGTCACGCATTTTACGAACAAATGTTGCTTTAAGACGCGCCTTAACTTATTCTTTACACGTTTTGTAAAAGGTTAAATTTGTTGCCGACATACATATATCGAGTTTTATTCTATTGCCACAGGTATGACACGCTAATGGTGCGCGGCAAACACGCGTAACCAGTCTATTGTGCGTAATGCGAACCGTAATATATATAGGCAGCTCTGTTATACTAATCAAAGCGCATTAGATGCGCCATTTCAATGAATTAATATTATATGTGCAAGCTTATTTTATTTTTGTAACAAATAATGTATATAGGCCAGTCGTGGCACAGGGGATGTGATTGTAAACGCAAAAGGTTGTGGGTTCGATTTCCAATCGAAGAAATTAAATTTCATTTCCTCTCTCTATTACCGGGGCAAAATATATGAAAAATATATAATTATTTTTCTATCTACTTGTGTAGATAATGTAGATAAGTTGCTAGAGCTATCTCTTGCATAATTTGGTACAAAACTCAAGTACCTGTTCTAATCCAACAAATATACAGGTGTTTTAAACAATTACTTCGATCAGTAAAATTATTGTACGTAAATAATAAGCATATTTTCTATAGTTTTTAGTGTTTTTGTTTGTTACTACTTATATAATCACTGCATAATACGTACTATTATTACTACAAAAATTAATAACATAAACACATTTTAATTTAATCAAATTGTAAAGTATGAAAATGATACTACAATTTCTTGACATATTATGTAGAATAACTGATGTGGGCTTTATGAAGATTTTGCGGTAAAAACGAGTACTAATTAAAGATATACATAACCGGACCCAGCAGAAGCAGACCACCGGGACGTACGTAAAATAATTAAAAGTAAATATTATATGAAATTAAGCTCGCTTATTCGCTCACCCATTAATGTTTGTATTAATCATAAAGTTATCTCTGTTTATTTTTCTGCCTTCCAAATGGGAAAAACAAAGTGATACGCTACGATTATTTTACTTATAAGCAAATATGCTGTATTCAAATGTATGATATAGTATTTCTATTTCAAAATGTGTAAAAACCAAGTCGTGGTACTGATAGAAAATGCCTCGTGTGTACTATGAGTAGAATGTTTAGTGTATTTTTATCAATTTAGTTTAGTTTTTTTATTTATGGCCTTTAGGCGTACCAGTGGAGCACAATTTACTTCGCCATTTTCAACTAGCATCGAAAATACATGAGAAATTGGTCAATCATACATATAATGGGAGGATCGTGCTTAAAGACCCTACTATTCAAAAATTTGTTTTGTCTATATTTTTATTATTCTATGGTGTGGAATGGAAAAATTTAGTGACATGTCTTTCCGTCGGCTAACTTCCGCCCATTTAGGGACTTTGCGTGTTTGTACTCAACTAGCACGCCAGAAAACCATAAATAAAGAACGGAACTGACATTTCACTGAGGCCGTCGTGGCGCTGTACACAAGCATGTCACTGAAAACGCGAGGGTCGGGGCTTCGATTCCCATGCGGGAGAGTTATTCATTATTATTTAAAAACTTTCATTTCATTTCATCTCAATACACAATGTTTTGAGAATTCGATGGGAAATGGGTAATGTAGGCCGCCGTGGCGCAAGCGCACAAGCGTGTAATTGTTGTAGGAGGACGCGGGTTCTGTCCCTATCCTAGGAAATTGATTATTATTTATTAATACATTCATTTCTGCGCTCTGACACTAAGCTAAAAAGCGTTGAGTTGCGACCTAAACACGGAATGTATTGGAAAATTTCAGCGAAAAGTAAGTGATGGAGAGACTTACTACGTGCTCGATACAGCGTGAAGCTGATATTAAAAAAAATGGTTATAAGCCAATTATTTCATACGTCCTTCCACCATGAACACATAACTCAACAACTATTCTCGGTACCAGCTCTGACTACTTGCGTATTAGATGACGGAACCTAACGTCGCACCTAACAAACGAGACAAACGTCTGTGCGGTCAACACTATAAGTCTTTGCTTCGGACGTGAAACTAACTGCAATATTTACTTAGTCAGGTTTATATAGTTTATGCCACTTCTGCACATGTGCGTGATCTATAGCGTGCGTATAAAGTTATACCGACATAATTGTAAGAGGGGTAATTACAGAAAATTATCGTTATTAGTTAAACATATTTACTTTATGTACGCATGCTATGAACCTTGCAATTTTCTATGAGTATTAAGTCTGCAATTTAAAATTGGAAATAATTATACTATAGTATAGTAAAATTATTTCCAATAAAATATACAAATAAATAAATTCTACCAATATATATATATATATACATAAATAAATATTTATATATATTTAAACACTAAGAAACACTAAAAACAAATATAAAACCTATAACTATTATTTTACTTGGCAATGAAACAGTAATTCCCGAAACGGCAACCACGTGGAAAGATTCGAATAAGCGGCAATTACCACCATTGACGGCGCACTAAAGGGACATAAAGCGAATGGCAGCTTTAGTTGCACTTTCATTATTCTCTCCCTCGTCCATTGGTCTTATTGAATCGGACGATAAGGTGCCTCAGTAATTTCCTGCCATTTACGATCATTACTCTTAGCTGTGATCATCTAACTGCGGTCAGTGAATGTTGACAAAAAACGTGGGTGGCCAATTCAACCTTCGACTCGTAGTTGTTTGGTTTTGTTCATACATTTTTTTTGAAATTTTCGACCATTTGCTGCATAATGCTTCGAGTGACGGACTATGTGAACAAAACTGTTTTCTTCTCCATTTGTTCTTGATATTTTTTCATTAGGATTTACATTTGTGCATCAATTTCTAGCAGGTACAGTTCAAAATATACGCAAAGAGGTTTTCATATTTGGTACTTTAGTGTTGTAGATAAATAGACTTCTATTTTTTCTATTTTCTATTTATTATAGTAACTAGTCCATTTATCTCTCTCTCTCTCTCTCAACACACACACACACACACACACACATACACACACACACACATACTTTTTTTCAAAAAGAATTTAATCTTCTCAAACAATCAAATAACATCCCATAAAATAAGAAAATACACAATATAAGAGACAAATGGAAAAACCATCACCAAGAGCATTGTTCAGAGGTGACTCTTATCATAATGAATTTCATATCTAAAATTAAAAAATAGCTGAGAAGGAAGAGGGAAGTATAAATGGCCATATAAGATCGATTAGAGGCTAATTACGCCATATCTGGATATCGCCATATCTAATTGTAGCGGACGGTATATTCTGCGTGACAGTGTGTTATTTCCCCTGAGGGTACCAAAGATATTGGCACAAGCAAAGATTCACAAAAATAAGCTGGAAGCGTTACTCATATGAAATTTATTTGTATTCGAAAGATTGATATTTTTGAAAGTTATAAAATAGATGGTGCATAGTTCAATTTACTTTAAAAAAAACACAAGCTTTTAAAAATTTGAACTATTTCCGGTGTATTTTAGAATAAAAAATTATAGAAATTTACAAACAGGCCATTAGCGTATCGGCTTGAATATTTTAAAATTCTATTTACAGTTCTAGTCTGTAGTTTATATGCGTATAGTAAATATGAATGCTTTATAAATTAAAATTCTTTTAGATCGTCCAACAAAACAAAATTGCGTTCGTGTCGCTTCCTCAATTAATTTACTTCTCTGAACCATATATTAGTCGCGCCAACGGTATTCTGGTCTTAAATTATTTACTCAAACGGCACTCGCCCCCTATTGTTTTCAAGTGTGATACAAGTATTAAAAAACAATAGAGAGCGAAAAATCATCAGGGCTGAGTTAATATAAATATTAAATATAATAATTTACTTCATCAGGCTGGTTTAAGGTAAATCGCGTCGTTGAGTCCCATCACTAAACAGGTAATGCCGCCAGAATTCGGTAGTAAATAAAGAACTGAGTGTCATAACACTAGGCTCCCTCTGCCTACTCTCTCTCTCCTTTTAGTTCCTATCTGTATTTAAGATTTACTGACATCTCATTCAGGCCAACGACAACAATGTCTTATTATTAATAATTTATAAGACAACTAATAATCGCAAAATATTTTTTATATTTAATACAAGTGTATCGAAAACCTTTACTCCGATACTTACAATTCATCTTATTTAGTCTCTACATCTCTTTTTCATCCTCTGGTTTTTTTGGCTGAACGCGCCCCGCCAGGCTACGTAATCCTTTTGTCACCGCTACATCATTTGTGATTACAAACAAAAGTCCTCCTTTGAAGTACAAAGTACTCTGCAATAATAGCCGCTGAACGCACTCCGCTTCTTTATGTTTAATGACTGCTTTATTTTTTAATTTCATGTATGTCTTTTAATATGATATATGTTTTCTGACTACATATTAAACAAAGGATTGTTATGGTTTATTTAAAAACAATGCATATAGTATCATATTAGGAAGTTATATATATATATTATTTTATATAGTTATTCTTTAGAATACGCCACGTTACTTCAAAATAGTATCGAAGTTTCATTAGTACATTGTTGTATTTGCATTAAACTTTTTTAAAGTAGAATTGAGAATTATTTAAAGTTAGTGCATAATATTTTAAGTTATTTTTATTGAGATAACAATCTTCAAAAAAAATTTTAATTTTATTGACAATTGTCAAGTTGTCTTAAATATTAAGATTCCCCGGAATTTTATTTGAATCTACAACTTTAAAATTGAAATTCAATCAAGCATCCTCATCCCGAAGGCGTCCCAATAAAATAAAATCAATCTATACATATTATATATGTCGGCTCGCGATTTACGTATAGGCGAGCCAAGTGGTTCCGACGTGTTATTATTTTGGTCCTCCATTGCCGAGATAACACAATTTCACACTAACGGTATGATTCAGGCGTGATCCTTATCACATAATAACATTATTATTTTTAATTAATTTTAATTAGTAGAAGTTGGTGAAAATAATTTATTCCCCCGAGAAGCAATCGAACCCACAACCATCGATTTTACAGTCAGGCTCTATCCTACGGCGCTGCAATCGTCAACAGTAAATTATAATAATATAGTAATTTAGTTAGAACGAGAACTATAAAAAAAAATATAATAAAACACATCCTTATAATTAATACGAAATTAATTTAAAACAAATTGTTGATCTACAATATATCTTAACTTATCGCAATACAGTATGAGAGTCGACGTTGCATTTTGTTTTCACTATTGTCCAGGGGCAGTCGCGTGCGTGATTTATTAGCTAACGCCAGCCCGCTCTACCGTTTTGTGTGGTGAAGGCAAGCAAACAATGTGGATTTTCATTTAATTATTTCAACCCCCCTGTAATAATGAAATCATAATATTCTTAACCCGCAACGTGAGCTTTTTATTTATGTATGCATTATGCTTACTTTGCTTTATTTTAAAATTGTATTTGAACAACAGTGTAGACTGTAGGTGTACTGTATGGAAATTAGCGTGTTGTTCAGATAGATCAACATGGAAGGGTTGATTTTTTTATGATAAAATTTAAATGACTACCCTAGTGTAAAATGGTTTAATATTATTTTTTTTTATCTTCACTATATTGCTTTGACTCATTTTATATGACGTGTTAATTAATACTACGTCAATTATTTTATAAGATGATGAATATTTATAAATACGGAGCCCTTATAGGATGAATTTGTTCTCCGTATGTCCGTCTCTCAAGATCATTTATATCGATATTGTGAAGAAATATCAAGCTGAAAATGAATATTCAGATAAATCAAATATTCAGAACTATGACTCCTTAAAGCACAGCAAACATTAAAAACTCTTCAAAAGTACTTTAACGAGCTAAAAAAAAGGATGTATTATGGTGTCCCTTAATTTCTTAAATAATTTTAAATACATATGATTGTGAGAAATTATGACCGAATAGATTCTTAATATATATAAAAACGTTATACCTAGATGAAAATAAAAAAAATATTTCACAAATAAATATTAAAATTAACATTCTAATTACATTATATAATTTACTCATATTCCAATATATTTATTGAGTTTTCTACATCGTGAAATATCAGCCTTAGCTTGAAGCTGGGATATTTTATCTCTCAACGCGTAAATTCTTTGGATCCTATGGGATCGCAATAAATAGTTGAAATCCTGAACTTCGGCCACTGACAGAAACAAGCTCGATAGGACTAAAGTCGTGGCTTTCTTCCTCTCCTTTACATACTATTCAGTTAGATAAAAACTTATTTAGTTGCTTTAAAAAACTTATTTAGTATATTTGTTAAACATATAATTTTTTTTTTTTCATAATTAGAAGACATATTTTAATCTTTAAACTTTATTTAAAATAACACAAATAAGTGAAGTCACTTAAAATCATCCGTTGATATTACGGTCTTGCATGAGAACTTATTATTATTCGCCAATAGTTAGCTATATATATGTTTTAAAAGTTATAGGTAGAAAACTAAATAATGCCCAACTGTGATTATAATATATGAAATAAATTAATTAAAAATTTAAATATATATTGCTAGACCTAACGAACTGATAAAAATATGATAATTTGCTATTGAGAAATATTATTATAATTATCTTCACAACAAAATGACATTTTTATATGAGGCCATCGTCGTGCAGCGGCATAGTATCTGACTGTACACAACTGATTATTGTGGGTTCGATTCTCATTGGAGAGAATGAAATATTGCCTTTTATCACTCTGGTAAGGAGACAAAGCGTGACGTTGAGTTCCGACATTCAACACATCATCTCGAAAATTGAGGAAAAGCGGCCACCGGGGTGTCTTAACACGAGGTCCCCTCTCCGTCCCCTGGTATATTATATAGGAAACAGGAAGCTATTACAATTTGATACATGTATACAAAGGTATAATAGGAACAAAATCCAAAACTGTTAATTGGTTAATTGTATTCACCGATATATGTATTAATTATACACCAATACATTTGAACATAAAATAGGCTTCAATCAAATTTCGGCTCATTGCTAAAATTATTTAATTACAATTACGCCGGCCGACCGCATACAAATAAATATATATATTAATTTTGTTTGTACGGTTTCACTGTATCGCCCAAAATACATATTATTCACTTTTCCGTGATTATACATATATATATATATATATATATATATATAACAATGTGAATAGATGCATATTATATTACAATCATATCTTTTAATCGTATTATTTAAAATCATATTTTTATTGGACTGAAGTTGGGCGTCCTTAATACATCAATGTAATTTTGTTTCGATATATTTAGTTTCTCTCAGAATATTGAGACTAATAAAAAAGTAAAAATAAGACATTCAGAGTAACCGATCTTTGTATCTATTAATGAAATACGAAAGGAAATATATTCTTTGTAGGGATAGCAGCCGACATCGTTTCACCCGTGTCAAGGCGTCACTAACGCTAAATAGTTGGTTGAAACGTTCAATAAGAGAGTAGGGACCCCGAGGAATTCATTAATTGTTTGTAACTCGTACTGTTTATTTACCTTTTTCATTTGCTAAAACAAATATAATATCTATTAGACGATGTAAAAGGGAATGTAATGAGTGTGAGGACATATTGGATACTAGCGACGCACGCGTCTTTGCCCGCTTAATCAAATCAAATAAAAAACACTTTACAAAGATAATACACACACTGGGTAATATTCCTTATCACTCTAACTAGTCTTTTACAGGCAACCTTTTATTTATAAAAACTAATTAGAGAAACTCTTGTTTGCGGATAAATTTGCATAAAGATATCTTTGTTATTTATTATATCCAACATATATAAATTCATTATTCATACATAAATATATTTATTCAAAATAATTAACTTTGAATAATTATTAAAAGAGTGAAATTAGCTAAACAAGATATTAAACCTTTATTATTACAACAAATTAACAATATTTTCACTATTTTCACAAAAAAGAATTTTTTGGTATTTTCTGTTTTTCTATCATTTTGTGAATTAATAGGCTATTTTTGTGCTGTAAGTTCTCACTATTTCTCAATAGTAATTAATAATGTTTTAAAAACTTATCTCAAATTATGACTAACGTCGCACTGTACCTACTGAATAATTAAGTATATTTATTAATTTTATTTATTTATGTCAACAAATCGTAATAAAACTCTATCACATTATATATAAGTGACATTAAGTCAAACTAGCCAGTTATTTTGTTATCGTTATCATATTTAGACTTACGACGTCTACAGCTAGGCCCCTACCCCCGAGGATCTCATAATGAGCGGCCAGCATTCGCAACTTAACACAAAATATTATCTATTTGGTACATTAAGTATATTCTTTGCTATATACCAAAGAATTGTGTATATAATGTGCATGTGCATATTATATACGCAATTAAGAAAACCAGTATCTACTGTACTATTTTAAAAAAGGCAATAAGTCAATTAGTCAGGCTAGAAAAATTCAATCAATGAAGTAATTGCTCTGTCTAAGCCTGCACTTTTTCTATCTAATTTACAACTTGTGCGTTGAACTAGTAACAGATCTAACGGATCTTGTAAGTTTGTTCTTACAAGGTGACATATGTATATTAACAATAAACTTATTGTTTTAGATTACTCATCTCTATCAGTTTGTGAGATAATGACAACTCTTATAGTTATACAATTTACCTTAGATTATCATTAATATATGACTATCTGAAGCAATAAAACCGCCACTCTTAATATAACAGCAGAACACGCCCAATCTTTCCAATTAGACAGCTGCACTACGACGTGAGACGGTCGCCATCTACGCCCAACAAAAACATATCACGCTAAACGCCAACTGACAGGTGACACGTTTCTACATTTTTCAACTTGTCCTTTCAGAAAAATATGCTCTTCACTTCGTTATTTATTCTCTTCCAAAGCTTCTTGACATTTTAAATTTCATTTGCGACATACTAATATGGATCTTATGTAACATCCTTAGAAGTGAGTATTGAGTGTGGCTCGCAATAGTTATTTATACTTAACAAAAACACAATCGAATTTAATTAGAACAGACAGTCACCGTGTGATATTTTAGAACGAACTTATGTATCTGCTTTTGGTTTACCAACAAATTAGCGGGTGCTTAAATTACTTAAGTGTACATATTTTTGTTAATAAGTAAAATATAAGTGGATATAGAATTGTTTGTTACATATTATTTAGATTTGAACGTCAAAGAATATTTTAAAATCAGACGAGAGTCTTTTCAATAAGAAAGAAAACTTCAGAAACTTATAAACTAAATCAATAATAATTGTACAGCTCTAATTAGTAAGCATTTATTTTTTAATATACAAACGAATCTAAGTAACTGTAAGCATTACAGCCAATAATGGATAAAAAACGAATATTCAATAGCGTGCAAATAATTATCTGGTATCCTACGAACGTACTTAAATTCCCTAGATGGCTACGTACTGCGTCTGCGTCTGCAAAATAATAGAGCAATTCATAAGGCTTGTGATATCGGGCTCGGGCCTCATCGCGGCACAATGACTAATAAGAAGTTAATCCACAAATAAAAGTGGAATTGAAACAGAATCGGTGCGCCTCCGCGCCGTGTGGGTAGGCTAATGTCGATTTGTCTCTGTCCGCGTCACTGAACTCGTCAGAAATAGATTAAGAGCTCTCTCCGTCTAATGGTGTCTCATTTGTATGGCTTTAAGAGAAAAATTGCTCTCAAACTCTACAGATAAAATTGTGTCGATGACTTTTGTTTGACTCAATTTGGCTACCTCGTGACGTTTCGTCTAAAACTCCCAAATAGTAAACTTTCAAGTGGCGCTCACCGTAAATTGTTTAAATTTGCTGTGTTTTCGTTTACTATTCACGTGGAAAACTGTGCTCTGTTCTCGACATATTCTTTATTTTTTTCCATTTCGTTCACCTTCGATGGTTAATGTTCAGTAAGTTCATTTTGTATTGTTTTCAAACTTTTATTTCTTGTAGTTAATCGAGTTCTCTCCGCAGACGTACAGTTCAGTTAGCTTTATTTAGAGCAACTTTAAAACTTGCTGTGTACATATTGTATTGTAAACAAGTTATATTGTGGTTAAATAAAAGCGAAGTTAATTTTTTAATTAAATTATCCATTTTAGATTAGTTAGCTATGAAATTTTTATAATTTTTTTAAATTTTATATGATTCAAGTGTACAATCAAAATTACGTATTCACTGAGCGCAGAATTTTAATTTGAAGAAAGAAATTAAAAAGCTGCGCTGGGATGAAGCTGTAAGAATCTCTCGCACACTAGATGAGCACAAGCCAGACGAAAGCGTAAAATTTAGGTACAGAAAATTCTGTTCAAACTAAGTTGATTCTATTATTCTCGGATTTTCCACCACTGTGGGAACTTTATGTGATCGTGTCCATTTTTTACTTAATGCTCTTTTCACAAGCGGAAAGCTTAAGTTGCCGACTTAACTAAAATCTATATATATATATATTTATATATATTTATTTATACAGAAATTCACAAAGTAAATTGTATCTCTGTATTCCATAATAAAAACCATGAACGGTAACTACGAGTAAGTCGTTTACAGTGTACAGCCGCCATAACACTTCGCCATTTCCAGGACACCTTTTTACTTGGGCATTAAACGTTTATTAACCTCAAAGGAATGGCCAACATTTTACTTAGAATGTTGCAGGCCGTAGTCAATAGTGTTGTTATATTGCGATAGCCATGCTGGCGGTTACCTCCAGCTTTGTGAAGTAAAAACAAAGGATACGAAGACGACGTTGCTAGAGTACCAGCTCTTGCAGAATATTTCTACGTGAATTTATTCTGTTAGATTTTCTCTTAAGTAGATATTAGTTTTATGTAATCTCTAAAAATTTAAGTATTTAATTAATTTTAATTTTAATATAATCATTTTTGCATCTTACAGGCCATACCATGTGGCCTAAAATAAATTATTCAAGATATTTTTGTGTCTTGCGTTAATAACCAGAGAACCTGGTACCGCTTTTGGCTTCTTGTATTGTTTACTCTTTTCACCAATATAACGGAGTCCACGTAATCCGACACTCAATTAATATGAAAAAAAAACGCAATTTAGGTAAATATAGAGATATAATAACAACAGACAGGAAAAAAAAATGTCATAAATCTACATTTTTTTAGCTTCCCGCTGTATGTCACATTTAGCAAGAAAGGCAGAGGGAGTCTAGTGTAAAGACACTCTTCTCACTTTCGGCTGATTTGTGGAGGAATTGCGTGTTGAATGGCAAAACTCAAACACTGAACCTGTCACGTTATCACTTACACGCTTGTGCCGCTTCACCACAACTGGCCTCAAAGTTGCATTCAAAAAGTTATAATTTTTAGACATTTTTGTACATGCTATTACAATATAAAATATTTTAAATACATATATAATAAGTATAACAAAAACGTAGAACACTAAAACGCATTTTCGGATGCAAGTTTAAGTAAAACTTGTACCTAGCGGCAACGGTGAACTTTATCTGAGAGAATAACACTTTGCTCTTTGTAAAGTGCTAGGCGTTTGCACCTGAAAATAGTTCGCAGACGCTCCGACACTATTTATAACGGAACTTAAACGTAAATAAATACCAAAAGAGGATTTCGTTAATTAAAAGTTTTTATATAAAGTGAAATTTGAATGTTTAAATAGAGTATAGAAAATGTAGGGTTCAGCGATATAAACTCTATTTCACTGTAATACATTATAAAGTAAATAAACTAGACTTGTTATGTATATTTTAATTTCAACACACAAAGAAAAGAAGCTTGTCTAATTAGATTATATTCTAATAGTGTAGTGTATGCTTCAGATGACAGTCAAAAGATTATTTGACGATATATCTTTTGACGTTACTTTTATCTCGTTACGCTTGAAAGATTGTTTTCTCAGGCTTGTTGTAAAAATTGTGACAATAAATTGTGACAAAAAATAAAACGGAAATATTGAAAATTAAAAAAAAATATTTTTTTTTCTACGGAACTCTTAAACATGCACAATTTCATAAGACCCACGTCATTAATTTGCTTAAGAATCCTTTAATCTTGCAATTATGTATGAATAAACACAGTCATTTGTGTTGTACTGTAATATTTTTTCACCCCTTTTATTCTTTGTGTGAAGTTAATTCGACGTTAATTATAAATGCGGTCTTCACTTAGACACATAGAAGCGTTAAAAGCTGAATTGAAATTTATTTTCATTTACTTTAGGTTAATCTAGTCTTAATGATACTTCAGATTTTATAATGACGGCTATTTTCTATTTCCAAATTTAGCGCTGTGGTGTTAAGGCAAAGCGTGGCGTTGAATTCCGCCACTCACCACGCAAGAGTGTCAAAACTCTAGGTTCCCTCTGCTTAACCTGCTGTGTGCGGCTGTATCCCGCGTGAAGTTCTCGCGTCAAATTCTCAGTAATATTAATTATTTTGAATCTCTATTACAATATTATCATAATGATAGGATTATTACAAAAAACAATATAAAACGTGATAGCATTAATACTATATCTACATTATACGAATTGAGCGAACACAGCATTAGATTCCCCTTTGCTTAAGCATTTCGGAAAACTTTAAGCCCCCTGTTACAGGTAGCTGTGTTATTGATCGGAGTAAATACCACGAGATTTTAGTTTGTGAAAGTTCTAATGTGTATCTGAAATTGATAACAAACAATAAATATATTATATACGTCGGGTAGAAATTTGTATTGTATCTATTATAGTAAATAATTCGATGTTTGATAATTTTAGTTTAGTTATCTGTACACACAATAAATAATAAGTATTTTTTTTTTGCGATCTTATCTAATTTTGGAACCAAGGTTTGGAAAGAAGCCTATATTTTGCTCAAAATTTTTTAAAGTTCTTTGTGTTATAGTAACGTTTATATAAAAAAAGAAGGTTTTCAATTCTTCGGAGATCTTTATTTTATGTATCAACGATTATTCGAGGACACTTGAACCGATTTGGATAATTCTTTTAATGAACTTAAGTGTACTTAAGAAGATTACGCTAATTAACCTCATGTATGTAAAATTTATCGATAAAAGTAAAATAATTTAAATTGCACAATATTTCGACATATGCACGAGGAAATTAAGGTAATGTAATATATTAATTGCATACATACGTCAAAGGGCTGTAACAGCTGCCAACCGCGCCGTTTAATCATTACAATATTGATAATTTAATGTCTTTTCGTTAATGTCGTTGATCTCTATAATTTAATTATATTTTTCTTTTCTTTATTGATTATTCTTAGTTTATATTTATGAATGATATATTTATGTTTGTTTGTCTTGTAGTTCGAATTGTACTTGTGCCAAAATTAATTAATTCCTGTTTAGTAGGTTTTCCCTAATTGACAAACAAACAAACTCAATGAATACTTTTTAATAATTATATTAAATTTAATAATAAATGAAATAATATTTTTTTCCCCCGAGTGGGCGCAGAATCTACAACCGTCCTGTTTATGCGCTTGTGCCCCCTGCGCCATGAGGCCTCAAAATAAGCATTATAAATTACATTACATAAAAAACAAATTAACAGGAAGAAAGCCGGTTATTGGTTGAGCGCAAAAAAATCTAATTCCTCATAACTTTGTCAATCTATATCTATAGTTACTGCTACTCTTTGCATTTATATAGGCTTTAAAACAAAATGCACAAACAGATAAATATTCATATAATATATATACATATGCCGGTAAAGCCCCCGCAGCGACGACGTGTGACATTGGCTGGTTGTCTCCAAGCAGCTCCTGCAGTTTTAGTTATTTCCCCGCAGTCGTTTGTCATTTCTTACACCGCCTTCCCACATAAACACAAACACTCGAGGCGGAAGCCGTGAAATTTAGGAATCCCTTTGTGTCGAGTCGTCGGCACCCATTTTGCTTTTATGCCTTTAGATCTACAAATTTTCAGATTTATTCTTTGAATAAATTTTGCGGTAGGCGCTTGTCAGCTTTGAAATTCAATTGATTTCGAGGTCGACACATTGCTGACGAGATTCTTTCTTCTTTTTATTATGATATTTTTTTTCATTTTTTGTCTATGGAACTCTTTTGACTAGCTCTCATTTCCATGACGACCCTTCTAAATTCATTTTTCCCACTGTGATAATTTAATTTGTGCGTTTCGAAGCGTTGAAATGTCTTTTAAGTTAATTTCAAGTAGGCTTAGCTTTGAAATGTGAGTAAATTATATAATTCTAAACAAAACCGAAGTCGATGTTACGCAGAGGCACCAGAGAGTAACTGTACCGCTGCGGTTGTCAATTCGATCCTCATTTGGGGAATGAATTATTATTTAATACTTTCATTTCTTCGCTCTGGCACCAAGGTAAAAGTCTGGCGTTGAGTTCCGTGACTCACACACATTGCGTCAAAATTCGGCTGGAAGTAAGGAATAGAGTGTCTTAACACTAGATTCCCTCTTCCAACCCTGCTAAAAGCGTGATACATCGTGAAGCTGATTTTCTATACACCACCAATTCATTCAATAAAGATATTGAATATAATATTGCACTTAATATGTATATACATTTTAAATACAAATTAGTTGGAATAGCCTATTATAACATATATTTTATAATCCCGGAAATGAAATAAAAAGCCATTGATTTCTTGGAAATCCTAATTTTGACAAGAATTTAGCGTAAAATCAGTAAGCACGAACGTTTGCAAAAAAGTGACCGAAAAATAGTTCGAACTACACATAATTGGCTATCAAAATACTTTATGGTGATTATAATACACTTAGGTCACGACTGAAGTGGCCAAAGCTATTTACCGTCTTGTTTCATGTCTTCGCTGTCTTTCTGAGTGGTGTATTAAATACTCAATCTATTAATGCCTCCAGAATTCGGCAGAAAGGGGGGGAACTGTGTGTCTTAACACGAGGTTCCCTCTGCTTACCTTGCTGTTTACGGGATACAGCGTGAAGCTGATGTGTGAAATTAAATATTATTTAATTTATTATGTATATTTTATTGTTTTTTAAACTAATTATATTAGTGGTTCAAAAATATTTTTTCAATAATCTTTTTTGTGTTGATTTGAGACATAAGTTGTAAGCATACGTAGACATACTAATAAAGTACTAATAAAAAATTTTATACGAATCGTAATATATAAAAAATATGATCAAAGAAATATAAGATAATAAAATTTTAGTTAGTTGTCTTCGATAGGTTTCTTGTCGATTTTACTATAAAAAAAAATGGTTATAATATTTTATTATAACCTATACTGACTAAAACGTTGTAGTTTTGTTATATTAGATATTTATTAATAGCGTAATATTTAACTGTCTGCGTGTAAACGCCACGGTTTTTGGTAACATGGATAGTTATAAAAATTATGTCTATATATATGGAACTATATCGCGCATATAGCAGGTTAGGTAGAGGAGACAGGTGAGCCAAAGCACCCCGTTCACCATCGAAATATTCTTTTCTCCATATTCCGCTAAATTCTAGAAACATTGCCTGTTAAGTGGGCAGAACTAAACGCCAGGATTTGTCCGGTTACCAGAGGGAGGATATTAAAATATTTGATATTTCATTCCCCCGAATGGGAATCGAACTCATGGCTATCGCGTTTACACTCACACGATTTTAGCCTACGCCACGACGGCTTCGATCTCATTACGACAAAATCCCATGTAAAGATTTGAACCTATTAGTGTAATGTGAATTGTACATTTATATAATATCTAAATGGGTAATCTTGTTCTTTTTCGGTTAAAAGCTTACAATTGCATCCAGCATAACATAAATACAGCACAAGTCCCGTTCAAAACGGAAAGGGGACAAATAATTCAATCAGAGAAGGCAATTCGGTCTTTTGTGTACAAACCGCTCCCGGAAGCTGGAGCCCGAGGATTGATCAAACTATTTATACAAATCTATATCTTTTACTTTGTCTTACTTTATCTTGATTAATAATAAGAGAATCTGCTATCTATATATGCTTTTAGTGTAATTAGTTAGATACTGATTGGGAAGTACGTTTGGTACGATATGTTTTTTTTTTCGTTAGAGATATTAGATAAAAAGACAACTTTGTTTACCTCAACGTTTAGGTTACTTTTGAAAATAATTATACATAACATTATCCAAAAAGAATATGTCAACTTGAGGCCAGTTGTAGCGCAGTGGCACAAGCGTGCGAGGGATGTTGCGAAGGTTGTGGGTTAGATTCCCACTCGAGGGAATGAAACAGATCATATTTAAATTTTCTTCCAAACACGAAACAACTCCATAATTCGCCGGAAAGTAAGAAGCGAACATATCTTAAGATACAGGGTGTAGTTAAAAACACAAACCATAAAAATTATAGTAAATGCATAAATTGTCACCATATGATAGAACGACACTGGAAAGTTATATTAGAGGTTCATTCAGCGTTGAAACGAAGCCAAGAAACTTCGCTTATAGTTTTCAAGTTCACCGTACGTCCGCACCTGTTAGACAAGTCTTCGTTCTGAAATCTCGTCAATGTCTCATCAAACAATGTAATTAGTCGAAGAACAAACGCTGGCGACTTAGCGAATACTTGAGTCCCCATCACCTTGTTAGGGCAACGTTAATTCGTCAGTTCCTTACATTTTACTTTTTAATTAATTTTGACAAATTACCCTACCTTCTCAGTTTCTTTTTCGCTTTCGTTTAATTAAATACTGAAGTGACACTCACGTAACAGCGTGTCCGACACAAGAGCCTCCTTGTCGTTCTGTGTTTTGTGTTTATTAATTATTTTCAAGTGGTGCAATAAAAATTTAAATGAGCCCGATGAGAATATTTTCTTTGGTCTAGAACCTTTAATGGCTAATGGGTCAAGTAGTCTCTGGATAGTTTTTCCATTACATTCAAGAATACGCCGAGGAAAACCTTTTTAAATACCATTTATAAGCTTCCCCTTTATCGCTATACGCTTTTTATATCGTATATATGTTTGTGTACAGAAATTAAAATATTAATAATTAATGAGTGGGGATCGAACCCACAACCGTCGCGTTACAGTCATACCTTTATTCCACTGCGCCACGACGTGCTCAATGCTTGCTTGCTTCTTATATTACTTTGTCTATTATGCTTTCACATTTATCAGTTTTTATTTATATAAATAGTTTCGTTTCAATAAGAAACTATAATATGTTTTTAGTCGTTCACATCCTTGCCGATACCAACATCGATCATCTCATTTTCCCCTACATAAACAAAACTAAACGCAATTTTCGTGTTCGAGTCAATAGCTTAGAATAATAAGTGATGGTGAGTTATATTCAGGAACTGTGTATAATAGCCCCCTTTTATAACCACTGGTCCCGTTTTCATTTGAATCTCGATTTTATCAAAAAATTAAAAAAAATACACACAACAGTTTCACGCCATATTAATTTAATTTAATTTGGCCTTGATACCTTCTAGAGCGAAGAATATAAAAAAATAATTCATTCCCTCGAGTGGGAATCGTACCCACAACCGTCGCGTTGCAGTTACATGCTTGTGCCTCTGGGCCAGGACGGCCTCGATTTTATTCGGCTAACATTTTGTTACTTACGAGTCCACTGTTGAAGTTAGAGCATTGTTTAGTTTTGCCGCAGCTTAGCGAAGTTGGACGTATTCCAGATTGTATTATTGGTCAGAAAATTTATTACACTGTAAACTTTGACCTCCTCAAAACGTTTTGACTTGAACTCGCTCCTAATTTATAAGTCGATCATTCTTAGAAATTGTTATAGTTCTCACGTACAAAATTTTAGTTAACATGTTATGTTATATAATAACTAACATGTGGTTCGTTTATGTGTTTTCACGCAATAGCCCGTTTGTAGAAGCGTTTTTCGCTCAATTTTGACGGCTCAAACACTCAACGCAATCATAGCGAGAAAATGCTTCAGTAAATTGTATTTAATTTTTATAATATACTAAAAAAAATATTAGTTAAAAAAACTTTTTAAAAAATATGTGTAAAATGCTATTAAATTGAAGCGCCGACTGTATTTAAATTAATCGAGTGAGAATTATATAATATATTCTCATATTCTAATTTAGTAAATATTAAACTATAAATGTTAATTTTCGAATTCGACTTATTGTATAAAATATAATTAAGCCCATTACAAAATCATTTATTAAAATTATATAAACAAAATACATAGACAAAAACAAAAAATATAAAACTTATATTATACTATATATTATTTAACGTATAGACGGTGGTTACACTACAATATATGGAAGGCAATCCCGGGAACCTACTTTTACTGCTAGCTGGAATACTTCACGTGCCATTAATTTTTCCTCTTTGCATATTTAAACATACGCTACCCTCAAGACGGGAGATCAGCGTTACAATTGTAGTTTTAGGGGAACGGTTTCCTTGCAACACCCGCGCTGTGAATGTGTTGGCTTTTAAGTGAATTGATTTACAAGATTGTATTGTACTTGTTTCTTATTTTTTGCTTTTTTTCCATACTATTTTCTAATGAAGATAGGCTGTATATTCGATTTAAAATTTTATAATATATTGTGGTTTTTCGGAGATAAGTGTAAATGAAAAAGTACAATTTATAAAACAATTAGTCATATTTTAAGACTGAAGTCATCGTGGCTTAGGGGCACAAGTGTGCTCCTCTAACTTTTATTCCATACATAGTAGGATAGGTAATAGGACTCTCCATTCCTCCAGACGGAACTCAACGTCGCGTTTTATCTCTTTACCAGAACGACGACCACAACTGTCACCACCTTTGTGCCTCCGTCACGACGGGCTTGTAATACAGATAGGCATGTGTAATAAAATCTTGCCATAAATTAAGTAGAGAAAGCAGAAGAAAATTTAAAGAGTGTTTTTGTTAATTAATTAAAAAAATTTTGTTAATTTTACATTAAGAATATTGTAAATGATGAATCAGTAAGAAAGATTACGTCTTCATTTTAGACCAATCAAGTGATCGGTAAAAAGCGAGTAAGTAGTAAGAGACTGTCGGAATCTCCTCGTTTCTCATGTTAACAGAAACAAATAGGTTGGAAAACATTAAGCTCCATAGTTTCTAAACAAATATATACATTTTAATTATATTCACATAGATTTAAATTTCTATTGAACCTACAGCCAAATTGCATATATATGCAGACACTTCCTTTCTCTGTCAATGTCGTCAGAACATTTTTACAAATAAAATATCAAGTAATTGCAAAAAAATGTATTCAAAAATACAGTCTGAATCATAGCTTGTTTAAAGACATGTAAATAACGATGTCCTGGACTATAAAAGAATTTTCGTGTAGGTAGAATCCTCGCGAATGCCATATAGGCTTTAGTTGAACAATATACAATAAGTTAAGTTCTCAGGAAACTTTAGAAGGCCATTTAAAATATATAATATAAAAAATAAGTGACTTTACTTGTCGTCATCACGATTTCGTGACCAAGTTTTGAAAAAGTAGAAACCATAATTTGAATAAAATATTTAAAGTTCATTCAGCAAAGGATAAGATAGAGAGATTTTAAAGAATGATTCTGCTTCATCCTGTATCCTACTGATAGCAGGCAGAGGGAACATAGTGTTCTGACACGTGGTTTTCTTCATTTCTACACACATTCCGCCGAATTCTGGAGGCATCGCGTGTTGAGTGGTAGAATATAACGCTATACTTTGCCTCAACTATAGTGAAATGAATGTATTAAATATTTAATTTTCTTCAGTCATAACTTGTCGCACCTGCACAAAAACTCTATAAATAATATTACTTCTAATATATTATTTATTTCTATTGCATTATTGGGGAGAAACGTTGTGTTAGTAAAATATATCTAAGCGATCCATCTGCAACATATTGATTTCAAAAACGTTTTAAAAATAAGTTTCAAGTACAGAAATATGTTGGAAATATATCCAATAATCACTTACAAATTTAATCCATTACCTATAAAATTCCAGAGTAGCCACTGACTCCGGAATTGAGCATTTGGTCTCACCTTACTTCCTATTTGTCTGACCAAGGAATTTAAAACCTTAAATCTTGGACATAAATGCTTTTTAAACAGCATTTGTAGTATGTTTTGTATATACTTGTCCCGGCGGATGTCGGCGACAGTTACCTTATTTGGACTCGGTCCAGACTCGGGGGCAAACTTTTATGTTATTTCAATGTGGTTGAAGTAGAAGAATTGTTTTTCTATGGTCGATCTGTAGGTAAATAGAATTGAGCTTTTTCACACTATATTATTACACTTCTGTACTTATGTTTTACAGTCAAATAATAATAATTTTTTTTTGGAAATCTCTTCTAAGCCTAAAGCACTAGCGAGCTTTTAGATGTTCTTCACAACGAAACTCAATTATTATAACATTATACACGTTACACATACATTTTTTTATTATTAGTTTTTTTTTTAGTAAATCTCTTCTTTACTATTTAGGATATTAATAATGTTAATTTAATCTATATTCGATATCTAAATTTGTATCAGATATAGGTAAATAATTTATCTATCGATATATTCCATTATTTAATTTATTAGTTAAAAATATGAAATTGTTAAATTTATTATTTCATTGTTCACAATCACTTATAACTTGTGAAATTATTATTAAAGATTTAAATTCCTGTCAAGGTGACGTGAGCAGTGTAGTAGGTGTATCGACATGCAGAAATTAATGCGCTTGTATTGTAACATAGTTGTGTCGCTAAAGGTTAATTTTAGATATCAACACAAAATTCCATAAAATAAATTCTACACATTCGTTGCACTCGTGCCGCAGGAGCAGAAGCGAGTGAGGGTAAACGCAACAGGTTGTACGTTCGATTCCCGAGAAGATGTAATATTGAAAAGAAAAATTAAATATGAAATATGTTATATGTTATATTCTTTGCTTTGGCGTCGTCCACTCAACGCACAATACCTCAAGAATTCGACGGAGAGCGGAGAATGAAAATATCTTAAATTACATTATTTCTCAACTTCCCTCTGCCTATCCTGCTATGTACAGGATACAGCGTAAAGAGTATAAAAAAATGTTTATTATAATATGATGTACATTATTCTTTCCTTTAAAAAGTGCATGAAACAATAGAAAACACCCAATTAGCCTTACACCTACATTCTGAAGTAAACGCTTAGGATATACTTGTTATTAAAAAGACGATATTATCTAATTTTTTTTTTGATAATTTATAAGTTTTATATTTAAAGACGAAATATTTTAAAAACAAATTCAATATTGGTTGTGATCAAATTGAAAGACTAAAAAATGTTAGCTTAACATGAAAATCCAAAGAAGTTACGAAAAGAGCTCATAATGGTTACGAAAGGGTAAATAAGCCCAAAAAGTAGACCGCGAGCTGCCGGATGAGAAGAAAAAAACAATTCCGAAAATTATGTAGTTTCGTTCTCTATCCTTTCTCGTTTAACCGCATCACGTTCTCGTAAAGGTTCTTTTTAGAAAGTTGGTCGGAGGCCAATTAAGCCAACAGGCGCCGACGTCCGCCCGTCTTCCTGCGTTCACCGCCGTTAAATCGTTCTGCAAGGCTTTGTGGCTAAGCTAGTTAACACTCATCTTTTACAGGAGTTAATGTACAGAGACGATTTGGACATTTTTATATATTAATTTAAAATTATTAATAGATTCTAAGCTCCCTAGTTCATGAAATCTATTAAAATGACGTTATTTAAGCAGCTACCATCATGGCGACACAAGCGTGCGACTGTGAACGTGAAGGTTGTAGATTCGATTTCCACTAGGGGGAATTGAATATTCTATAATTTAATTCACCCGCTTTGTGTCTTTATGTCAGTATCCACTATTCAAATTAAATCTGTATACAGTTACTGCTGCAAAAATCACTTGAATGTTCAAATGAAATCAAAGAAAATGTTATTGAGATAAAATGCGTGTTTTAGTTGTAATATAAAAAACATTCATATATATTGTCATATAAGCGCTGATTTTACAACTACCGTTTTCTACCGTTGCTTACAAATTAAAAAAATAATATTGTACACGAAATTTAAAATGTACTTTACTGAGTGCTTAACAGTTGGTGTTGTTCAATATAATCAAAAATTAACTTTTATTGGCGTGCCATTAGCTATTACATTGCGATCAAGCAATACTAACATGTTTGCAAGAGGTCAGTCGTGACGCAGGGGAACAAACGTGTGACTGTAAGCGCCGCAAGTTTTGGGTTCGATTCCCACTCGAGGATCGAGGATACCTCGAATTCGCCACAATGTGAAGAACAGAGTGTCTTAACACTTGACTCCTCCCTGTTACGTGCGGGATACAATATACAAGATACAGTAAACGTTATTGTTACATCTGGACGACACCTAATTCGTAGATTTCCATTACATCAATTGCAACATAAAAAGTTCAGGGAAGTAATAATAATAGCTTGAACCTATTTGGCAATAGAATGTATCGTAACGCTCGTAACTTATTTGGGTGAGGAAGAGAGCCGAAGGAGACCAGGCTACGCAGTGCAGCAGCCGAACGGGATCGCAATGCGTCGGGCAAGGCGGCGCCGGCCACTTGGCACTGCTCTCGGTCAACGTCCCCGCTACCATAAAAGCCTCCGAAAGCTTGAGCCAAAACAATTTTACCAAATTCCTTGCCAGTGCCCCAATACGCATGACTTTACGATCTTCTTTTGCTCTCATTTGACACTTGTTTTATTTAATAAAGATCTGTTGATTGTTGATATTTTGTTAGTATTCGTTTGTGAGGCGCCTCGGTATTTGTCACGGCGCCAGACTTAGAACGAAAAGGTTATTTAATTTAAATATATTTCGAAATTATGTCATTAAATGTCGATGATGTTTTGAATATTCAAAACATCAATACACACCAATGTGATAGGAAATATATTTTTTTAGAAAAATTTAATGTTAAATGCTATTTAATATTTCTTGAAAGTTTCTTATTAAGAAATTAATTTCAATTATATTAAATCAATAATTTTAATAAAATCAGCTTCTCGCTGTATCCCGCACACAATAGGGTAGGCAGAGGGAAATAGTTATAAGACACTTCGTTCCCCACTTTTCGCCTCAATAATTTTCAAATAATATTATTAAAATAATATAATTAATTTAATAAAATAATCTAATTATTGTTGACCAAAGCAATTAAACTTTGATTAAGTGTTTGTTTTTACTAATTGATTAATAAATTAATATTTTAAAATAAAATAGTAATCATACTTAATTTTGCAAGAAGAATAAATAAAACAAAAAAAATTAAGGAAATATAAATTTATTATCACAATTCATAAATAAGTATCTAAATTCGATTCTAGTGCTTAAATCTAAAATATAAATTAATATTTTAATCTAAACGAGACAAGAGATTCCTTTTGCGGACGCATGCCTTGTTATCGATGTTTGTACAAATGTTCTAAAATGTATGAATAATTTCGTCCTTATAATGTAAACGGATGTAAAGTATGAATTTTATGAAAAGAATTTTAGGCAAAACGGTATCAAAATGTCACAGTCGTGAACTCGTGACTTATGTATTACGATTTAACATAAGCTTGTTGTACATATATTTATATGTATATATGTATATCGTCTACTTATTTCAAAATACTGATTTGTATGAGGAAATTGTTAGGAAATATTTTCATGTTCAATTTGAGCGGCAATTTTTCTAGTTGACCTTTTCCAGTACCCATTTTCCGGAGTAAGGAGTCTCTAACCTCTTCAGTTTGGGACGGAAACCGTTCTCGTCGGCGGTGTAGTCCACTCTGTACATAAAGCCATCAGGGCCTATGTATTCGTAAAAGCCTTTTGACGCTATCCCTTCATCGATTGTATTTGCGTTCTTCAGGACGGCGTTTTCCTTTGCACGAATTTTGTTTTCGGTTTCGAAACTGGAACAAAGTAAATGAATATTTTAGTTTTATCTTAATTAAAATTTTATACAAGTTAAATATTTTATTGAATATCTCATTATGCAAATTAAGGTTATATGTCACGTATTTAAACGAGATGAACTTTGACCACAAAGCTACGCAGATCTGAGCAATAGTGTTGTGACCCGTTTTTTAATCAGATTTAAGTTCAAAAACAATCATTGTACAAATGGATTATTGTATTTTGTTATTTTTATATCATCATATAATTAATAAATTATAATATTGTAAAAAAATTAATATAAAATAAGATATTGTAACTAATTGTTGTATTTATGTACTATACTAATTTATCTATGTATATTATATTATACAGCCATCGCGAACTCTAATGAGTTTCCATATATGCCTATTTATTTATTTGTTAATTTGAAACACTCATTCTGAATTGAATGATTGATAGGAATGTCGATCGTTGATCTATCAGGAAGTTTGTAATTTGCTGTCGTCCTTGAGTGACAACTGTCATCATTTAAAGTCTCTTCTGCCTTACTTAAACCATTAATTTTATCTAACTGCCAAATTCTACCAGAAGAATTAGCATAACGACTCTTCTCAGCTATCTTATATGCAAATATTCAATAAGTCCTATTCAGATATGCAAGGTCGATATTGTTCCGACGGCGACAAATTATATATATATATATATAAAATATGAAGAAAATATATATTAATATTTTTTGGCGTCACACTTTATATCAATATTTCATAATAGTCATAAGGAAATAGGAAATTTAAGTTCATTGAATTATTTTATACCAAAACTGACATTGATTTGACTTATTTCATTTGTGCCATCACACAAATGAATTATTTCATACGAAAAATATCATTTTATATTTACAATTATGATTTTTTAGTTTTTTTTAAAAGTTTAGTATGAAAGTGACATCTACTTTACTATCCACATCTAATATAGCTGTATAGGCAGAGGGAACCTGGAACCTGGTGTTATAATATTACGTTCCAACTATCAATACGACTCAATTTACTCAATAGCACTCAATTTCGCTCCCCATTTTCTACTGAACTCTGAAGTCATTGTGTATTGGCCCATAATCAGAACGAAGAAATAACAAAATATTCAATATTTTACTCCTCCGAGTGTGAATCGAACCCACAGTTGTCGCTTTCACAGTTGGACCCTTGTGCTACTGGGCCACAACGGCCTGAAACTATACTATTATTTAATACTCACACAAAATCATATTTGTCCTCGTTGTAGTTGTGCTTCTGATTCAGAATCTTGATACCATTGTTTTTGTAATATCCATCCTTGTAGTAAGGATTGTATTCTTCTGGAGGTTGCTTCACAAGCCTGTACACGTCTTGCGAAGCTGACTCCTCGTAGGGCTCGTACTCGTGCGCGTACGGTCCATAGCCTCCGTCGTAGGGATTGTCTAGATGGATGTAGGGATTCGGTACGTGTATGTATTTGCCTTCATCTGTTGGTATATATCTGAAAGAAAAGTTTTCTTGTAGTCAATATATTTATTTTTTAGTTTTATAGTTTTTTTAATATAGTCGGTTTGTCCGTCAATGTCGATACTAAAAACCGTATCAAAGTTACCTGAATTACAT
This sequence comes from Heliconius aoede, assembly GCA_037355905.1. Taxonomy (NCBI): domain Eukaryota; kingdom Metazoa; phylum Arthropoda; class Insecta; order Lepidoptera; family Nymphalidae; genus Heliconius; species Heliconius aoede. The sequence goes on along the minus strand of JBAIZZ010000158.1, from coordinate 215,280 downwards.
GGTGCGATCGGAGTGGCACTAGTGTATATGTAACTATAGATGTATGAACAGACACTTATGGTTTTTTATAAACAATAAATGATATAAATAATGATATAAAAAAAATTCTTGAAGTCAGTTTTTATGATTAAAATACACATCTAGCATTATTTATTAAATTATGCCAAGCTACATAATATAAATCCTTAATACATTTACTTTTCAGTTGCTGATATTGTTTTCTAAAATCTTATTTACTCGAGGGGCTATTGCTAAAGTAACAGCGCAAACGTTATAAGCTTATTTTTATTTTAAAACCTCTTGCTTTTAGATGGAGTTGAATAATTTAAGAATTTGTTCATTTTAGTTATTTTACTAAAAAAATATCAGTTAATATCTTTTGCAGTGGCTTAACTACTTCAAAAAATATATTACTTAGAAAAAAAACTCTTTAAGCTTACAAAAAGTTTCCAAGAAAGCTTAATAGAGCTTTATATGTAGGTTTATTCGCTTTTTATGAAGCTAATATAATTTAAATAAATTTTATTTAAATATTAAATCCGATAAAATGAATTTATTTTTTATTTTCAATATATTGCACATAATAAACAAGTATTCGTATGACCTTTCAATATAAACAACCTATAAGATAAATTCCGTTTTAACTAGTTATTAATATCTAAGTTTATAAAACAAATAGACCTGGATGTGTTGCATTAATTATGAAATACTTATACAGTGACATTTACTTACTTGCCATTATCGCCATATTTATATGGATTCCATCGGCCGTCTTCTATAGGTGAGGCGACGGCTGCGCAGACGCAGAATGCAACAACAAACTGTAAACAAAAACATTTATTATTTATTTAATTGCATAAGTTTATAATATATAAATAAGTGTAATTTCTTTTGAAATATTTAAATATATTTAATAAATTGTACCTTTACTTTCTATTTTTTAAAATAAAAAATAGAAAATTAAATAAAAATAACATTATTAAATATAATAAAATTATATATCGAAATAAATTATTTCACAAATTATAAAATATATACCGCAAAGCTGTTCATCCTGTATGCACTACTTTATATTACTCCAGATAGTGAAACACTACGTATTACTCGTACGTCACTACACTGCAACAGATCACTACGCGGAAATCTATCCACTAGCCCGTGTACGCTCCTAAGAGAATATCAAAACAATATGATGATTTCGAAATCGACGCTTGCTTTTATACATTTGCTACATCAGCTCATCTCTTTGCGGGAACTTATTCACGCACACGTATCATCTCTGTCGTACACACACACGCACACATTGATACACATTATATTTTGTATATAACATTTTTAATAAGGTGTTATGATTTCTGGGCGTGGGGGTGTGGTTTGTGGCCCACCACACATTCTTTCCTTATTTACGACTGTCTCATACATTGTATATTTTGGAGACACAAGTATGTCCTTTTTTTCCATTTTCTTTTTTATTTATAGTTTACTGTTTATTTTTGGGCGGAAAAATTTATTACGTTTATATTTTATGTTGGATTTTGTTTTTTGGAGTTTAAGTAAATACATACTGAGATAATATCAACGGTTTTGTAGGGATCTTTTTTTTATTTAATTTTTTTTTTCTTAACATGTAACTAATTAGCAAAATTCCTTCATATGGTGAATAATTAAAAGTATATAAAGAAGAAAAGATACAAAGAACATACATGTAAAAAATATAAATAGTTAATAACTCTGAAATTTTTAATATATTAGTATACCAGTTCAGGTCTCTGTGGCGTCAAGATGTTTATCACATAGTTATCTTAATTTTTTTAGTTATCAATTAAACAGGTTCATTTTAATTGCAAAGTAAGTTTTCTAATGAAAATATGATCCATAACATTAGAGGTTCCAAGTTGGAATAATCTTTTAACATCTTTTTGTCATAAAAATCAACACAAATGATAAATTTGAGGTGAAATTTTATTATTTTATGTCATGACAGAAATAATAATCGCATAGTAAAAGAATGTGAAAATTGACACCTTCTAAGAAACCAATAAAATTTATTATTCTAAGTATTCTTAATTCTTCTACTTATAAATTGGCCTTGTAAAGTTTCACTTGAAATTACATCCGTTTTAGAGGAAACAGGTTGACAAAATTTCCTAATGATCGGGATTGCCCACTAAAGCTTGTGAGTCTCTCTCCAATACAAGAATTTATATTAGTTAGTACCCAAATTACTCATTAATTTGTCATATATTATTAATAGTATTTTATTATTTTTATTTTAGGAACATATTATAAATTGATATTATTTTTTTTTTGGCAATGCATTCAATTTTCTCCTTTCTAGCCGTCTTTTATTGGCGAAATTTAATTCCATGCTTTTTATTATAATATAAATATTATTATCATCCCGAGGCTTTGTGGGATTGGAGTTGGAACCTACAAACATCACTTCCAAAGTCTAACGCTGTGTAGTATAAATAATAATATATATTATTATATTTGATCCATTTTTTATAGTTCCGGTTTATTTATAGGAGGGAATTATTTATTTACAGGCAAAAAAAGAAACAAATGCTACAAATATATTTTTATTAATAATGATATGTTTTTTACGATATATAATTTTTCATTACAATTGTTCTGAGATACGTTTTATGATAATTCCTTAATGTTGACTTCCAAAATAATATTCGCCAAAAAATTCAATAGCTTTATCTCGAAAGCTTATATCGTTTTATATGTATGTTCATGAAATTCCATCAGTCCAAATTACCGGAAAAAATATAACAACAAAAATATTATTCGAATTTGAACCTTAGAATATTTTGATAACTTCTGCAAAATTACAGAAATTCTCGTTAATCACCCAAAGAAGACAAACAGTCGTTATCACAACAATAAATAACGTTCTATTTGATAAAACCGTATCCGCTACTGTATTGCGTATTTGTCTCAATCTCTTATCTCCAAAATATTATTATACAAGGAATATTAATGAATCACTTTTAGGTTTATTAACCAAATGTTCAAAGGAATTCGGTTATTATAACGTTGTTGTTGTGACAAAATTATAAAAAAATAAAAAAAAAATAATTTATTTTACTTCTAGGAAGTTTCCATTATACGGATTTTATGTTGTGACGCATCACTGTGGCGCCTCCCGACGCTGTCGGTGATAAATATTAGATATTATAGTTTAATACAACGTATATGAAAGAATAAATTGTGAATTTATATATAACTTTATTCAAATGTATAGGTTTTTATGTATTATGTAAGGTATTAAGTTTTAAGCCGGATGCTCGAGTTGGTCTCCCATGTAATTACATACATAATATACTGTAAATTTCTGGATTATTCTTCAAAAATGCATAAGCTTTTTTTTTTGCTTCATGGTGTAAGAACCTCCGGAACCCATTGTGAACATACTCTGTTACCCATTTATATCCGAAATTTGAACTTGAACTGTAAACGAAGTTCTGTAAATGAAGTCAGCTTCTGTCTGCTTTAAATAATTTCGAATATTTTCTTATTCCCATCTTCATAAATTTTGCGATTATCAGCTGAATGATAAGATACATCGTTTTCCACTTTCTTGTATATTTGATATATTTTTAAACCTACTCTTGATATTTGAACCTGTAACTGCTATGGGTGTGTAAGCATTATGGTTTAAAGAACTTATAAACACTCAGAAATTAAATAACTGAATATCTACATCTACATCTTTTAAAATATATTATATTAATTATACTCTTTCGATAAAGACGTACTCTCCAAAGAGGTTACTCCGACGGTTACCAGCTGAGCTTTTTTTTATATTTTATTCTCATTAGTATATTGATCACCATTGCTAAATAAATTTTATTACTTGATGTTTATATTTGTGATGGACCAGATGATAACTGACTAACTCATCCATGACATTAGAACTGCCGTGAACAGTGACCGTTAAAGAAACCAGCTTTTTGATTGGTTTTTCCCAATTGTGGTTCAAAATGACTTTGATTTTAATAAGCCAGTATGACAAATCCCATATCTTTTGATACGATTATTCTGCTGAACGAAGTTTCCTCAATAAAATCTAGAATGAAGTATTCGTAAAAAAAATTATCTTTGCGTAGAAATCATAAATAGCCTGCCAAATTATCGTGCCTATTTTAGCAATTTACAATGTTTTGTAGAGATTTTGATGAAAATCAAATCGTTTAATAAGCATACCACCAAACGTTTGTGAACACATTATCGTATTCTTAAATGACAGCGTTGCCCATTGCCGCCCGGTTTTGGGCTTATTTATATTTATAAAAAATTGAGGGTAATATTTAATTTACCATTTAATGTTCCTGTATAAATGAAAAAAGTGAGAAAATATTTTTCTACATTCAAGAAAAAATGTTCTACAGAGCTTTAATATTCCTCCAACCTAATAATTTACTAATAAATTACAACATTTTTATTCCATAGCATAGCATTTGGCATATCACTTACAAAAGGAATAGAGGTCAACAAAAATTAATAATGATCGTCATACATTACACTCAATGTGACCTACCTAGTGTAAGTCGTCAGTTCCCGGCATTACCGTTGTACTTTTTGTCGAAAGCTCATTTATAAGTTATTGATTGATTTGGGACGCGAGATGAATAGATCTTAATTGTTGTGAGAATAAAAAAGTTACATCCACACGTGAGTACAATCCTAGCGGTAAGTTAATGTGGCGCCTAATTTACTATAATGTAATAAGTGAATGTAAAAGAAATGTAATAGGAGATTATTTTTAATTATTATATCCAGATGTTACATGTTAGCGCAGGGGCCCAGGCGTGTGGCTGTAAGCGCGTAAGTTTGTGGGTTCGATTACTACTCAAGTAAATTAAAATATTTACTATTTTCATATTGGTCGCGGCGTTGATTTCCGCCAATCAACATGCCTTCAGTATTCTACTGAAAGTGGAAACATAGTGTCTTACATTAGATACCCTCTTAGACACATAAACAATTCAATTCACATTTCAATTTTTTATAAACGTTTCTTCTTACCTTACTAAGTAAATCGCGAAATCACTTAAATAATAAAAAATACTTACAAATGGGACTTGAACCCACAACAATGTTATGGCCTCAATTTTTAAATTCATTATCATTAATAACTTCAGCCTACTTGTCTTCCATTTTTTTTTCTCAAACGAATTACTAGACAGTGACAAAACTTACATCGATATGATTTTGACATTAGACGTGCCAAAGGTCAAACAAAGGCTTTAAAAATTCTCACAATAAAACAAGATCTGTTAATTTATGGGCACATATTTTTTTTTTATAAACTAGTAATTACAGTTTTTAATGTAGTTTTAAACAGAACATATCCTTATATTATAATTTTTTTATTTCATATTAAAATACATTGTTAAATATTATGTATTAAATTTATCTTTGGATATAGTTACAAGTTAGACTAACCAATACTTAAAATTACACAATATTTATAAAAATAAAAAAAATCTAAATCATGTTATCTTCTAATAAATATTAAAATGTATCCACTGATTAGTCGGAATGTTGAAGGTGGACATGGGTGTGCGGATGCGTCATATCGACGTCACTAAACGAGATTGGTCATCAAACGAGATTTCCTAATTTTGAGGAAGAGACCTTACGCCCTTTTAGTTATAGTGTCATTAAGATTTCTTTAAAATCGCATACAATACATAAATTTTGTTGAATAACCTTTGTGAAATACCCAATATTTATTATTCACTAGTGACCGCTTGCAGCTTCGCCCGCTTGAACTAAAAGATTATCGATTAACTTATCTGCATTACTTTCGAATTCTTATAAAAATGTAATTTTAAAAATAATTTCATCATCGATATTGAGAAATTAAAATTTCAGCCATGAATAATAAATAATAAATAAAATTGTAACGGACACCAGTCCGTTACAATTTTATTATATGTATGAATAATACGCAATTCGTAAGTATGTAGGTGTTTGATAAATTGAAATGAATTTTCGATACAATGGCATAGGAACGGCCAAATTTGGTAACAATAAAGGCGAATTGTCGGTATTATTTTACTTTATATCTCTCTCTTTATTTTAACTTTTGAATGTTAAATGTGTGTTAATATAAAAGATTGTCGCTTTATCTCATCTTATCGCCTCTATCTTATCAAACAGCTGGTAACAAATGTTAAGAACGAACACTGTTGAGAGAGCTCAAAGTTTTATTCTTATAAGCGCTAATCAATATGAAATAATTTATTTATCCGAGTGGACATCGAACCCACGCCCGTAGTGTTGAAGACACGTTAAGAATCTCCGTTGTCTCCATTCATGTTAATATGAAAAGAGAGAAACGAATTAGAGAGAGAAATAAATTTAAAAAATAATTTCTCTCTACCACTGTACCATTATGCCTTCAAAAATATAATGATTTATAAAAATTTTTATCTACAAGAGTAAAACACATTTGACACAATAATTCTTTAAAAGAGATAACTTTCGAAACAAAATAAATAATGCGCATGTTCGCTCACACATCGTAGTGATTTAGTATATTTTTTTAAAAATCCTGTTATAAATCCAAATATTCGAATTCCATACTACCCTTTTCAAGATGTTATCGCTTCATTTAATTAAGAGTGTTTACTTTGTCTTATGTGTAAAAGGAATTTAGGCTTATTGGTGTCACATGAGTGCGAGTAGTCCTTTTTTTTTTTTGTGTAAATTCCGATTTTATATTAAATTTATTATAAATTTTATTTGTAAAAAGAAAATAGATACATATCCACTATATTTTATAAGTTCAGGTGGGCACCTTGCCAATTGTGTAAATAGCAATGAATTCAAATATAAAGTATATTCTTTCACTCTTATAAAACCGGATGTATGTTTTCGGCTTCACGCTGTATCCCATATGAAGCTGGGCAACAGAGAGAACCTAGTGTTTATACAGTCCGCTTCGAACTTTCCGCAAAATTCTGGAGGCCGCTTTCTGGACGAACGGTACTCTGAGGCTCACCGAAGAATGAACTCAATACTACCCATTTAAACCTCCCTACCTAAGTGTAAGTGGAGACGCCGCAGGATCGCTCGGCATAGAAAGACCGCGACCCACCGTCGTCCTTAGGGTAAGCCTCAACAGCCTCTATGGCTGCATTCGGAGGCCGCGACCTGCCTCAACACCAGAGCGAAGAAATTAAAATAATAAATAATTCATTTCAGCAATGACATCCACACGATACGAATTAGAATACTTAAATTTATGTTTTATTTTTATTGCTTATACGTTCCTTGGTTATTAATTCATCGGAGTCCTCTGCTCTGCCTTATAGAGTGCTAACTATTCCGATCTTGTACTGTCCACACAAACCCCAGCACTTGTAAATTATATAAAAGGTAGATACATATTATATAGTTAATAAAATTTCACTTTAAATTGTGCTTGCTCAACTAAGCGTTTATAAAGTTCCTACGAAAGTCCCTGCTACGACACCTGCCTTAAGGTATTTACTGATTAAATAGTGTTGTCTAACGGAGTTTTATATTAATTAATAATAAAATCTTTCTGATTTTAGTTCAAACGTAAATCATTCTGAACACGATTGTTTGAAACACATATGTTCATAGATATGTATGATAGGTACATAATATATATTTATATTAAAAATAGATAATATAAAAAAATTGTCTTATATTATCTCAAACAATCAAAAAATTCGGAAATTGGAAGTGGAAATTGGCTAGCGGAGTGTCTTAACACTAGATTCCTTTTGCCTATCCTGCTATATACGGGATACAGCGTGAGGTTCTCCTTTTAACTACAATATTATAGTATAATATTTCATACATTAACTTCAAATATAATGTAAGTTAACGCAGTTAAAAATCAAAATTGTTCAATAAGCGAAGTAATCGACCACAAAGCGTTGCGGCGAGCCCGAAACGGCACACGTTTTGGTAATGTAAAATTGCCGCAGCGCTCTGTGGACTTTCATCGATAAAGTTTGTAATCAAATGCTTATTTACATAGTTAATGCTCTCTTTTTTATATATATGATCATTTAAGGTTGGTTGTCTATTGTGGTGCAGCGATGCAACGTGTCCGTGTAAGCACAATTCTACATTCGATTCCCACTCAGGAGGAATCAAATCTTGAATGATTTTTATTTTCTCGCGTTGATGACAACTTCGCCACTCAATACGCATTGCTCCATTGGAAATGGAGTGTTAAACACTCATTTTCCAATTTAAATTTAATTTGAAATATATCTTTTAAAACTCTGATAACTCTACAGACATATTTGGTCCGTCAATTTTGAACTTCAAATATTTACTCTCAATTGATTATAATATTCAGACATTAGCGCTTTTTCTGCCTGGTTTATGCGAAAATCGACGGATTGGTGTGAACAAATGGTTTAATCAAGGTACTATTTTCAATATGGCTTATAACAAGACTAGGTAAGATATAATTTTATTAGAAATTCGAATAAAAAATTAAACAAATAAATGGTATAATTAAAACTTATAAGGCTACAATCTAATTTTAATGTATTAATATATCTGTTATAAAATCATTTTTCTTTTGACTTTTAGATGTCAAAAGACGACATTTAAATATATTATATATATTTGTTTGATTTATAGTCTTTCTCCTTCTCCTTTCTTGTATACTTTTTTCTAATAGACATTCTAAAATCTTATTATTATCTGTTGGATTTATTAGCTGTATTTACATTTTTCAATCTGTTATTTATATTAATAACAAATGGAATCACAAGTGACTGATTAGCTATCTAAATCTAGATAACGATTTGCGGAGATTAAATTAAAAATAAGGTTTTTTCGCTTTTGAAGGCAAGTATTGACAGTGGCGCAAAGGCCCAATCGTGTGACTGTAAACGCGACAGGCTGTAATTTCGATTCCTGCTCGAGGAAATGAGCTTGTGTTGAAAGAAAACGCGGCGTTGAGTTCCGTCACTCTGCCTATTCTGCAGTATGCAGCTTAAAGCTTAAGAAAGAAAAAATGTAAAAGATAAGCTTTATAATAAGAACAACTAGTCAAATATGAATAAGTTGTGCAAATTTTATGCACCCCAATTCATGAAATATTAACTCAGCAAATAAGGGGTGATTCGAAACAGTAAATTGATTTGAAATAAGAGCATAATACAACCTTCACAAGTAACACTCATGACACTAAAGCTCTTTAAAGTCATCAAGTAATATATATTATTTTTATAAATACAGTAAATACTTGAGTATGCGTTATTTTCACCCTTTTGGTTCCGCCAATATATTTTAACAATATTTTATTTAAGTTATTTTTAATATGTATAACGTTATTTCTTTACAATTCAAGAAGTTAATAACATACATCTTTACTAATAACATACAGCTATTTTTTTTTGCATTACATTACATATTATGTGTATTATTTATTATAACTTTTTTGCATTCCATAAGACAAAATTTCTTTCTTATCTATTCGTTGAAATCGGTATGCTTAAATTTGCGTTTTCAATTATTAACTTTAATATTCAATATGTACCCGTTTATACGTACGTATAACTACAATATGTAATTGTAATTACAATATTTAGTTGTACGCATAAACGGAATTTATATCGAGAATCGACCCGCAATCTTCGCGTTTACAGTCAAACGCTGCGGCATTGAACATATATTATAATAAGACATTAGTGTATTCCAAATGGGCAAAGCCGCGAGTGGAAAATTAGTATATTTATAAATATTAAATTCTAAACTTATATTTCCTATAGTGTTTTTATCATGCATATATTATACTATTATTGAACAGATAAAACGGTTTTTATCCTATTCACTGGGAAATCTAACTGCTAACTCATCGTCAGTGTGACGCATAATTGTGAAATGTGAACGTATTATTACATTAAACTATTTATATTATTTACTGATTATTTATATTTAGCGGCCAGTCATGGCGCAGGGGCACAAGCGTGCGATTGTAAATGTCACAGATCGTGGGTTTGATTTCAACTCCAGGAATTCAAATATTAAATATTTTCATGTTTATTTCAGTTATTTTATATTTTCGCTACTAACACTAAGAACTTCAATATTTACAAGTATAAGTCCACTCCACACTGTCACGGAACCCTCACGTACACTCGCCCACGTATTTCAATGCATTACCTAAATACCAATATGGATAAGTGTCGTAAACATTCGCTAAGGTACATTTAACACGGTTAGTCAGAAATTCACAAAAGCTATAACAGAAATCACATTAAAACCCTGCATACAATTCTTTGTCAAGCAGAAACCGTTGTTTTCTAATTTAGAATATTATTATGAGGAAACAAATTTGGGATTAACCGAAGTAATTTATAAAATTAACGGTTATAGAAGTAGAAGGCTGTTTCTTTTTTTTTCACCAAAAAATAGGACTGAGGTCAGCCGTGGCGCAGGGGCACAAAGTGTGACTGTAAACACGACTGGTTGTGGGTTCGATGCCGATTCGAGGAAATGAAGTGTTTACTTAACTTTATGTTTTCATTTCTTCGCTCTAGTATCGAGATAACACGGCAACATGCCTTCAGAATTGAAACGTCGATAAGGCGGAAAATGGTTGAAAGAGTGTCTTATCACTAGGTTCTCTCTACCCTGCTGCGTGCTGATTTCAGCGTGACGGTGATGAATAAAAAAAGTTAAATAACGTTAAAGTACTTGTAACAAAAGACTCGTTACGTTCGTTAAAAATACATCCTTATAATTTTATGATAGCTTTATGGTGTATCATCGTAACAATGCCAGTTTATACCTGTATGTATTGTAAAAAAGCTGTTACTAACGGCATACGGTACAATCAGTTCCATAAATAAAATCTCATAATTTAAGAGATTACTTTTAAATATCATGTTAATACTTAGAAGTGAGTGAAGTGAGTGAGTCACTACTACCTTTTACTTCCATCATACGTAAGAGTATCTCGTATATACTCATGATTTTTAACATCTTTTTTTTAACTATTTAAAAATTTAGTTCTAAGAGAAAACTTAGTGTTATGACACTCCGTTTGCCCATGCGTGTTGCCATTACTGGCGACGTGACTCTGCCACACGTACTTTAGTCGCTTCTTACGACACCGACAGTACCAGGGTGATCCTATTCTAAGCCGGGATCGCACGGCAAAAGTTTCCGATTTCCTACCCAGTTTATTGAAAATAATTAATTTCCCTAAATAGCAATCAAACTTACAACCCTCGCGTTAACAGATAGACGCTGCGCCGCGCCGCCAGTTAAGCGACTATAAGTATATACATACTCTCTCACGTGTGGCGCAGAAGAAGATTATTAAGGATTTAAAATTTAAGGAAAATTAGACACTTTAAATTGTTTTTTTTTAAAAACTATTATTAAAGTAAACAAATAATATTTACTAAAAACATACACATATATGCAAAATATATTTGCATTTATCTAAACGCTAATTCGTACTCCTCATTAAGACAACCTATTAAATACCCACGCATTTTGTACATATATTAAAAAAAATAAACACATCCATATATTTCTTGGCAATTATTTAACATTAATAATAATAACAATAAAAATTCCTCAAAGACTTCCGCCTAGTTATGAGATGAATAGTTTTGGTTAAAATTTTAATCTACATATTTGTGTCTTATAAAGAATTGTTAATATATATACATATATACATTTATATGATCTCTATATATCATTTCAACGCATGCACTATAAATAGAGAATTCGGCAGAAAGTGGGGAACGGACTGTCTTAACAATAGGTTCCCTCTGCCTACCCTGCTGTGTGCGGGATACAGAGTGAAGCGGGATTTTTTTTTAAAATACAAATATCAGAAAGTGAACATACATTAATTTTACTGTCAATGTCACTGTATTTTTTTTAGCTACTTGTAACATACAAAAGTAGATTACTTTTTGAGGAAAATAAGTCCTATATATTATTTAAACAAAAAAGAAAATTAGATCCAAATATGCAAAATTGGTGACCTATTAGTATCGTTACTTCTTAATGTTTGTATAAATATCTACCTACCTTTATAAACATTCATATTTGTTACCAAAAGGAATTTCAACTTCTAACCACCTTGTTGTCAGTAATGTCCCAACTACGTCACAACGTCAACAACGTAGTATAAATTTAATTACATTTATATTGATATGTATGTATGTAGGGTATAATCACATATTTTAGATCTTTTATTGCTTTTTGTTAAATTAAATTCTATAAACACCAAAAGATGCACAAAAACATGCATGTTAATCACAATACGGTTACTTAACCCGGATAATGTAACGGCAGCGAAAATTTAATAAAATTTTGTTAATTTACACTAACCATAAAAATACTTATCGGGAAATAATCTCACAATCAATTTTGTTGTAAATAATATAAAAAATGGTCAAGTGCGAGTCGGAACCCACAGAGGGTTCTGTATCACTATCAAGACTATCTATAGTTGTGTATCTATCGTCATAAATTATGAGGTGAACATTCTGTTGTAAATTATGAGTTGAACATTCAGTTGATAGATCAACTGAATGTTCAACTCATAAGTTGAACATTCAGTTGATAGATCAACTGAATGTTCAACTCATAAAAGTAGACAAACTTAAGTTTACAGACGTATGCACTTATTTTGTGTAAGATTAACTATTAATATAAGCTTGTAATATGTGTTTTTTTCTATATTTTTGATTTTTCTCCTTATTTATTTTGTACGTTCTAACTTCTTTTCATAAATGTCATACAAAATGCAGCAAAATTAAAAATATTCGCATCTTTTAATTGTGTTGAGTTAGAAGGTTAAGTTTTTTGTTTTCTAAGAGCCCTTAGACAGACGGACAACAAAGTAGTCCTACAATGATTCTATTTCTATATTTGAAGATACGGGACCCTAAGTATGATACGATTAAAATTTTTTATTTCGTGTAAAGACTGTGATTTATTTATGAGAGCAATAATAATTTCTTATACACTTGGATATTGAATCGAATATTTTTTTTGGATAAATATGATTGTTTGAAATAAAAATCGAGAGATTGTATATTGTGGGGTGACTAATCTTTACTCTTTCAATTTATCACAATTAACTTAAAGTTTATTTATCTTTAATGTTTTGTTTAATGATATTGAAGTGTTTTCCACTTAATAATTGTGCAATTTTGATTAAATATTCTGTGTCTCAGATTTCAACGAATTTTTTTTAGCTTCTCGCTCTGCCAGCAAGACACTATTTCTGTCTAGTTTTTGTATTACTGGAACAACTAGATTAAAATAAATGTAATCACTGCCCCTAAAAAGAGTCAAATATACAATCATAGCGTAGAATGTGGGTTACTGCACAGTGCTTACGCAAAATTTATGAATTTAAACAAAGTAAATTAAGAAATAATATGATACAATGATTAATCTGACTCTTTTATAATATGAAATGTTAGTCTTAAAAGATTACTTAGAGATTTATCTAAAGCAAAATCAGAAGATATATTTATATATTTTTAAGGCTAGGAGATAAAATAAGGGAAATTCTACTACATTTTTTATGTATTCAAAGTCATATGTTCAATCTCCAATTATAAATATTACAAAAACACTGTACTTATCAATTAAAAATGGCACTTGTCCTACAACTTTTTACTCAACTATTACTTTAGAAACCAATAAGTATAATATACGTATAATATTGTAGTCAATATATGTTTCGTTTCACACCAAAAAATATTAAAAACACTAACTAGATGCCATAAAGATGTTTTTACCAAATAATCATAAATATATTTTTGTACATACTATCATTTGGACTCCAAATGTCATATTTATTAGAGTGAAAACATAATAAAAATTGTTAATGGTACTGCTATCCAAAGTTAGATACAAGGTGTAATTTATATGGCGGATACAAATTCCTTAGGCGAAATTCACGTACTCGAACTTCAGCAGAACTCGTCGATATCTTCAATCGCTTGTTACGGACTCATAAATTTCCAAATTAACATACAAACTACACCGGTTACTAATTTATGCCTTATATATTGTAGGAAGTTGTAAACACTTAATTGTTCGCTGCTTCATCCAAACGTAGTATACGTAGATGACGATCTGATGGCGCAGTGGAATAAGCGTGCGACTACTACGCCAGTTGTCACCAAATTAAGAGTATTCTATGTTGACAATAGAATATTTTAAATTATTTATTTATTTATAGTAAGATACGTACGAGAAAAGTAAAAATATTGAATATAAGTAAATAAATAATATTCATATTTTTAGATTTGAGAACCTACTTTTAATTTGGTAGAGTTTTCACGTTTATAATGTTCGTGTGGCTTTAGTTCAACTTAAAGCAGATGGAGGATATTACTAGTTTCTCTTTGTATTATATAATATATTAAAAACACAAAATAAGGGTTCCGTTTTTTTTTTTGAGGTACGTAACTCTAAATACGATAATAATCTAGTTTTTCACATATTTCGTCTTGGTGTATAATCACAAATCTAGTCAATTATATGTACTAGTAGATTACATGACTATTGTATACAATATTACGTGAAGATCGAATTAGAAGAAGGCTGATGGAACTTTGCACTCCCTAACAATAAACATATCGAGTATATTCTCTCTCAATAAAGCTCATTTAATTCGTATTAATGTGTTCTGTTGAAAAAAGCGTGTTTTTAATTTTTTAAACAAATAATTTATTTTATCATTGTCGTTGGAATTTTTTTAAATCCTTTTTTAGTGCTTTCCTACTTTAGCTTATCTATGAGTATATCTACATTGCAAATTTCTACTTTCTAAGCTTATTAATTTATAATACATCCGTGTGTTGTTTTTCACACGTCTGTCACTCAGCAACGATACATATACATGCAAATAAGTTGTAATGGGGGTCATTAAATGTGACATAGTTATTTGGTGTTTTAAGTTATTTACATCTTAAATAACTTAAAACACCAAATTTGGACGTTGTCATATTAACATTTGTTACGTATTCAAAATCTGTCTAAAAAAACTTTGTAAGTAATTAATAAATAAGTTATAAATAATTCAAAAGAACGTAGTAGCTACAAGAATTCAATTTGTCAAACATTCATTGGAAGTGTACATAAATGTAATTTGATAGCACTTTCGATGTTCACCTTTTAAGTATAATACACTCATACAAACGCATATATACACAATATATATATATTATTTCCATTATAGACCTAGGCCACTTACATGGAAATATTTATTTATCTTTTTAGTTAACAAAATAGTTTAGTATTTTATATATTACATGCACATGATTTTTGTACTTTATATAGCAGTAAATTAATAAAATTAAGTATGAGTTAGGGCTTAAATAAATTAAATTGCTATTTATTATATTATTATCCAAAAAGTTTTTTATAATGCATCCAACAAGCAAAGCGAGCAAAATTAATTTAAATTTGTTCACGCTGCATCCCGCATACAGCAAGGTAGGCAGGGGGAAAACCTAGTATTAAGACACTCCATTCCCCACTTTCTGCTGAATTTTGGAGGCATTGCGTGTTGTTGCAATACAAATATAAAACACAAAACATTCATACATATTTTGAATTTAATTGAAAGAAGGTGGTAATAAATAAGTATGAAAATATATATACAAGTCTGGAATTTAACCTTCAGCGTCCTTACTCGACATATTTTGGCAGTGTCGTATCGCCTACCAACCCTGACATTTCGTGTCAGACCACCGTTTTTGTTCTTCATTGTAAAGAAAACGATTGTTTCCGAAAAAAGTGTCATAAGATAGATTACACGCTGTTATCAATTATTGAATTAATTTAAAATAAATTAAACTTCAATTCTGTTTATAGACAAAATATAGAAATATTATAGAAAAAAAAAGCTTTGGTTATTTATTATAAAATTTTCATGTTTCATTGAATTTTTTGGAGATATTTTTACTATACTACTTTTCGCCGTTCAATCATAGTAGTCGGAACACCATAAATTCTGTCTACACCAGCTATATACGACTGTTATACGACACGAGGGCACGGGAAATAACGGAATTGTCCATTTTACACCTTTAAATCTACAGATTCAAAATTGCGTGCGACCATGTTAATACCATGACCATATAATTTTCTATATCTACGTTGAATTTATAGTACAAGATGAATAAATAAGATATTTAATACAACTGTGAAGTGTCAAGTTAAACAAAGTAACAACAGCCGTAGGCTGTATAAGAAATATTCTGATAAAAAAGTTTCTATAGAAATTATATATTATATTTTTAATACTAAACCATCCCGTTAATAATATGAAAGATCGAGGTCATTTGTGAATAACGTTTACATACCTACTCTTCCTGTATCGTAAGCTCACAATGTCTGCCAATATCTAGTACAATCAACGACCTCTCGTTAGAATATTATTAAATTAATTGATTATTTTCAAACCATCGGTATCTACCGCTTCATTTATTCTATATAAATGGTTAAATTCTTCCTTATAGAGTTATATTTTATAGAGTAATCTGTAATAATACGTATTTATTTCCTTTCGGATGGGATAATCCACTTTTATTTCTTCTTCTATGCAAAAATAGTTAAGTACATAAAATATAGAATGTGTATAATAGATGTACGTATAACATATTTAATAGTCTCAACAGAAGGAAAATTTAAAGAATGTAAAATTATAAAGGTAAATATATATATAAATATTAACCAAAGCCAATGAATTACGTGACGCTATAAACAAAAATATAGATATGCTAGTATTAGAACGAATGAAAATACAGTTTTTTTTAGTACTAAGAATTCGGTATTAGAATATCCCCGCTCTTAAGCTCTTATCTAAAGTTAAAGTCTTTGTTATTGCCTTGTATTCTTAAAAGTTCAAGATCACTTCACTTACCCAAGTGAAGAATAATACAATTATTTTGACGTTCTGAAAATTAAGATTACATTTATGTATAAAACATAAAATGTGTATTCATTTCTTATCAACTTTCATTATTTTGTATATTGAGTGGCAGAACTCAACGCCGCGCCGCGAAAGTGGTAATCGAACCCACTGCGCTAACCTGTTGCGCTTACAGTCGACTGGCCTCAATCAAATTGTATTCAAAAAATTGTGTTCTTGAAAATTGGCTATAAATGTCTGATAATTTTTATAGTTTTCCATTTAACGGGGACTACTAAACCGTATTGCGTTAACCTTTATTTATTTAAGTGCAAAGAATATTAACGTCAGCGACGGCCTCCCGTATAGTATAGCCTCCTGTATTCACAATGAGGGATGAAAACACTATAAATTTAAGAAGGAATATTTCATCAATGAGATTTATAGAATCATATGACTTTTCTCTACTTTTTACCAATGATTTTTACACATAATATTTCTATCTTTTCTACCTTTTGTTAAACAACTAACAAAATGCCAAATATAGAACTCGTGACATCCGGCAGTTTAAAATTTATTCTACATTTTGAAAGGCATTGTAAATTAAATTCAGTTTCGTAGGAATCCAATATATTCAGAATCCAAAAGTTTTTAGTACCGCGATGCTTTGGTGTAGCTTGTAACTTTACGAGGATTTCAAAATGAGTGATAATTAATTTAAATACTACTAAATATGTTTGTAGAATGGCAGGCCAAGTTTGAGCCATCCTATGAAAACTAACCGTAGAAACTAGAATACTATATCAATTTAGTGTTATTGGCAGAATAAAATTATCATTTAAATACTATTATTAATTTCAAGAAAGATCTCTAAATTAAAATAACATTAAAATATTTAATATAAAATTGAAATGAACAATACAAATCTGTAACACAAACGCTCTTAATTTAATTTCTAACACGTCACTATAAAAAACGCAAATATAATTTTGGTAGATGAATTCAATATTATAAACATATTGACCCAACTTAATAGTGATATATATAAAAAAAAATTAATGTATGTCACCGAAATACCAAATTTACATAAATTGAGTATGCTTATACAGGGTGCAACAGTATGACATTTGTTTATGGTCGTCGGTCGGCGCCGGCGCCTGCGACATCCGCCAGAACATTAAAATGGCCTGTAGCTGTACATACCGTACATTCTTTTAGAATTCCTGTTTTCAAGATTCGGTTATCGAGAACGGCGCCGAACTGTTGATCGTTAAATATGTATCAACTTCGAGGGAAATAACGTCTTTATTGGCGGGAGCTTTCGAGGTCAGCTTTTTGTGAATTCGACAATGGTTCTTTGTTAAATCATGGCTGGGTTTTGACACTAAAACTGAGTGATGTGCTTCGGGGATTATTTCGTATTAAACATTTTGGTTGTATAGTAAATTGATATATGTATATTAATTGATTTGTATGTATGTATATAAAATTTTCAATATTTTGAATGTTTTGGCGCAGTAGCGGCCGTTTTAGTTAGTGGATCCTTAGCGGAGGCCCATCCATGTCAAGAGCAGAGGGCGTTGTCAGGCTGATTAATTTAAATTTAAAAATAATCAAACTTGTATTTTTAATAATTTATTTTGTGGTTTCATAAGAAGCCAAATTTTATAATTTTTATGTACACCTTTACCTGATATTTGTCCCATTTGCCTAATTAATATACGATGCTCCATCGTAAAACGGATGCGCAAAATTTTAAAATAATGTAAACAAACACATATTTCTCCAATTTTTATTTTGTTATTCCATTTATTATACAAAAAAAAACACAATATAATATGTATAGTGTATATAATAAATAAAAATATTTTTTAATGAGAAGTTACGATAAAAGCACAGATTAAGTGACATAAATGTACAATATTTAGTAATTATTATATAAGTACTAAAAAACTAGTTCACACTTTTATGTTTCATAATAATTAAGATTTATATGTAAATCGTGTTCTATTACACGGAAAAATATCAGGATGTGTAATATAACGGATTTTTCATGACTGTTTACAAGTAGAGGATCAGAGGTCTGCAAATTGACCCTAAATAACGGTATTGATAACGAACCATGCCAACCTCTTTTTGTTGCCCAGAGTTTAAAAGCTCTTTGACATAAAAATTGATGTATCAGACTCGGTAGAGTGCTTTGTCGTTATATCTCTATTATCGAAAACTTTGATTGAAAATGTAGATGGGTTTCTTAAGGACAGCAATATGTTATTGAATGGAGCGTGGTGCAGATGGTGCATATTGATACGTAAAATGGCACATAATGATGAAAGTCATGATGTCAATTCCATTTCCTGAATGCTGTTTCTTTAATCTTCTCGTTCTGAAAAGAAATAATTGAGTTTCAAATTTGAATAAAAATATTTATGCTATCTATCCATTTTATGTAAAGTACAAAAATAAGTGAACACAAAATATATTATACAATAATTAATAATTTCTAATTATATGTTTCCGTTGGGTTTATGATCATCCTCGCCATGCTACTTTCTTTTACAGCATATTTTTCAAAAGCACTTCCAAAACTTAATCTGGCAAAAAATAAGTATTATGCAAAGACAGACAAAAATTTAAACGAAAATATTTTTAATTTTTGTTACTTGTATAAAGACCCGTAGACATACTGAGTTCATCTATCTTGCGATCTTATTATATTAAAAGATTGCCAACGTGCGTATTAGAAAAAAAATTGGGTAAAAGGTAACTGGGAAAAATTAGATCAAAAGGACTGGCATATCGACCTAGTCCAAGCTGAACTTAAGAAAAGCTGAAAAGCTGAACTGAAGGGTTCCGTACCATTATCTATTTTATTTTTTTATTTATTTGTTATTTATTGTATTTTACTATTTATTCTTTGTTGTTATAATATACTACAATAATAAGTCATCTGTGAAAATTTCAACTGTCTACTCCCACGGTTCTTGAGATATACATCCTTGTGATCGCCGGACAGATAAACGGAGTCTTGGTAACAGAACCCTAAAAAAACCAAAAGATACCTTAAAAATATAATATTTTTGTATTAATAATGAAAAGAAGGTATAAATACGCAAAGCGAGAAACAGCTATCGACGTGATTAACTTCATATAATAAACAATGAGCTTACTTTAAAAAGTTTAATTACAGGTTCAAATATTTATTGCCGATCATTATGAATCAATAATCACAGGCTTTTTATAAGACAACGGTAAATGTAATCTATTAAGGGGAACGTTTAAATCTTTGAAGACATTATAATAGCAAGTGTTAGATGAAATTGAGATATCAATCATAGAGTGTAGGTTGAGGATTGAGAACTGTACAATTAATTATTAAGTTCGCGGCCTCGTTTTTTTTCTTTACGTCTATAATTTTTATTGAATTATTATTTTTTCTTCACACAGTTTCCCGTAAGTATTGGGAACTGGGAACATAGCTTAAGATACTCTCTTTCCATTAAGACACTTTCTTTTCCCACTTTCCACCGAACACTGGAGGCAGGTTGAATGGCAGAACACAACGCCGCGCTTTGAAATGAAAATACTAAATATTTCATTTTCTTCGAGTGGGAATGGAACCCAAAGTTCCCACAAGTTCAAGGATTTGCAGTCACAAGTTTGTCCCCTGGCGCCACGACGGCCTCTACCTCATACTTAAGGACTTTATATGGACAGAATGATGTGTCATTCTAGGTATAATACCCACTATAAAGTTTAATCTGATAAATCACATTTTTCTTTGTTTCTTCTCTCAATCAAACAATTTGTTATTGAAAACAAAAAATATTTATCAAATAACTTATAAAACAATCAACTTAATCGGTGTCAAATAAATAAAATATTCTCGAAGTCGTCTTATTTTGCTCCAATTTAGTTGTTTCTCGACGCGCGAAAACCACATGTTTGGCCAGAAAATATAAAACACGATCCAATATATAAAAAAAAACTTTATTATCTGTGAATACGATATATATTGTGGTGGCGCCATTATTGAATAATTTAGATTACGCGGAGAGGAATTCGAGATATGGTAGTGTCACTTTGGTCGGCGACCGCGCAAGGCCGCGCAGATCCGATGACCTCAAACCAACACGTGAAGTTACAAAGCTAAACAACTTATGCTTAAGTATAGTTTTATATATATCCTATAGAATATATATTCTATATTGTATTTATATACTTGAAATATAAATAATGAACTTTTAAAAAGTCTAATCATTATTTACTTATTGCTTAATCTACAGTACAATTATCAAGTTTAAGCGATAAAAATATTCTTTGTATTTAAATAAAATGTTATCTTGTTCACAATTGTAGAGTAAATTTTATTGTACACGAGGAATAATTTATTATCATTACTTAATAACGCATGTTAAGATTCGAAGCTCTTCTTCTCTTTGTTTAAATAAGATGCCGTCGCAACTCGTTTTATGGATCTTCCTGGATATTTACTCCAAGACACTTTAAAATATTCAAATTAAAATGATATAAATATAAATAATTTTACAATATCGAGAACGTATTCCTGGTGACCCCCCAAGTATTTCAATTTTCTTACTGTGGCTAGACAAAATCGTGGCTATATTTATACGCTATATTTAAAATAAAATTTATATGCAATTTAAATTTAAATATATCGTTGATGTAATATAGGCTCGTGTTGTGCCTACATATGCAGCTACGTAGGAAATCATTTTAGAGGCAAGTACGTATATCATAGTCTTAGAAGAATATATAGCTGACTGCTACTTATTCAATATGTGATAGATTTTCATTCCTGAGTAGTATATTACATTACAGATAATGTACCTATAACATAGTATAACTACTTCCATTTTTTGCATACTATTTTGTAATTCTTTTTTTTGTATTATTTGAGCATCTTAACTTATATTATATTATACACTATAATAAAAATCTAATCAAATTTTACGATATGTTTTTGTTCCTATTATATATTAAGATGTAATGGTTTAATTTTATTGAGATAACATAAAATTTGAATAACCTTTTATTTTGGCTATAATAGGCAAATGTTATTATTGAATCCATAATTAAGTTCGAGATTCTTCCACAGTAAAACACAAGATTGTTGATTAGAATTATAGAAATATAAAAATTGGAGCAGTTGCTTCAAAACAAAGTTAATATATTCAAATGTGGGCGTCGTTTTATTATTCGGCATTTTTCTTCGCCATATCAGATTGTTTACAGTATCAAATTATTTTGGACGCCATCGTGGGACATATGACTGTAAACTCAATAGCGGTGTTGTCGTACAAAATTTCTCTAACGACAAGCAAAAGTTTAAAATAATTAATGCAGTTTTATAATATAGTGGCATAAGATATAATAAATAGGTGAGAGTCGGACTCACGCATGAAGGGTTCCGTACCATTGTCTATAAAGACGGAACATAATCATGTTTTGTTGTGTGAGCGTATCCTAAAATATTTCTTTTGTTTCCTTTTTTTAATTGTCATCTGTGAAAAATAAAACTGTCTTACTATCACGGATCATTAGATATAGATAGGTGACTCACGGACAGACGGACAGACCGCAGAAAGAATGGAATTGCATAAAAGTTAAAAACATGTAATCGTATATGAAATGAAAATAAAATAAGCATATATGAAGAGTTGTGTCACATCAGCCATAAATAACACTAAAAAATAACAATATTTATGATTTACGATATTATAAATAAAAAAAAAACTACTAAATCTCATCAAAACTTAAATTACAATAAATTTTATGACGTTTAATCTATTGTATTAATTGAGGTGAATTTGTTAATCTTAGTCTAGCACAAGCCGGTGTCTTTGTACCTCGTGCTCATCTGGCTTAATATATAATATATTATATTGGTCAAGGAAATATATTTGATTGAATATGAATTATTATAATAAATATACAATAAATAACAAATCAGATCACATATTATATACATATCAGTTGTATTTGTTGAAGTTTGTTTTAGATATCAGTTGAATCCATCTCGTTAACTTTAGCTTTCATATTGTTTATTTCATAATATTTCATTTCCTATAGTGGAGATTTTACCTACAGTCTATAAAATATTTAAATAAATGTATTATTTGTTTCCGTTAACATATCTATAGGAAAAGCTAAAAAATATCTCGCCAGAATTTTTGTTTATTTTTTATTTTCAGCACTACAGACATTTGTCTATATAAAAGTATACTATATATAATTTAAGTATAATCTATATAAAAATCAATAGTTAAATAAGTAATATTTAAATAGCGATAACCCAATACAATTAAAGTATCGTAAATAAAACTCCAAAGTTCTTATTGATATAATTTTTTATACGTGAATAACTTCGTTTTTCCTCACCGCTTACCAGAAACAGTATTGTAAATATTAACATATTCATTTCATAAATTAAACATTTTATTGTATTTTGACAAAGAAAATGAGTGATACAGACTCCATTACATCTACAAGAAGGTATTTACTGTAAGGTCAGTGTGAATCAGTAATTTTCCCCAAACATTCAGGATGTATAAACTTAATCGAAGGCTGTGTCGTTTTTCTAAGAATGACATTCTAACGGAATGGTTTATCTCTTATAATGGTTTCTTGGATATCGATTATTATATACAATTTTTTTAATACGTTAGAAGCAGACAATTTGAAATAATTTTGCACTTTCCCGTCATTATTATGTTATAAATAATTTGCTTATACGCTAAAAGTAAATGAACTAAAAGAAAGTTAATAAACCATAAAATTATGTTAGACTGTGTTAAAAAAGTTTATATAGAAACTAATTGAAACTATTAAATTAGCGGTGCTCAGTTCCGCCACTCAACATGCTTGTGCTAATACGCCTATCGCATATACGCATATACGCATAGTTCGGTGGAAAGTAGAGAACAGAGTGTCTGAACATCAAGTCCTCAGATTTCCTCCATCTACCCTGCTATGTATATACAGTGTCAACAGTAAACAGGATACAGTGTCAAGATAAAATAATTAAAATAATCTTCAAACAATCCAATAAAAATTTTTTGCAACATAATTTACTTTTCGATTTTTTTAAATTTATATTAACATAAAAATTAAATTGAATTTTCATCTCCTTAATAATATAAAAAAATACTGCAAAAATTTATTAATATACAAATCCTTGCAAAACCACATACATACAAATTGGTTCTTTATTAAATTAGAATAAAACATTATTTGTTTGAATACAATCTTGACAGCAATATTAATTGTTAATACATTCAAAATAATTAAGTTAGTATCGTTAATTTTATATCGACCTTAGTCTTCTTAACCTATTCTCAGCTTTATACTTGTATATAACTATATATATATATAAACGTTTAAATCTCTCGTTTTAAATAATATGTAACTGTTTAAAACGAGGACGAATTCGGAACAAACGATTTACTGATAGCGAAAATGTTTCCGCGCTAATTAATATTTTTATCATAACTTTATAATCTGTTAACGTTATATTTTTATATTAGATGATATCTGTTAGAATAAATTAATATTTGCAATAGCCCAGAGAGTTTATATGAATATATAATATACGTAAATGCATAATATAATAATTAAATATATAATATTTTCATTTTCTCGCTCTGGAAACGATGCTTAGAGCGGCGCAGAGTTCCACCACTCCAATGGCAATGCCTTCACAATTCGGTGGTAAGTGGGAAACCTGCCACAATGTGTGGAATATAACATTCAACTAATGTAAAAATAAATGATAATGAAATAACTATAATCAGTTTATATGTAAAGTATAATTCGTCTGCAGTAGGAAAATAATATCGGATTTGTTAAGACAGAAAGCGACAGTCGGACAGTAGAGGTGAACATTAATGAATGAATTTTAAAAGGGCCCTTAAGCAAACACTCAGCAATAGCAGTTCTAAAGTACTGATTCGAATCCCACGCGGTGAATGAAGTTCCCAAGAAATGATTCGAAGCTGCTCGTTCATGCTTCCCACGCGACGATTGCAAAACGCTAATTCGTTTTTTTTTTAATGAGAATCGAACCTACAACCGTCACGTTCAGTCGCACACTTGTACGAATTTAAGCGAAGTTTCTTCTCTACACAATTATAGCTTTATTCAATTTTATACTTCAATTACATTAAGTATCAAAATAAACAGTGTGTGTATTTTTAACGATATTTATATAATTATAAATATTACATAATTAACTAATAATAAAGCTCAATTTCATTAATTATATAATAATAATGTAACGTTATAATTTGGGAAACATGAGAAGATAACTAAAAGTAAATATAAAGAGTTTTGAATTTGAAATAGAACTAGAACTCATTAAATCGTGGGTGTAGTAATAATTCGAGAGCTAATATAATATAAAAATATAGTCTCTTTAATTTTTATATATATTATAAGCGCTTAAGCGTGTACCTAACAAGTTGATTATACCCACATATGGTGATAATAAAAAACTTTACTTATATTTAGACACTATTAATATGTAACATGATAGTTGTAGGTTCGATATAAATCGGAGAATGATGACATTTTTTTTATACCGCGTTATTGTTATACGAAGCGTAGATATTCGTTATTTTTTTATGTACTTATATTAAGAAAGTATAAATATAGCACTGCCTTCATGTACGAGATACAGCGTGAAACTAACAAGATTAAGTATCTTCTATATGTATACATATGTATATAGGTAGTTCCAATTATTTCCGTAAACAAAAAACCATAAATTGTATGGAGAAGCACTTATAGAAGCACTTATTTTTATAGCTCATTAACCTACCCACAGCTTTTGTTCTTTTAATGAATAGCTATAGCTTTTTATTTTAAGGCTCTAACGAAGTCCACCGGTCTCTTATTCTACAGTTGGCCTACGCTCTTATCTAATGAGGTAGAATAATATATTATCCTATAGAAAAAAGGATAAAATAGTTAGGATAAAATAGTTGTTATATTTATATTACATACGGAGTACAGTGTGAATTAGATTTTTTTTACATAATTATAATTAGACTGTGTATATTTATATGTGAGAAATATGTGTCTTGTAACCCACAAAGTTAATTTGCAATAGTTTCATGTCATGTGGGGCATTTCCTTTTTTGAAGCTGGCTTGTAGTATTTCTTTCATTGATTTCTATTTTCCTAAATCTACATATTATAATTAAACGAAAAAATTGTTATCGAACGTACACGATTTCTATTTAAAAAATCATTAAAACGAATATTTACAGCAATTATTATAATAAAAGTATGAGGATATCACCAAAAAATCCATTTATAAGAATTACTTTTTAAGAATAATGAAAATAAAATCGTTATGTTTCTTAGTAACATTACTTGTGCTCTCGAAGGTTGTCCACTCGACCGGTCAACTGCCGAGATTACACTCGTAGTGTTATTTATGAATGTAAGATAAAACAATCACAAGTTGAGTAAACATTTCAATGAGTTAAATCCTTAAATAAATAACTTTATTTTTTGCTGACGGTTGACGTGGTGCAAGTGTGTGACTGAAAACGACTAAAACTATGATAATGAGGCCAAACACGGCGTTGAGTTCCGCCACTAAACACGCAGTGAGATGGCTCAATGGATGATTTAATGTAAGATCCTATCCCATTGCGCTACGATGACCTCATCCTTGTGTAAATATACGTACATAAATACATAAGAATAATGACACTTATACTTAAAGTATAATGTCAGTTTCTGAATAAAGATTTTGTGATATCTAAATTTAGGTCGTATCAACTCAAATCAGCATGATTTGTCAAGACTTCAGCTTATCTTATAATGTCTGTCTTAATTGAAATCACGATGAACACCATAAGTAAAGAGCAAAATTTATATAAATTCGAGACATTACAAGCTGAGTGTGGGGAAGTCATGGCCGCGCTCTGCCACAATTGAAATATTTAGATAGGTTAATATTCTGTCATCGTTCAAAATTAAATCTGAATAATAATTAATTGTACCTAAAATAACAATTTTAAGATCATGTCGATCAACAAGAATTACATTTAAAAAGTATATTTATTATATATAAGTACAGCCTTAGAGTTACAATGCGATAGAGAAATACAAAAAAACATATACTCATATTAAAACTATATTATAACAACAGTAGTTGAAAATACATACAAATAAACTTTAAATTACAATTAACTAAATTACTGGTGACATATTATTCATTTTATATTCAAAAGTTATTATTATTTAAAGTTATAATCACAAACGAAACTGAGCCTGTTTCTCCCGTACCATAGTTAATAATATGTGTCCAAATTTATTACTAGTAATAAAATTAACCAAACTACGAGTATATTGCGTAGGTAGTTACTGTAAGTACAATGGTTGTGGGTTCTATCTCCATTCGGACGGAGCGACCGACAAATAGACGGACAACAGTGATCTCATAAGGGTTCCTTTTTTTCATTAAAAAGTACGGAACCCTAAAAAGGAACGTACTACGTTCCTTTTTTTTGATAGTTAGCGAAAATGGAAGAACTTTAGTTATTTTTAGATTAATCAAAAATAAAATAATAATAAAACACATTATATTATGTAGATGTTATGATTATAATATATTTATAATGCTATATGTTCATCATACATACAACTACTAATATTATATACGTCACAACTAACAACAACGTCGGAGTTTCTAATTGATTTTGATAAGCCAATAAGCTCCTTTGATGTATGCTTTGTCGGTGTTTAGAGATATAGAACTCAAGATGTATCTACTTGTTTTATAAGTTCAGCTCAGCGTTAAGTTCCACTACTCAAAATGCAAGGTCTCAAGATAGCAAAAAGTGAGGAATGCAGAAGTGTGCAATAATGGAACGGTGTAGTTACTCCATTTAGATTATCATAATAATGCTAATGTTAAGATAAGCATAAGTAAACCGTAAAGCGTTGGGTAGCTTGACAACTTTTGACTGTGAACGTGATGTTTGTGGGTTTGATCCCTGATTCCGGGGAATGATTATGCTAAAATCCCTTGTAGACAAAGTAAATTATGCAGAAAATAGGATATATCTTAACTCTAAGCTTTCAAGGTATAATAAAATACAGAGTTCTCAGTCTGTTTCAAACTACAGTGTTCTTTTAAATAAATATTGCTTAAAATCTTCTTTTTTGACTCTTATCTTTTTTAAATCTCTATGATCTATAATAAAAATATAACATGCGTGGACGCTTACGTGCTTATATAAAAAGATTATCCATTTTTTCAATCAATTATTATATTTTAACAACACAAAATGAAATGAACAACAAAATTAATTGGTAAACCGCCTAAACCGTTACATAAATTAATGAAATAAATGTGAGAAGTAATCGAAGAAATTCAAAATATCAAAGGGCGATCCAACAATTATTTTAATTGAACGGCATACTAATCAGTGTACCGTAAAGTTATCGAGTCCTTTACATACATATTGCCTTGTGGTGGACACAGATTGAAAAAACCGTAAGAGCTTTCTTACTAAATGCAATCCTAAAAACAAATCTACTTACAATTTCACAGTATGCTATTAACTTTCGACGTTGTCGTAGCCATATAGCACCTACAGTACGGTTGACGAGTCGTGGTCATCTTAATGGAAGTATAGTGTGTATGTCTTCTCAGGAAGGAAATAATTAAAAAAACTTAAAATCAAATCAGTGCAACCTTCTAAGACTAATTTCATGGAGGGCACGACTGGTCAACCGTACTGTATTTGCAAGTAATTGTGATTTCAAATTCATGTCAAAGGTAAATTTATTAGGTATTTAATTTTTTTTTCTTTTGGTACCAAGGGGACCCCTTTCAAGAAGGTTTTTATTTTGAGTTTTATTTTTATACTTGTGAATACTTAGCCAATTATGATTGGATTTGGCTAATTAATAATTTCTGCGTGTAGTATTAAATTTTTGACTCTAGTAGGAATGGTTCCATATAAATTTTGTAACAATTGGTTCACCATCTACCACATCTTTGGAAAGGTTAACAAGAACAATACAACAATAAAATATTTCCACTCGTCCACGTATACCTTTTGTTGAACTTTGTGCATTTACTTAAGTGTTTATGTAATGAAATCGGCGTTTGTTCTTTTTATTCATTAAGAGGTTGAAAGAGAAGACCTGGTATACACTCTCATCTCAACTTCTGAACTCAACACTGTATCTCAACTCTCAGCTCATCAGAAAATTCGAAAGAGTTCAACTTCATCAAGAGTTCGAACTCCCACCACCACCACCCAAATTACCGTCCAACACATCACAACTACTCCACAAGAGCCTCAAACTTAACCAACAATATGAAAATTCAAAAACTTAACGGAAACCTCCGCTATCATATTACCGGACGAGGGAATCCCCCAAATATTTATCAACATGTTACCAAAACCGTTGGCATAGCGCTGCGTTCCACTGCAAATAACAGATAAGCACGTAGCGTGGCCACAGTGAGCCGTGCTTCACGAAATAAATGCGTGATTTATGATTTTAGTGTATAATATACAGGGTGGATTTACTACACAAAATTTGGGAGTGTAGTGGAATACTCCTAATGAATTGGGATCGCCAGTTCAAATCAATGTTATTTAGATTGGATTGCATGGATCGGATAAATGGGAGTCTTAATAAGAATAAATTTTACAAACTACCCACATAAATTCTTAAGGTGGAAAATGTTTTAATATTATTAGAAATCACTTAACACGGAGTGTCTTAACAATAGTTTGCCTCTGCCTATTAAATCATTTAACAAACGTATCATATGAAAATATTTTTAATGTATTAACAACGTTAATAACAGAAGTTTATCTTAACTGTTTTAATATAAATATCAGTTCAGTGAGTAAGTCGCATGTAAAAATGTGCAGTACAATTTGTACCAAGCCAAAGAATTCATATCCGGGTTGAGCAGAAACCTTTATAACGTCTCCTGACAATGCCAAAATTAACTGTTCCTGAGATTTTGCTCAATAAAGGACAGAATGTACTGTAATAAACATAACTTACCCGCGCCCAATTCGATCGCAACATCGAGTCCCGCAATAAATACTTTCTTCGTCGATTTGAAATGATCATTCATTTTGAAATATATAGCCGTATGAATACTCTTAAAGTCGGTTATAGCCACGATATATATTTTAACTGTTGGCTTATTATTTTTGTTTGGGTCTAATCTATGTTTTTGTGTACATATAAAAAAGTTAAATTGACTATTTAAAAAAAAAAAAAATCAACTTCACGCTGTATCCCGCATACAGCAGGGTAGGCAGAGGGAACCTCGTGCTTTTTCGCGTTTATACAGTACAGTTTGTACCCCTGTGTGGCCTCATAATATAATGTATATACCTAATTACTCGTATAGATAATATGAGTGTGTGTAAAGCAGCATTCGTGATTCAAACAATGACACATTCTTTGAAAAACCTTTTCTAATTCATTCGGAATTTGCAACGGCTTTTTTGCATAAAGTTTACATTACAAAGTGAATTTATTATAAAGAACCAGGAATTGCACCTTTACAACATGTATAATATTATAAATAAATAATATTTAATAACATCTATATATCTTAAACTTATCTACAATCTTAATTACAGCGTTTAATTTGTGTAATGGGTGACATTTTTTATTTCATAATTATAATTGAAATATTTTTTTTCTTATTTCCATTTTTATCTGCCTTGTAATATTGTATATATAATAATAGTTTTTTTTTACTTAAGTTCATTCCTTTATACATATATTTATAAGCACATACGAGTATAATCTCCATGTTACATAAAGTAAAAGATATATAATATAACTATTCAGCCATAGTGAATTGAAAGAATACTTCAAGGTGAGTTAATAGATTATAATATAAAAGTAATTTAACTATAAGATGATTATTTCAACTTGCTGATACAAGAACTGCCACGAGAAGGGTTTCCCAACTTCCATACTTATAAAGAATTTGTCGGTACCACCTCCACCTTCATCAATCAATCTAGCCAGTCGAGACGCTTAAGCGACAGAATTACTTTTATATCAGATCTTTTTGAGATATCCCTGAAATATTACCTCATTCAGCATTTCAGAGCTATGTAATATATATGGCGAAATTGCAGAGTTCATTTCCTTTGCGAATGGTTGGAAGTTAACGTTTTTTTTTATAATGACCTGATTTTTGTATATCTTTAACGTCACATCCGATCTAAATTCGTTTAATTTTTTACGTTCGAGTATATCTCTAAAGGATATTATAATTTTCATGAAAAAAATCATGATGTTTTTTTTTATATTTGGGGTAAATGGCTTACATTATTAAAAAAAATATATTTATTTTAAAGTTTTTTATCAGTTTAGTGTGAACAAGAAATGCTATAATAATAATAATTAGAAAATATGATAATGTAGGTGTAGAAAGCACATTAATTTTAAGAAACATGTATTAAGTTATGTATTAAGTATAGACAGTAACACTACAGTAGCACTACAGTAGCTTAAAGCTCAACTAGGTGTAGGTTCTAAAATAAATACCTGTGGGCCTACGTGACCAAGAGCCGATTACACGGATAACCTTAAAATGGAATTTCCTTTAGAAAACAATATTGCTTGGGGAAAATCTAAATAAACCTTTCTGTAGTATCAGCTATGTTATACATTTAAGGGCTCGGTTATTTTCGAGCCAAAATTAATTTAGTCAATTTTATAAAATTACGTCGCATTTATGAAATATATTTCAAATTATGTTATGTATAAAAGACGTGTACAAATATTTGTGATTTCTCAGTTGGTTTGGGCACATCAGGGCAGGAGAGAATGGCAAAAAATGTGAGCGGTAAAGGATGTAGAGGGAGACCACGGTTGACCTTCGAAAACACTGTATGTTCTGATACTGGAAGAGGGTCACATAAAAAAAGCATGAGGATTCCTCGGAGATTATGTATGAAGAGGTTGGGGACAGTGGACGAATCTGGTTCTCCATTCTCTCTGAGTAGTCAGAGAGAATAGTGCACCAAAAAAAAAAAAATAAGCATACAATATGTATGTTGTATAACAATAACATTAGCAGTTAATTAATTCATTAAATAGTGTCGTATTAATTATTAGTAAAATACACAGTTAGCCGGAAACCATACAAGAAGCGACAAATTTATATTATTATTATACAGCGGAAGTTTTTTTTTATTATAATCAAAAATATTTTTTAATTTTATCTTATTTTAAAAAGAAGATAGGTATATTAATATTAATTTTTAAAATTAGTATTAATATCATTATATAAAACTAGTTGCCGCTCGCCCCTTTGTTTGTATGGACTACAGTCCACGTTACTCTTAGTGTTCCGGTGAGTCAGGACTCTCCCTAACTCTCTACCTACCTACATGTCAAATTTCAACTTTCTAAGCCCAGTAGCCCTTTCGTTATTGAATGTCTGACTGTCAGGATAACGTAAGGATCTCCATACGCTCTTTGAATAGATAAACCATTTTTTATTTGTGAAGGTGACATTTGACAACGTGTAG
Source organism: Heliconius aoede (assembly GCA_037355905.1). NCBI lineage: Eukaryota > Metazoa > Arthropoda > Insecta > Lepidoptera > Nymphalidae > Heliconius > Heliconius aoede. The sequence goes on along the minus strand of JBAIZZ010000158.1, from coordinate 182,790 downwards.
CTACTAGAAGAATCTGATTAAAATATAAACATACTATAAATTCTAATTTTTACCAATTAATTAAATTTGTCGATCTGATATTTTTTTGAATATTTATATAATTATGCATTTATAGTTATTTTTATTCTAAACATATTATCAAGAGTATATTGAAAGGATTCATATCTTGCACGGGGATCGAACCCACAACCGTCGCGTTACAGTCACACCACGCGCCACGACGGCCTCTACTTTTTTTTCAGCTTCACACTGTATCCCGCACATAGCAAGATAGGCCGAGGAAATCTCGGTGTTAAGTCACTCCGTCCCCCACTTTCTGCCGAATTCTGGAGGCATTGCGTGTTGGGTGGCAGAACTCAACGCTGCGCTTTGCGTCGACACCAGAGCGAAGAAAATTGGAAATACATACGCAAAGAAATATTTCACTTCCTGGAGTGGGAATCGAACCCACAACCGTCACGTTTACGGGCGACATTGTGCCACTGCGCCACGACGGCCTCCACTTACTGTTAAGATATTCTATTTCCATATAGACACTTGCGTATTTCTCTGTAGTATCTTAATAATCACATTCATCTTGGTGCTTGAACACTCCACAGTATTAAACATCACGATTTACGACACAGTAACTCTAACTGTTTAATTATAGTCTTTTAATGGCGTACTTGTTTTTATTAACACACTTGTGCTTATTATATAAGGTTGGTAGGTATATAAGTATATACTAATAATATTACTTCCGATCATTTATACAGTTTGTCTGTACCACTAATAAATTTTAAAAATATTCAAAAACTATAAATTATAATATGTTATAATATATACTTAAAAAAAGCGATCCGGATTCGCTCGCTTAAACTTATCCTTATATTATGGCCAAAGGATAGAGTAATCTTTTTATTGATTTTTTATAATAGAAAATGTCCGGTATCTTTTCCAATACCCCTTAAATATATAAATATATTAATATCTGTACAAAGTTTCATGATAATCGGTTCAGTAGTTTTAATGTGAAGCGTAGTACACAAAATATGTACATTCACATTTATATTATTAGTATGAAGACGTGGGTACACTTGTAGGAAATTATTGGTTGTTGACAGTATGTGACTGAGTGAACTATTACATTTTAATGTTAGCTAAATGGAATATTACACAAGATCTTGGTAATAATTAATTCGCGTGAATATAATGAACTCGTCTTAGAATATGCGTCTATCATAACCAGTATGTATGGTGCAGTGGCACAACAGATGTATGCAGTATGTATATACTAATTGCACGTCACGGTTTTGCCTGCATTAGTCCCAAATATATATTGTAAACTACGTGTACATGTAAGCTATCAAATCATAAATCTATCATCGAGTGTCAATTTTTCATTCTTCGCTCTGGTAACAAAGCAAAAAGCGGCGTTGAGATATGCCACTCAACACACAATGCCTCGAAAGATCGGCAGATTATGGGGGACGGTGTGTGAGGGGAACACTAGGCTTCCTTTGCCTACACTGATGTAGATATTAAAAATCTATTACATATATTAAATATTATTTCTTACTACCATCTTTCGGAGACTTCTATCTTTTGGGGATATTTAAAAGAAAAATTGTACGTCAATAAGCCAAGAATTCAAGAATTCAGAACATTAAAGACATTGAACCTCAATTATGTCTCAGAGTTATTTAAAATATGCACCATCGGATAGAGGTATGCCACCGAGGCCGTGACAAACATTTGGCGGATATTATGTTTCATACATAATGGTCCGAAGTCCTTCTATCGTAATTAAAAATATTAAGGTAATTCTTTTAAAAATATTTATTTCATTTATAAATAAAACATCGTGAGTTTTGATTAGACCACCTTATATAATATATTATAAATTATTATATTAATTTACTTAATAGCGATGTCTATACGTGTCTAATTTACGAGTGTTATTTCGTAGAGCTGTTTACAAAATAGCGACTTCTAATTTTTACTTCCATCATAACCTTAAATGGAAGTAGCATAACAAATGATTATTTTCATAATATATACATAGTTAGCTATAGATACAAAAGAAAATATCGATTTATCACACGATTCCTTGCAAAATATTCACAATTCATTATTTAATATGAAATGCGTTTCACTATTTGGGTATTTTGTACACAAACCAAAAATAATAACATATTATATGCTTTTACTACCTATATATTATAATCAACAATTTTGTAAATATATTTCTAGTTCGAAGAAAATGTATAGAAATATAATTTCGGTTTAACTTTAAATTAGTCTGATTGCCTGTAATAGGATCACTAGACCAGACCAGACCATTTTAAATACGCTATAAATCACTAGCAGTAATTTTTAGAAGATTTTATTACCCATAAAACCTTGTAAAGGAGCACAAAAATATTGCCTTCAAGAAAAAAAAATGATTTAAAACCTTAAATCATTGTTAAGTTTGGGACATGTGATTTAGATAACGACATTTTTGTTTTTTTTTAAATATATTTATTGATTTTTACCAGTGTTCATGAATTTATGTCATCAGTGTGTACATCTTTGTTTTTTGTACAATAGATAATTAAATACAAAAAAAATAGTTTCACGCTGTATCCCCCACACAGTAGTGAACATAGAGCTAAGACACTGTTACCCACTTTCTGCTGAATTTTTGAAGCTTTACGTGTTGAGTAGCGGAACTCAATGCCGGGCTTTTGTGCTTTAGTGCCAGAGCAAAAGAAGAAAATATAAAACTCTAGAGGGCATCCCTTGTGCCTCTGCGCCACGACGGCCTCTATAAAAATGTATAGATACTTAAATATATTTGCATTAAATTGACCAATATATTTTATTAATAAAATAATGAGCAGAAGCCATGTTGGCGCATTGGGACCCCATTTACTTAACTTCACAAACTAATTATATTACTAACCAACTAAATATTACAATTTTAACATTACTATTCTAGTTTTGGAACACAGAGACCCTAATAATTAATGTCTTGTGAGCGCAAGTCGGAACTATCTCCCGGCGTGGAAGCCAGTGGCATCTGACATATCCAATTAACACCGCATCCGACTGGCTAATATAACAGCTATCCTGGCTTTGATTTCTTCAAACGACTCCGGCGTGTGGTAGTCGAGTGTTGGTGGCACGTATGCATGTAATTCAATTAAGGATGATAATTTCTAGATAAAATTAGTGTAGTAATTTTCAAGATCGTAAAAAGCGTATTTGCTAAATTAAATAATACATGTATTTGTTTATTCCAAATATACGAAATTCCAGTAATATGTAGTGTAATTGTAACTGACGTTGTATATTCCAGTATAACGGTTGCTTACCGCAATTACTACGCCGAATTACCTATAAATCTTTATACAGCCAAAGCCTTTTACAAGAATTGTTTATTTCATGAAGTGGATTTTACATACAATAGATACACGATAACGTATAGCTAAAATAACATTGACAGGTTTGTTATATATTGCGGTCCTTTCATAAGAACTTATTGATTGAAATTTAAATGAATATCATTTATTTTTAAATTCTTTTTCCTTTATTTATATTACTATCCGCATACCACAGGATGAGTTTACCTAACAGGAAATACATTGTTTTAATCCCTACTTTCCGGCTATTTATGGTAATTGCGTGTTGGGTGATAGCTTCTACGATGTTTTAATATAATTTAAAGTTCCTATAATAAATGAAATATTAATTAAAATTTATATTTCTATTAGAACAAACAATTTTCAATTGCTAATGTTGTCGTATTCAACATATAATCTAATATAACATATCTATAATAATCATATATATAATTTCCAGACCACTGGTACGTCAATAAATCTCGTCGAGTATTGTATTTAATTGAGGTCGGGTTACCTCAATACTGTGGGTAGTTAAGAAATTGTTAAGTATTAACCTTATTAGAATAAAAGATATACTTTACGGTTCAAAAAGTCGGACATAAAGTATTCATTGTTACTAAAGACTTTTATGTTTTTTTTTTGGTTAATTTTTCTTCATTTCATTACCTACTTACTTCATTTTACGGCTGAGAGTTATTTTAAGCTGTTTTAGATTATTTATATCGATTTTTTATTGTAGCATAAAACTGTATACACATTCTTGGGGTATGAGACTGAACGTGACGTGTGTACTTTCTTATCGTATCAACAAAATTACTCTGGATTTCTATTAGAAAATAATGAAGAAAAATATAGTGAAAAACGTTGGCCTTTATCCATTTATCTAGTTATTTTTTTTCTTTTATCTCGATATTTGTATGATTTGAATTCACACTAACCGCAATAAATATTGAACAATTGTTTTTGTTCCATGTTTTTTCCCGCTCAAACCAAATCTGGTATTAAAACACTCCGTTTCTCATTTTATCCTGAAGTCTGGAAGCATTGCGTGTGTAGTGGTGGGACACAACACCACACCTCGCCATGACACCAAATGAAAATATTATATATTTTATTTCCAAGAGTGGGAGACGAACCGACCACCCTCTGCTAAATACTGAAGAAACAAAGCTCAGTATAGTATTCGGAGCCAGTGTAAATATACAAAGAATTTTAATTATAAATAATATTCCTTAACTTGGTTGCGATATCTAGAACATTCATACAAATAGATAAATTAAAAAAACAAACTAACTTTGAACGACATAGTTGTGTGGTGTAGACCCATTCCTAATTTGGCTTAGATTAGAGTCGTCGCTCGCGCATCCGTGTAGGTTCTACACAATTTTAGCAGATCATTGGTCTATAGTTATTGGTAATTAAATTAATTTCTTTGCGTGACAAAAATACATTTTTACTCTTGTTCCCTCCTTCAGAACCTAATGTCGCACTTTAAGCGTTTTCACTTTACCAGAACAAGAAAATTTATATATTAAATATTTCATCCCCGGGTGGGAATTGAATCCAGTACAGCCACGTTTACAATCAAAAGCTTGGGCCACTGCGCCATGACGACCTCAAACGACGGAACCAAAGATGTATCAAATAAAATATATTTCATGACAACGAAATTCATTCTAATAATAATAATATTTGTCAAAAATTAATACGTAATGCATATATTATCACGCTTCACTCTGATTCTGATCTGAATAATCAGATACCAGAGTCAAAGCCTAACTGAACCGCAGGACGCCAAAATTGAATTTTTCATATTAAAATTTCAATGTAAATCACTTTTATATGTAGGTTTAGTAATAAAAAATTTAAATAAGAACATTCGTTATATGTTTAACGTCCTTGTTTATATATCTTTGTATATAATTTTTGAGACAAATATTATTTTCTGGAATTATTGTCTAAATAACAATTATTATAAAGTAGGTACCTACCTATAGCGAATATCACGAAGTAGGTATATTATTATTTTTTTTTCTTATATTTACAATGCAATTTTTTGTTATGAATTTTATTGCGAAAATTAGTTAACCATCCTTATCTCTTAAAATAATCATTATATCTGTGACATAAAAATGCACTAGGTAGGTATAAGCGAGCTGTGTTTCTTTTTCAAACATTATCCTAAATGGTAGAGTAGGCCAGTCCTATTAAGTATTGAGAAGCGAAACTCATCGATAAAGATTATCTTACCAGGGTAGAGAAATGAAAATAATTAAAATTTGTCTATGCCCGCGATTGAGTGTCGAACTCACAACCATCATTCATGGACACAACATTTCTAAATCCAATCCTATTATTACATAAATACAATATACACAAAATATAATATTACACAAAATATACATAAACATAACATAGTTATATTATGCAATAATATTATTTACGATACATAAAAAACATGGCAACGCGCCGAATCGCGACGGCGTCGTCTATAAAATTTCAATATAGCAAAAGAGCAGGTCCCGTCCAGCTGGTTTGATGCCTTCTTAATAAGGAGTCATTAAAATTCGGTGATCTATTATAATCAGACCGTGGCAAGGTCGTCTGTGACGAGATTCCACGAATTCCTCATTCGCATCCGTCATAGAATGGGATCTCATTAAAGGCAGCTCTAAAGTTGTAAGGCAAATAAACTTTTGTCCTGAAATTTTAAGTGATTTTAAGTTGTGTTTAAATTTTAGTTAATTATGGTATGTTTTATTTTAGTTTAAGTTTTTTTAGCTTTACCGGGTATAGGTGCGTAGGTATAGGGAACTTAGTCTCAAGGCACTCCGTTTCCCTCTTTCTGCCCAATTTTGGAGACACTGCAAGAGTTCAACAGTACTTTTAGGTAAGATTTTAATTGTTACACACTGTACTTACCGTAAACCAAATTATATATACTGTGTTGATAAATTAAATTATTTTCTGACTTGTTTTATTAATACAAACATTTATAATATATTTCCTTTTTTATTATTTTTATGATATATAAGAAGCTGTAACTCACTTGTGCTGTAACAATTGATTCATCCTAAGCCTGAAAATTACAATGACATAGTTTAGATAACAATACAATAATATGGTAACATCGAGCTGGGCTGATGATGAACTAAAAACTAAATAGTGGGACTCTTCACCAGTAAACTACTCGAATTAATTCATATCATAAAATTTATTGCATTTATATAATTTATAGCAGTGATCACATTCTATTAGCACCTGTAGCTCCTGATACTGTACAAGCACCGTGTGTCATTAAAATTTTTTTTCTAAATAGAATTGATGATTGATTGTATTTAAGATATTTAGCAAAATATTATCAGATGACCTCGTGGAATCTTTGATCGACCATAAATATAATAAAAATAATATATTCATAAAATTGTAATAAACAAACACTATGTATAACAGAATTAATCTGTTATTTACAACATAATTATTATAATAAGCGTGATATCGTATAATTAAAAAAAATAAAATTTCATATATTATCTTTAATTAATAGTAACGTTATATCTCAAAGTCACGAGATCAATCAATATCGATTAAATTAAGGTTAAGTAAAAATTATGTGACAAAATTTGCGAATTCTCGTTTTCGTCCAGTTGGTAAACCTTTTTTAGCAAACTCTAAAAGAGTTTATTTTTAAATTTGTTATTTTGTATATAAATTAGGTATTTTTTGAACTGTGCTCTGTGTTCTGCACATAGCAGGGAACCTATTGTTTGTTTGCCTCGTGTCGCAGTCGAAACCGCAACCGTCGTCTCATACATTTCATGTGAAATACGCTGTATAACCTATTAGGCTGTATTATTAGGCAAAAACTAGTCAATATACGATAGATTTATCTAAATTGTCTCAAGATAAGTTTTTTCCTATTTAAAATTAAAAGGAAAATTTATAGCAACCACACAATCATGTTTTCCTTTCTACAATTTCTTTTTAGTACCTTCGTAAGAATTATTATACAAAAAATAATGAAACTAAGTGTCTTAATTCTTTTTATATGAGTTGTAGTGTCAACTTTTACTCTTCTTATGTCCCGGTTCAACGCAGTGAAAGGGCCAGTCACCCCGGCGTGAAACAGCGAGAAACTTAGTGGTCTTTGCCCTCTAGCGGGACAGGCATAAATTTAGGGCCCACGTCAAATTCAAAATAAAGTCTCTTACTATGAGTCTCTTTGTGCTTTTAACCACTAACTCTAAAAGAATGATAATGAAATAGACGTCATGGCGCAGGGGTACAAAGGTGTGACTGTAACGCGATGGTTGTGGGTTCGATACCCACTTGAAGAAACGAAACATTTAATAAAATTTATATTTCCGTTTCTTCGTTCTGGTATCGAGGCAAAAGCGCGTCGTTGAGTTCCGCCGTTTAACAGGCAGTCTTGGGAAATATCTATTGTAAAAAGCAAACAACAAGACATACGACTTATACTCGTACCGTGTTGACACCATCACTTTATTACAAAAACCGTAGTAAGGGTGAAGCGTGATAATTGATTCACCATATACGGACGTTACATTAGCGGCGTAAATACTTAAATACATAAATATTAAAACTATATTTAATCAAGCTTAGTATCAATAAATCAATAGCCCTCTATACTAACTTCCAAAAGTGACATTAAAAAAATAAATATGAGCATAATCTACACTATACAGTGTTGCATAGCAGATAAAAAATACAATAGAGATAAAAAATATAATTACATTTAAAAAACATATCGACCTGGAAACACTACCGCGGGTGCAGGTCATTCCACAGTTCCGTGGTGCGTGAAAGGAAGTTCCTACGAAGCCTCACAGCAGTGGAGTTCCACGTATCCAGGTGGTGGGGATGATATTTTAGCTTGAGACGTACTGTGCGGTGAGAAAATTCGGCATTTACCTAACTAGTAATTTACCTTTTCTACTGAGATTCTAGATAAATAGATAGATATCCCATCTTTTAAAAATTGTACTTCACCATTTTTATCACTTTATAATCAACTAGACCTCAAAATATAAACAAAATATATACAAAAAATATATATTATTCTACACAAAATGTATGATAATATATTAAATTTTCGGTATTACGCCAGTAATAATGAATAACTTTTGACATGATCAGCTTACACAAAAAAGAGATGGCTTTTAAAATAAGATGAACATAACACAAAACCACACACAAATATATACGTTTTCACTGAACGTATTCAGTCTACACTGAGTAAGTCGGTAGTAATTTACAAGGAGCGTGCGCTATCTGGCCCTGGAGACACATCCAGTGGTTAGAACAGTTATCACTGAGAGCAATCACATATTAAATATTTACAGATAATCACCATGAAGCGGGTTAACTCGATGCTACCATTCGAAAATTATTTAGTAACAGCTAGGTGGGGTATTACAGACATATTAATTAAATATTCATATACGCCAACATTCTATATGCAATTACATCGTCTGTCTGACGCCGAGTCTTTACATATACGTACGAGTATGTACAGCCCGCGAGGTCTATGCTGAGCTTTGCATTTGTGTGAGTATTCATATACGAGTATATTGCATCGGTCGTCCAAGTCGGCGAATAACTTGACTAGTCTAAGCCGCTTTTTTTTTGCTTTTCTTACTGGTTTTTAGAAGCGAACTATACCTATTATATATATTTATTACATATATATATTATTTTTGTATTCGATTAATTAAAAGTGAAAAATAAAATTGGCACTATCACTGCATAAGAATGGAAAATAATACACTTCATTTTTTAAAACAACAATTTCCTGGCTCTACTTTTAGCAATCACAAATATAAAGCTCCGCTTAAGCCTCGCGAACTGTGTTTATGTAAGTTGTACCAGACAAAAGCTATAATATAAATATTATACTAATATCTAAGCTGTCTATTAGTGTCAAATATATAAAAGGCAGATAATATGCGTAAATAAGAAAAAAAACTATTCATAGAACATGTTAGCTCAACTGCAATTAATGTTTTGCTTTGAAACGGCTTTAACTACACTACAGAGATACATAATGTATATATTGGTGTTTATAACGCGTTTACATATAACCATCGTTCCGCGTCATTCATCGTCTACTGTCTCTTAGGTATGCAATATTGCTTATATCAATAATTATTATATTGATGTAATTATTATCGTAAGAGATCATTTCTAATTAAAAGATTTACTTTGTTATTTACCTATTGACTTCTTTTTAGGGAATGAGTTATTTATTAATATTTATATTTCATCGCTCGGCCGATACCAAGACAAAAGCCAGGCGTTGAGTTTTGCCACTCAACACACAATACCTCCAGAATTTAATGAAACATGGGATACGGAATATATTAACACTAGGTTCCCTCTCCCTACCCTGCTGTGTACGTACGTACAGCATGAGGTTGAAAATAATTGTTATAAAAACTTTGAAAACAACTGGGTACTAGTTAAAAATAAATAATATGAAAATCACATCATGTCAGCCTCACATAGTTAAAGACAGTTAGAAATGAGAAAAACAACATTGTAACGATTCAATAAAACTTTATAAATGAGCTGATAAAACCTTAATTTTAATATTTATGATCATATATACATGGAACTAAATTAACAACTTATTAAGCTTAACGTAGTTTTTTTTTAAATATTAAGAATAAATAATGTAATGTGATGTTAAAAATTTTCATCTTACTTTGTACTACGAAATCTAAACTTTTCAATGAAAATCAAATAAAATATTAAAAAAATCCATACAACACTCTGTACAGTATAAAACTAAAAATAACAAATCGTTTTACAAGTATCAATTTATTTAAGAGGATCTCGAATGAGTTTTATGTGCGGTGGAAGTCTGGAAAATTCTCAAGCGAATTGTAAACGTGTTCGTACTGTGTACAATATTTTCATTCAATGCCCCTCAATCGGTTCTCGGGGAGTGTTTTTGTTAACGCAACTGAAATAACATCATTATTATACACGCTTCTCGTGCGAGATTTTCGCGTAAATTATTTCTGTATAATACTCCAGACAATATCCATCGTTATGAAGATATGTGTATCCGCCTGTATTGATATTCAATTAATAATTTTAATATTTCACAGGAAAAATATCTTTGGTTTATAGGTACCGAAGCATAGCATCACAGCATCTCGAAAGTCTTAATTGGGATGTAAATTTTTAATTTAATAAAATTGCATAAATATGTATGTAATAAATACTAGCTATATCTAAATATCTATTAACGCAAAATATTCAATTTTACTGGATATTTGATACTTTGTCATCTATTTATATTACATATAAAAGTTTCATATGAATATTAAAAAGCGTTTTTTTTACTAACTGATTACAAATGAAGATAGATTAAAATATATTTTAATAAATATATTTTTTAAAGAAATTTGAACCTACAATATCCGCGCAATATTGGCACAGGGTTGGTGGAACGACAACACAAAGATGTCATAATATTACAACAGAAGATTGATGATTGCACTCAATTAATAAATTTCAATTCGACTTGAATCGGTTATCAATGCGGCTGTGACGGCTTATTACTAAAGTAATTATCTAAAATTAATGAGATTGAATACAATTTTCAGGAAAATTTTACGAATAAACATGTTGTATTTTATATTATTAATCTATAAAATATAGTTGAGGCCTACATATAGGCCTATATACGGTTATAAGTTCGTTGCCCACTTGCGGGGATGAATCGTTATTTATTAATATTTTCATATATGCTGTTTAGCGCGGCGTTGAGTTCCACCACTCAATGACAATGTCTCGAAAATTCGGCATTTATTATTATGTATTATTCACATGTTTTATTATTTTATGTAATTTTAAAGTCAAAAGTTTTAGAAATATAACGAAATATTGTAACTAAAAATCCTTAATATACATTTATGATTCTGACATAAGGCTATATAGGAGATTCGATACTTGAATATCCGAACACAATTTCAAATTCGCCTTTGCAAACAGAAGATGTTCAAGATGTTACGTAATAGGTAGAGGAATCTAATAACACACTCAGTTAAACTAGACGACAAATATACATATGCATAAACTGGGATGTGGATCTTCGAGCATTATGATACTTAAGTCATCGTAACCTTTCTTTGGACGTCAATTCGTGACTTGATCGTATCGCTTATGACTGGGCTTGATCGCCTCCAGGGAGAATAATGGTGTTAGCAATTATTTTCATTTTCCCTTATCTGGTGAAACAAATCATGTTTCTGAAGATTTTCAGAGAATACAGGACAGATTAATATAACCCTAAGTCTACACTCTACGATATATGAGAGTAGCATAAAATTATTTTTTTAGTTTCATAATGTGTCCCACACATAGCAGGGTAGGCAGCGAAGACAGGTAGGCTGGAAGCCTAGTGTTAAGACACTCCCCATTAAGACACGTCCGTTCTCCCCTTTCCACCGTATTATTGAGGTACTGCGTATTGAATGGCGGAACTCACCGCGTTCTGCCTCGTTACTAGAGCGAGAAAAAAAAATTAAAATATCATATTTCTTTTTCTAGAGTATATTTAACATTAAGATAAAATCGTTTTTTGTCAATTTTGATAGTCATTCGAAAAATTTTAACATCATTAGCAACATGAGATAATAAATTCTTAATTCCTGAGTCGTCGAGATAAGATAGTTATGCAGGATACAAAACAATGGCAGAATGAAAATTTATTTATGTTATTTTTGTGTTATATATTTCTAAGAATATTTAGAGTACCCTAGTTCCGAGAAATGCCCTCGGGTTATACATGTAAAACTTTATATAAGAAATTGCATGTTTTATCATTAATAAAGGTAAGATAAATAGCATTTTTTTAATGTACAACTTCTACTCTGTAACTTAGTGGCAAAAATAATTAAGACGTTCAGCATTTTGAACAAGATATTGAGTGTGAAATACAAATAACTGCACGAAAAGGGCTGGAGCTACATGTAAAATTTAAATACAAAAAAGTAAAGAATAAAGTTATACATTTATATAATCTATAATTATTATACCTAATTATTTAAAATAAGAATTATTTATCAAAGAAACAAAGTAACAAAAGTTCAAAATTATTCATTATGTTTATTTCGTGCCCGTAGTTCGTTTATCTGACAGGATTATATAAACTAATTTACATTTATAACAAACAGACCGCATCTCGGAATGTCTTTTGTTAAATAAATATTCATCGAGATTTTCTAGATATTGCCACGTCGCGTCGCTTCAATTTCTAGGAAAATTGTGAAACGAATTATTGTTACATCTAATTTTCATACTTGTAATTGCAGAAAAGACTAAGTTTTTTTTAATATTTTTAAAAACAAATGTCATATATTTAGAAAGGAAAGTATATCAATGTGTGTATAGCATTTATTTCTCTCTCAGAGCAAGGAAATAAAAACACTAATCAACACATTCCCGAGACGGAGTCGAATCCACAATCATTGCGTTTACACACACTGTGCCACTGTGGCACGAGGAATGCATATAATAAAAGCTATTATGATCATATATAATTTTATTTGCTATCAAATGTCTACAATATTATGAAATAAAAAGTTTTCAAGGAACTTTGTACTAATCAAGTGTTCTCGGCTTCCCATGACTCAAAGCACAATAGGATTTTAGTTGAAAACTTTGTTAGCGGGAGGCCAAGATTGCAAATTTCCCATCGGACCTAAACCAGTTTCCACTTCCAGACTATATCGGTAACTTCCTCTGACGCCCGCTTAGATATTTATCATCACTTAGAAATGTTAATATTTATTCCATTAGATTTTGAGACTAGAATATTCTAGAAAAATATTTTTTTATTATAATTTTTTGTAACTTAAACGTAAAAAATACTATGACAAATATAATAATTAAACTCATATATCGCTCACTTGGTACAGCCACATATATACACGTCTCCACATTTATATTGATATTTCTTTTTTTAAAAAAAAATTGATATAAAAAATAAAAAATCAAAAAATGTCTAATTTTGCTTGCTTGTTGATTGCTAGATAAAAGATCACAAAGTATAAAATCAAAATATAAAAGATCAAACAGATCATAAAGGTCATATTTTTTTGGGTAAAATTTTTATTAAATTCTACTTTGTTTGTTAATTACGCAAATAAGCCTCTTAGGCTGCGTTCTCCACTTATTGTGTTCTTTTCGATGACGCGGATAACGCATGGACCAAAATTACACAGGACAGTATTCATTATCTGACCATATAACGTTCGTTCTATTGCCTATTATAATATAATAACGCTCTACAATTAAAATGTCCTACAAAATCTAGAACATATTTGAGCACTAATGGTTTTAAAACTATAAATTTTATACTAGGATATCCGTAATTTCTCGCTTTTCAAGTATTAACATAAAAAATATTACGTATAATAAACAAGACAATTTACTATTTACACCGCGTGGGTAAGCGCAAAACGAATGAATTTTAATTACATATGAAACGTAAATGTGATAAAACTTTAATATTACTGGCTTTATAACGTTATTAGCATAGGAATGTAGATTGCGTTAGTGCTGCGAGGTCGGGTGTTAGAGCCTAAATATTATATTTATATCAAATATTTAATTACACCGTACTTACTATTACGTACGTTGAATGTTAATATTACGTAAATGTTTCAAAAATGACTTTTCTCTTATCTTCAAGCATCTCTTAATCGCTATGGGAATAGCATTAAAAATTCTACATTATTTTTATTCTCTCATTTCAGAGATTCGGTTGGTCTATTCAAAAAAATAAGATATATTTTATCAAGTCTTATGCAATTAATCTATTTGAAAATAATAATAAAATAATTTTATTATGAATCTGTACAGACAAACTTAAGTAACACAAAGAAAGGAGACAAAGAATGCCAATTTTAATTAGCAAGACGGCGTTGCCATTTTACTTTTGCAATTCCACTAGGAGCGATAAGCTTAACATAAAACAATATGCTAATGTGAATGGAGCTTTATATATGGAAATCATATCAATAAGGGGGCTTCAATGAACTTAAATACCACTTCACATAATTAGTTTCATACAGAGTGGATAATTATCTGTAGAGAAAAAAAAATCTGCTTCACGCTGTATCCCGCCCACAGCAGGGTAGACATATGCCACCTAGTATTAAGATACTCCGTTCTCCATTTTCCATCCAATTTTTCGTGGGATTGCGTGTGGAGTGGCGGAATTCAACGCCAATCTTTTGCTTTGGTGCCAGAGCGAAGAATTTAAATTATTAAAATAATAATTAATTTCCCCGAGTGTGGATCGAACCCGCAGTGGTCATTTCACAGTCATGCCCTTGTGCCACTGCGCCACCACGGCCTCATTGTCTGTAAATAATTTCTGTATATACGTATTTAAATAATAGTTGAGTACTAAAATGTACGGGTAACTAAGCAAACCGCACTTTGCAGCAAGTCAATTCATCATTCAGTCAGTGGTAAGCGATGTATAAACTTTCAGAATATTATAGCTAGTTAGTTTTGATGCAATTATATTTAGGTTATTTGTATTTATTATTGTTATCTGTAATTTATACATATATATTATATATTTATTGCTTTATGAAATTGTTTAAATGATAAATTAGTAATATATATATATATATATATATATATATATATATATATACATATATATATATATATAAAATCCTGCTCCAATACTAAATTACATTTTCCCTAAAATTACAAAGCACCAAAGGGAACAGAACCAAATATTACAAATTACAAAGTCGTAGAGCCTTAATTTTGGTAGTAGACTGAGAAAAATGTTATGCAAATTTGTACGAAGTGTTTTTTCTTCAATTAGCTTTTTGCACGAACCCAGCGCAGATTTGCGATTGTTTCAAGAGAAAATACTGAGAAAGGTGGATATTATACATTATTCAGTTTTTGTTCTTTAAAAATCGATATTCTTGTGTTTTTAATTTTAATGTGTGCATATTGCACATATATGATATAATATAACACATATTAACTATTAAGAAAATAATTTAACAATTGCACTATCCCGGTAACAAGTGCCTAACTGTACTTATTATAATATTCTATTGGATTTTTAAAAATATTTATATTTAATATATTTCAGCTTCACCTTAAAATCGGATTCCGGCTTTGAATTTTCGCGAACAATACAAAATATCTCTAAAAGTTATAATAGCATATCGCTTAAATCCTCTCTTTATCAATTACGCATAATAAACCTATCATTAATATTAGCAAGTAAAAAATAATAAGAGATTTTTTTTGTTATTTCATAAAATAACAAAAAAAATAATACACAAAAAAATACCGACCATCTCTTTAAAAAGGCAGGCAGTACAGAAAAAAGGAAAACCCTAATAAAATACCTTTTGGAAGTTTAATCAGGAAATTAACAGCGCAGACCGGGAAAACAAAATATGGCGGCCCATACACACACATGTGGTAGCGGAGCGACTCTGCGGCTGCTTAAAAAATACATCCGAGAGACGACACGAATAGGCTTTTACGAGACCATTTATTTTATTTCAATTGTTGTCTTTATAAAGTGTTACCGTATTCGGTGCTCAGGGGACACAGCAAACCAAAACATCTACTTTATATTCTTTATAACGTTTTTTGATGTGTTTACTTAGAATTTGAATTTTTTTTTTTACACATTTTAACTGTGTTTTTCAATGTGTGATAGTCGTTTTTGGTTTTTCACTAATACTTAATATATATTAAATCATGTGCTACAAGCTGCCATCGCTGGTGACCAAAAATATAAACACTTACTCGTGCATGTTTATTTTAGTATAAAATTGACAGTAACTAAGTCATCGATTAAGTTAATATCACAAAAGCTCTACCTACCTATATGTAAAGATTGAATTCAATTTGAAATATTAAACTGCCTTTAGAGAAAAATATACTAAATTCATATAATAAATCTTGCTTTTTGTTTTGAACAGGTGCTCAAACTAAAGTTAAATAACAATATAAATACAAAACTCTTTTCATCAACAATCATCATGAATATTTTAAAATGTTAATTATTTTTATATCTACATTAAAACTTACTTGATTTATTCGTTTATTATTCATATTGCCTTATATTTAGCTTTCCTTACTAATGAAGCTTTGTTTGGTGTTACAAACAAACGATTTAGAGTAAATTAGTCAGTCTTATTTATACGTGATATATTTTTCACGTCATATCCTTAGAGGTTTTATAAAATTTGTTTAATTTATATGAAATAATTAATTATTTTCATTCATTATCTACACTGACACTGCTGTTTTTTCATAAAGAAAAAAATCTCATATATTAAGTATTGACCCAGAAATAATCCATCGTCAAATACACCAAGAAATAAAATAGTCTTTTACTTTAAAAACAATAAGACAAAATACATAAGAATTACATTAAAGTTTTTCAATTTTCATACCACCTCCTTCGTACCTACTTAGCAAGACAGTGATTGATAACTCAATCATATTGCACAGTCTATAAAGCAGTGTTGTAGCACTATAATTAATTGAAACTCATTACCGTTGACTCCATTCTTTCCCGATTATCATTTGTTTTATCCGGGAAGGCCTCGGAAAAATACATTACGAGGGTACCAGCATTTGTCTTCGTCGCCTTCGCCGCCGACGTTAATTAATATGGAATACCCTTTGGGTTGCCCGCCTGTTTACCATTACTTGATTTATGTCTTTATTTCCAATTTTTATACAATTAATTATTTAAATTTTCAAAACCTCTAATTCGCTTTGAAGTTGCCTTGACGCGTTCAACGCTGTCCTAGATTCGATGATTTATTCGTTGCTCCATATCAGCAATCCCTCTTATCTCAAAAAATTGTAATTATGTTTATTATGTACTAGTGTGCGCGCGCCACTTCATTTGCGTGATCTTTATGACCATTTCTATACTACTCGTTATTATTTAAATATAGAAAATGAAGATCTATAAAATGAACCAATTTGTGATGGTGAAAAGCTGATGTAGTTTACATAATAAATTGAAATACTGAAATAATTCCACATTTCTTTGGTCACTTTTTTAAAAATATAATAAATGACTGAACTTTCCAAGCTGGAGCTGCAAGAGCATTATTATTCTTATTTTCATAAAATATTATATTCCACACTTCAGGAGTTCACTAGAAAAGCTTACCTGTATGATAAATCTCTTACAATCTGGTAGCATATTATACGATTTTAAAACTATGCAGCATAAATTCTGTTCAACAATTCATGGGAGACAAAGCACTTATGCAATATACTGGCTTTAATGCCAACATGTATTATGGACGATTCAGAACGGTACTGGAACATGGTCACTGATGACCAAGGAAATTTAGTACGACGTATAAGCTGCTTTAGATGGTTGAATAATCATTGAAATGGACCACATTGTGAGACTTGCACATGCACTGCTCAATTCACTAGAGCCTGCCGGCTGCCGAGAATTTACTTAGCAACCAAACTGCTGTATTTACGTGGCGTGTCTCATGTGAAATATATTACCTTGATCGATATATTATTTTGGCCCAAAATGATAACAATATTGGCACTCATAAAATATATCTTATATAAAACCATATAAATATTAAAACGATTAAACTTTAATCGACAATTTTTTTAGCAAATAAATGCATTGTCACAAATTTAAATAAAAAATATCCTCAAATAAAATTTGAATCCACAATCGTCGCACTCTGTTAGGTAACCCTTCATATTAATTAATATTTCTAATATAAACTTCAGACAAATGCAATCACGTAACAAGCTTTTCTATTCTTATATCAAAGACAATTGGAAGCAGAAGCTCAATCTTACACGCGTGCGGTTGTAAGCGTGACGGTTGTGACTCGGTCTGGTAACGGGGTATAGCGGGGCGTGAGTTCTGCCATTTAACACGCAGCTCCTTAAGAATTGGTCGGGAGATGACAACCAGAAATGTCGTAATGGGAACTAAGTGTCTTTACACTAGCCTCTACCTACACTGATATATGACTATAAAATCAAAGATTACTCTCTTATGCAAATAATAAATAGTTTGTATTACTCATCTTATGTAGGACTTTATATGTCATACTCATATAATAATTATTAGGAGTTTATATAATTTTGATATCATTTATATCTTGTAATTTTTATATGAGACCGCACCCCACATGTTTAAAACTATTCAGAAATAAGCACTCAACTTTAATCTAGATAAAATATGAGAGACAAGCTCACCCACCCAATGCATCATATCCCAACAAAAGCTGTTCTAAACTTTTGATATACACACTTTGTTTAATTATCTCTCAACTCAGCTTGTTAAGTTGATCATGGTAAAGTTGTATCAAGTATTTACATTAGTATCATAAATTTGTAAGAAGTGAATAATATGAAGACAAAGCGTCGCTCAAGGGAATAATTAATGAGTATAAAATATTTGAAATGTCTAAACACTTCTTGCATATGATGACGTGGAAAGTTAGCGGCGTAAAGTTTGTTCATAGCTCCGTCATCCAATAAATAGTAGGAGATCCGGGTATGTCTTGACGAAGGACGCGATATTAATTAATATACTTGTATTTATGTACTTGTTTCTGTTTGGAGGATTTTGTGTTTTTATATTTTTATCAAGCAGATAAGAATGTTCACCATAAGTAAAGTGAGTTAGAGATGTAACTCTAAGAAAAGAAGGAGAAAAACAAATATAGTTTATATTTGTCTTTATTACAAATGGGTGTGAGCTGTGCCCAAATTATGCATTTTTTTCTTGAAAAAGAATATTTTTGAGGTTCACTCTGTGTCCAGAGCCAGTCCAGTAACACCAGCGTAGGTAAAGCGTTACGAATTAAGACACTCCTTTCACTTTCCACCCAATCTGCAAGATAAAGAGTGTTAACTGGCACTATGGGTCTTTATTAAATATATAAATAGACAAAGGCTTGCAAAGAAAAGTAGCTTTCAACTTGTTACAATGGGATCTAATAATAACATATATAAAATTATTTTTGATAAATTCATTTGTAGAAATTAATGTTCAGTTTCTCCGCATTTTTTTTATTTCATTAACAAAAACCAGACAATAACAAGGCCAGTGGTGGCGCAGTGGTACAAAGTGTGACTGTAAAATCGTCTGTTTGTGGATTCGGGATTTCCATTTCTTCGAACTGGTGTCAAGCAAAAGCGCGGAATTGAGTTCCACCATTCAACACGCAATGCATTCAGAATACAGCAGAAGGTGGGGAGCGGAGTGTCTTAACACTATTCCCACTGCCTATCCTGCTGTGTGCGGGATACAGCGTGAAGCTGATTAATGTTAATATAACAAAATAGATAGAAATAAATAGATACACAGAAATAAATAGATAGAACACAGTAATAAACTCAGTAAAAGCAAATAAAATCCACTGTCAACAAACGAAGCGAAGACAATAAGCGCCTATTTACCTAATTCAGAGCAATTGTGAGTCAAGACGGGCCTGACCCGTTTAATTTGACGGCGCCGTCTGCTGCATCCTCTGATTAACATCCTGTTTCAAATTTCTATTAACTGTTCTTACTGTCGATAGAATTATATCTTTGTTTCTTATTAAATTTATACTGTTTTATTAAGTTCGGCGGAAAATGGATATGGAGTACCTTATCTTAACTTAAAGTAGGCTCCCTCTGCCTACTCTGGTGTGTGCGGGATATCAAGTTTTAATATTTTTTTATTTATGAAAGGTTTCAGTTCAATGATTTATTTATATAAGTTGATAATACACTTTACGTACAGTACGCGAAGCTTAAGCTGAACTTTGCATTTGTGTGACATTCTATAAAGTAAATCTAGAAAAAAAAATTTAAAAAATAACATTTATTATTAGAGATCAATAAAAAAGCAAACACCCGCCTTTCTCTACACCAAATTTGGCATTCTCGTAATTTTCACTTTGATCTGATGTGTTGATGTCGAGTTAACTTCGAGTAGTAATCGAATCCATAACTGCCGCGCCAGGAAATCGAATATTAAAAATTTAACTTAAACATAAAGGATGATTTTTTTTTTGACCTGAATCTTTTTTTGATTTAAAACGCATAGGTACAACTAGTTTCTTAATTAAATTGTTTTCGAGAGTATTCAAATCAAAATAGATGGAATTCCTCTGACACATTTTACATTATGTAGATTAGAAAATTTCAATCAGATAACATTATTTCTATTGCAAAAAACATATTGAATGACATTTATCGTTGATTTCAATTTATTAATGAATGTATTTAAATATGCATATGTAACATTTAAAACAACGTAAACTTTTTCTTTTCGTTTTAGACTAATTAAATTAGCTTTATAATATTTATGTTAGCATTTAAATATTATTTTCTGAATCTCGATTTCTTTATTATTATGAATCTATAAATTATGCTCTAATATAAAGTGTAAATTACAATAATTTATAATAGTTTACGTTTTTTTCACTCGAAACTTCGTTTTAAGCGTCAAAAATATTTTTAATTACACATTTGCTTTAAGTAATCCTCTTAGCCTTTGAATTTGAATAAAATATATATCTTTTTTGTCATAGCCAGAGTTCGTCATTTTCTTATATGCAAAACACAGTCTAGACATCTTTTTATTATCTACAATGTTTAGTCATCGATTTGTATGTTTTACGGTCTTAAATTCATCTTTAATCCTATACTCTTACGCTGTATCCTATACTTAGGTATGAAAACTAGGCAGAAGGAACCTGGGGGGAACCTAGTATTATGACACTCAATTCACATTAAGACACGTGTTGAGTGGCAGAACTCTACGCCGCGCCTCGTTACCAGGGCGATACTAAACTGGAGTAATAGTTTTCTTAGAGCCGCGGGAGCCTTTGAAGCGAGAGTGAATGATCTAAAAACTTTGTAAAACATAATAAACGTTCTTTGAACATATTGAAAGTTTGTTTTATATTTTGTTATTCCACGTACGGCGTTTATTTTTTATTTTTTTTTATATTTATGAATTTTTTTTCATACCGCACTCTTCAATAAAAGCATATAATATATTAATGTAGAATAATGCAGCATATATAAGAAAACATAGTTGTATGATCTATTGTGAAAGCCTATTTTTTAGGACATTACGAATAATAGTTTTCGTAGTAATTAAATCGTGTTTTGATTGACCTCTCGAAGAAAAAATAGTTAACTAACCTAACGTTATACATGATTCGGGAGTATTCTTGTCTGATGCTGTGATAGACTAATAATGGTTTTTACAAAATATTATAATAGTACTCTTTTCAGTTTTCTATCAGCTTAATTCTGCGTGCAATGTTATTAACTAAAAGCTATAGTAATTAAAAGCACAGTTTTGTTCTTTTATTTAGCATATGAAATCTCGAATGAAAAATTTTTTACTTTTATACGATAAAATACTTTTAGTGTTTTTTTTATATTGTTAAAAAATCTGACAAAAGGCGAGTGTGTAACAAACTAAACGGGCGTGCCACAACGGCGTTTGTTTGAAACTCAGTAACGAGTTGAGCGCCTCCCTGATTGATGAACGCTAGAGGTCGTCCGGGTTCGTATTGATAACATTACGCATTAATATCGCTATCAGCCCGGAAGCGCTATACAGAACCTATTTTTCACCTCGATTGGATTTGCGAGACTGTTTAATGACATTGTAATAAAAAATTTACAACCGGTGGATGTATTTGTTTGTTTTTCTCGTTTGGTAGTTAATAATAGCAGGTGGAGAATAGTGATAAGTTACTGTTTTCTATCTTAAATATATAATGTTATATTTTAACGGGAGGAATGGGATTTGTCTCATCAGAGTAGAAATATATATATATATATATATATAATGTAATCTAATATAAAATATTTATTATGTATTTATCTACTTGAGTGGTAATTTAGAGGATATATATATGTGAGTCGTAATTAATCAAAAAAAGAGTACTAAATACTTTTAGTCCAATTACCTTTTAATTTAATTAAGCTTTTTGCGAATAAATTACAAACATATGTGTTTATATTTTGTTGTTACATTTTTTTTAACCCTTTAGGATTTCTAACGACATAGAAGATAAAAGCTATAATAATTTTATTATTTAATAATATGTCGTTTTCCGCAACATTTTTAATAAACAAAACCTGAATCAAGTCAAGTTGAAAATTTCTAATATTCTAGAGCGAACGGATCAATCTTTCATAGAAGTATCATAAAGTTAAAAAAAGTTAAATATACTTTATAGAGTCCGCCCGTCTTATTAATTAATTCGTCGTGGAAAATTTGAAATTTTTCTTTCGGCGTTGTAGAAATAAGAATCCTTGATTTTAAATTTTTCTATTAAGATTAATCAAGATAGACAGATGCTTTGCCAATGTTTTCACAACTTTATGCCTCATTTGTGTACTTTATAAGATAATCAGTAATGTAGATCTTGTGTAAAAATATTATGACACCAATCTTAGTGCAAGGAGAAAATTTAATATTTACTATTTTGTTATCCTCGACCTGGTAGCCAAAATCGGTGGGCGGAATAGAGCATGAAAGCATGAATGAAAGCTATAATAATCTTTTTAACTGAAAGTTACTTTAAGTACCTTTTTTTTACCTTTACCTCTCAACTGTTCTATAATAGGAAAAAAGTTTAGGTAAAATAGATAATTATATGACGATACTACCAAATTGACCCAAAAAGGAAGGCTGTATTTTGTTCACAATTAAGTTTCCTAACATTTGCCGTTACTAATGGTCTTGGGAAATATAGTTAGGACAATTACTCGAGCTGTTTTGTATTCTTCCAGATAGGCAGAAAGATTCTGATAGCTTATCAGACGCTACATAAATCAACCGCCCCTCCCGAACTGATAGCGAGAGCGAAATTCGGATGTAAATCATACATTTATTCTGTAATGGTGGAACTTCCCGGGTGAATATTAAGTACAATGTAATGCAGTACTCGTAACGAGTCCCTTTGTTTTTATAATGCCTTCTAATATTTTTTATGGTTAGGGTAAAAAAAATATACATACATATATTATTTTGTTCCAATTTTACTTCTATGACATATTTGGGGTCTTGGGATTACATTTAAGATATAGCTTTCGGTTTTTTGATAAATATCTTTGGAGGAGCTTTATATATTTAAAAAACCAATTAAATTTATAACAAACATACTAAATTAAGTGTAGTGAATGTTCTAGACTGTCAATATCAGCACCCAGTTAGAGTAAGAAACTTTAGTACCTACCGACTACGAGTAGACGAAGAAGCAAATGTCTTCAGAACCATTCACAGAGAGCGCGTCTAAAACACAATCTCACTAAACTTTGAACTTTGGAGACCAAATAAAAGTTAACAAGATAGAATTGCTAATTTTGCTTCGTAAAACTATATATATGGGTATAAAACGTATATATTTGTTTTTGTAAAAGGCTTTTGTGGTGCTAATACACATAAGCGTGTACTGTAAGTATGGGATTGGAATCCAACTCAGGAAATGAGTCTTATTTATTTCCATGTTTTGTAACAAGAAACAAATCGGCTTTGACTTCCGCCACTCAATAAAAAAGTTCAAGTTATATATTTATATAAAAGTCCACATTACTATTTAGTAATATGAGTCATGTGAACTTATAACAATTACAAATTGTTATAAGTTCAATACCTCATAGCAGAGACCCTAAACTTTAAAAACCTTTTCGTTGCAGTTAAGATACTTTCATTCCCATTTCCACCGAATTCTGTAGGAACTCAAATCTGTCCTTTGCCTCGTTACCAGAGCGAGGGAATTAAAATATATATTTAATTGTTTCGATTGCGAATCGAACCCATAACCTGTTTCATTTGTCGTCGCACGCTTTTGCCACTACACCACGACAGGTCACGGTCAACCATCCATAGTATCTGTATTAAAGATTTCAACTAAAGGAAAATCTATGCTATAATAATGTATATGTCTCAAAATATTAGTTAAACATGAATACATGATTTATGTACGCCAGGTTGGTATTTTGTTTGTAATAAGTTATTATATATAGGAAGGTAAACATGTAATTACTATTATCACTGTAACTTCAATTAACTCTATTAAGAATACATTTTAATTGTTAAATAATTTGAATAATATTAATAATAATAATATACACTATATAGGAGTTCAATTATTATATTTAGTTTCGTCTTGCCTGCCTTATGCGTTATTCGTTATGAGTTAGCCTACAGTATTATATTATTACATTGAATGAAATCGAATTTTGGCCTATGGTCATAAAAATAATCATCCTAAAGTTGGTGGAGAGCCAAAATATTAGTAACATTCGCATAGGGGAACACGACGAAGGGGTACCTACCCTTTACACCTGTCAGGTTGACAGTGCGGCGCCGCAGCCTTCACAATGTAGGCAAGTCTGTTGACATATTGCAATATCTCAAAGCTGAGTTCGAACTTCGAATTTAGGTTATTATTTTTAGAAATTTTCATATAATTCTTTAATTGTATTTGTAAATTTTTTGTGCTTTTTTTGTACTTATTCTAGGGAAAATTCTTTTAGAGGCCGACGTGGTGCGTGTGACTGTAACACGACCCGCCAAGCCAAAAACGCGCCATTGAGTTCCACCACTCCACATGCAATGCTTTGAAATTCGGCGAAGCTTGCGAAACGGAGTGTCTTAACTCTAGGTTCCCTCTGCTGTATGCGTAGCAGTGTATATAGCATGAAAGTGAAATTAATAGAAAAATATTTTAATATACAAAATAATACTAATCGTGAGTCCCCGCTCTAGTAGACCAAGCGCAGTGGCCAGTTCCACCTTTTAACACGAATGAGGAAATATGGGTACTACTACCTAATACGCAGAAAAATATATATATTTTTTATGTTATACAAAACCATGAATTTCATATACTTGATAGACTCCATTGTAATAAAATAGTTTACTTAATTTTCTTCCAACCCGCTGTGCTAACCATGTTTTATAACAGTTTAATTACTTCACGGCTAATTTAATGATATGATGTACAAAATGTGCCATACAGAGCTTTCAGTGTAAAATGTGTTTTAAAGTTTCTTTTACGTACTAGATTATCACATATAATATAAACACACTTTTGTTCCAAATTTTTACTTAGATATTACATTTTATATATTTTTTTATATTATCTGTTTATTTACTCGATAATTGCGAATATATATATATACTCACAATTTATAGAATATCTTATTTATGTAGACGTTGGCCTTTGCAACATTCTTGCACTTTATGATAGATATATTACTTATTTATTAATATAATACGATATTGAATACAGTAATCAATGACTTGCAGTTTGTCTGTGTGACTGGAATAAAGAAGCACTTCGCTATATAAATATTTCGATTTGAATTTCAATTTTTTTTTTCTTTGCTTCAATAAATGCAAAGATAGTAAATAAATAGTATCCATATCAGCAGCAATCCATATCACTACATATCTTGCTTATAATAAAAAGAAAGAATTTGATGTAAAATAAAATTGAGAGAGTGTCTTAACACTAGGTTACCTAGGTTTACCCTGCTATCAGCAGGATACAGTGTGAAACTGCAAAAAAATAAGACATGAGAAATATTGTGAAATATATACATATATTAAAAACCTCCCTGATACAAACCTACATACTTACATAATAGGTTAATAAATAGTTAAATATAACATTATAGCTATTAATAGCGAGGAAATCTGTTCGACGCCACTTCCATCCATCATTCAGGCGGTCGTTGGCCGTGACTTAGTACCCACTTTAACGTTACATCACATTACACTGATTACGTCTACGAAATAATATATGGCATTTATATTAGAATATCTTTTAAAAGTAAACTAATTCCTCAACGCCGCGTCAAAGGAAATAGAAGTATTATATATTTTATTCCCCCAAGTGGGAATCGAACTTACAACATGTCGGGTGTACAGTCATACTTGATGCCCCGCTATATCTCACTTCAGAGAGAATATACATTACATAATACATTAAAACAGGATTCATTCAAAATTTGTATCAAATTCGATTATACTTCTGCTCAGCGGAAGACAAAAGCACTTCAAACTTTTGAAATCATGAACAGTTTCTCAAACACGATTAAATGATATTTAACATAAGCTTTTGAATGTTTTCATTATATAATAATAATATTGAAATACAATCTCATAGAACGAGATACTTGTATATATAGAAGAAATATCAAAGAGTACGCGAACAGTTACTAAAACTTCCTAGTTTGAACCGTCTGTTTAATATTCACTACTGAAGTTAGGTAGAGGGGAATATTCTCGTTTCTTTTATCAGTCGGCTGCGGTCGGAAGTAGTTTCCTTGTTTGACTCTATTTTCTTGGCAAATCGTGAAAGCGATCATGTGGCAAAACACTCTTATAGATTTCGCCCGAGGGAAGTTTGACTTGAGTTGTATCTAACAGTGGAATGGCTGGTGGAACGCTCCGATGTATATAAGAGCAAAACGATGTTCGGATGCTGCTTAGATGTGCATGCGAGCAATATAGCCGAAAGGTTTCTGGGCTATTGCACACTTGTAGGAACTATTTTAATTAAATTTTAATGCGGTAAGTGATGATGCAAGTGTTTTATGCTTTAGGTATGTTTAATTTGTATAAATAAACGTTTTAACTAAGATATATAAAATGGAACTTCAGAAATTTTAATTTACAGTTAGAGAGGCTATAAGTTTAGATATATGTAAAACCTATATATTCATCATAGCTAGTATGGAAATAAACATGTTTGAGTATACTTCTGAAAAGAAAATTATTGATTATCAAATGGCATCGTTACACTTTTTAATGTAATATTATAAGTATACAAGTAAAAACACTAAATTTAACGCTACTTATATTCATATGTGTTAAAGTGGCTTATTCGTTCGGCGTTGAGTTCTGCCACTCAACATGCAATGCCTCCCGAATTTGGCTGAAAGTGGGGAACGGAGTGTCTTAACACTAAGTTCCCTCTGCCTACCCTGCTCTGTGGGGGATACAGAGTAAAGCTGAAATTAAAGTAACTTAAAAACTTATCCTAAATCAAAAGAAATAATTATGTTATAAACAACTAAAGTAGACATGGCATTAATTGCTTTGGGACAAAACTATCTCCATTTCAAGAAACATAAATTGAAATTCCATTGTTATATACTCGATCGGTTCATAACCCTTTAAAAGTCACGACGCGTACAAAATAACAGAACGGTCGACGACAACGTCTAGGGAGTTGTTGAGCTAATTCCGAATGAGAAACGCGATATTTTCCACCCAATAAACCTTTGCAGAGGTCCTATAATTTTCTGACTTACCAAAGAGTTTTATTATCTATTCATTTCGAAAAGTTTCACCAAGTGCTAGCAATTTGCATTTATAATTAAAACTGTAGTAATATTTAATGTTAACTTGAAATGATTTTCATGAGAAATATTAAAAAAACTGTAATTATATTTAAAAATTCAGCAATATGTGGTGGCGGCAGTTAACGGCATCAGCGCTAAAGATAATAAGAAAAAGTTAAATTACATCGATGTGGCGTCGCAGACCGAAAGACGACCGCAGTCGTTTCAGTGTAATAAAAGTTGAATTTATGACTCGAATTATTTCACCCGCTACCCTAATTTCGCTACTTCGCCACTCGTAGTGTCCAGGTGCATGGTATGAAGTGAACTTTTAAGTGGAGGGGGGATGGAGTGGGGGGGAGCGTACATTTTATTTCTTTTCGGGTTATTACTTTTTGATTTGGTACTGAAAAAGATTTTGCTGTATGTTATACTACGTTGGATGGTTAGTTTGTTTGTATTTAAGTTTGTTGTTGTGATGCAATATTTATATAAACTGTTTAAAACTAAGATTTTATTTTAAAAATTAGTCATTAAATTCCTATTTTCACAGTACAGTTCTAATCTATTATATATAAATTACGTGTCACGTTGTTTGTCCATGATGGACTCGTAAACTACTGAACCGATTATAATCTAATTTGCACACTGTATGCAGTTTGATCCAACTTGAAAGATGAAGGATAGCTTATATATTAATTTATAATTACAACATTATTTTATTGCAAATTATTTATTTATTATTGACAGTAATTTATAACAATCATTTTGGATTATCTGTTAACTGTATGGAAATAGGTACCGATTCAATAGATGTCGCTAAGTTAAGAGAATAAAAGTTTCATATCACCATCAATATATAGTAAGAAACCAAGTCACTTTCGGCTGTCTGTCCCTATGTATGCTTAGATCTCTTAAACTACTATATAGAATTTCCATTTCTTTTGCGTTGAATATTCCAAAATCATCAGATATTTTTATTTTAATAACATTATTTCTTATTCAATAAGATGTACTAACATTGATAATAATGAAATATGACAACAACAGATAAAAACATACAAAGAGTGGTTTTATTTGAGTTTTTCTTATATCAAATATCATATATTTACTAACCATATAAATTAGATATAAGCTATATTAAATAACGATCTCACGTTATTATATAAACGTTTCATGAAAAATATTTGTCACTAAAAATATTTGTAGAAATATACGAAAGAAATTCGTCAAGAGCTCACTCGAGGCGAACTCAAGTTCTCTATTACTTGCGGTCACCTAATCTATTGGAGAAGTCGGCGTTCCCACACTACACTATAAACGTTAAACTTCATATAACATTGAATTTTAGGTTTTAATTTAAAATTCATATGTATGTATAAAAAAATCAATATGATAATCATATTATGTAAATTATATACATTATTTAAATCCTTTTTAAGTAACATATGTGAAAAATAAATTAAATTTGGCTCTTAAGGAGTAATTATATAATAATATTTAATTAATTAACTTAAATTATTTTTCCCGTACTAAATCAAAAGTGAAGTGATAATAATATGACAACGATTTACAAGAATTCATTTTACGACTTACGCTTAAATTTTTTATAGATTGATTCAAAACGTTTTAAGTTCTCGATAGGTCAAGAGTTATTTGATTTTTGGGAGATAACTTGTGAGAATGAGAATTTGTGAAAAGAGACCGTCGTGTCGCAGTGGTACAGGGGTGTGACTGTAACGCGACGGTTGTGGGTTCGATTCCCACTCGAGAAAGTGAAATATTTATTTACGTTTATGTTTCCATTTTCTTCGCTCTGGTGTCAAGGCAAAGCGCGGCGTTGAGTTCTGCCACTCAACACGTAATGCCTCCAGAATTCGGGAGAAAGTGGGGAACGGAGTGTCTTAACACCGAGGTGCCCTCTGCCTACCTGCTATGTGCGGGATACAGCGTGAAGCTGAAAAAAAAACTTGTGAAAATTATTGAAATCGACTGATGATTGTGGGATTGCCTACGGGAGAGAACTACTATATGACAAGGTTATCCAACTCAAGTTTTTCAAATGAAGATAAAATAGATTTTCATTACCTATACACAGTCAGGTCAGAATTAATATCTGTATAATTAAATTAATGAAAATTTTATATTTATATACACGTGCTTACTTAGTAAAATTACACAAATGGTGGCGTTGATGTAAACGACAATATAACATCCGCCCATACACTCTGCTTAAAATTAAAAAAAAAATAAAAATACCTAAAGAAAAAAGAATTCACTGAAAATATAATAACGTCCGATTCGAGCTATTCATGAAATCAACTCTATTAGTCACGGTCACCTAATTTGTAGTTGACAAGTCGCGCGCGCTGTCGCCGCGTTCTGAAGGCGGTGGTGGCAGTGGAGGCAGGCTCGCGCTACGGCGGGCACGAGGCGTGTATAAAAATCTAGAGGGCAATTTATTGAAGTTTATATCGCTTTTAATTTTTTTTTTTTTGCATATGGATATATTAAACATAATTTTATTTTTTTAATTGACAAAAAAAATAATAAAACCGAATTGTATTTTTCCTTTATAGTTAAAAAATCTAATTTTTTCCTTTGATCCCCTACTGGTGTGATTGTGGTTGTTTGTACATAATACAAAGAACATTATACAAAACACATTAACCTCCTTTGCGTCGCGCAATCGAGTAATGAAAATTACAAAAAAATTGTAATAAAAGCAAGAGAACAAACACATTTGTACTAACAATGAAGTTATCTGAAATTCCGCACACGCTCGATCAGCAGCTAGCTGGAAATATTTTTCGTTTAGCCTAAAGAAACGTGGTTGCGATTTAGTGGGTTATTTGTCGTAATAAAACAAAATCGTTGGACCGTCGCCGATACTAATCCTAAGCGAATCCTCGGTCAATGTCGCGCCCGCACGCTGTCCTGCCCCTGTGCGCGATAGGCGGGATTAAAAGAAAAATGCTTGACTTATAGATATTTCTATTATAATTTCTGAATAAATTATTAAAATTATTTTCTAGAGGCCTGTCGTCGCACATCGGACAAATGTGCGACTGTACAAACGACAGGTTATAGATACAATTCTCACTGGAGGACATGAAATATTTAATATTTTACATCCAGCACGTAACGCCTCCAGTCGTCCAATTCGTCAATAAGTGGAAACGGAAGTGTATTCATGAGATAGGTGCGTCTTTATACTAGATTCACAGATTCCTTCTGCCTGCTTGTATGAAGTAGAAAATAAATATTTTCTATATTTTTTTCTTATTGCCATATTTTGATTTTTCTGAAATTAGCTTTACTATTAAGTTAACATAATTAAATTATGATAAATATAATTTTAATTGTTTATCATAATTTAATTATGATAAATATAATTAAATTATAATAATATATTTAACGAACGCAATTTCGCAAGTGTAAAACCTGGTGAAAACCGCACCTGGTGAAAATAAATTGGCAAAATTTCTTACTGTATCCTTTCTCTTATACTCTCAACAAAGGTCTATTTATCTAAGAATCATACATATAATAAAGAAAACTATAATATAGTAGTTCAGTACTACTTTACAAATATAAATGTTTATATCTATAAACATTTAAAGAAGTATATATATATAAAATATTTCCTACAGCTAAATTGTCAGAGAGCAACCATGCTAATCCGTGACAGAGCCGCAGTGACCGTCGCGGTCGCACGCTCTGGCCGCCCAAGTATCCGATAGCCGGGATCGAAAGACACATGTACCAGATATATCAAAGTAAATTTAAAGTTTATTTCAAATATATATTGTATTACATTTGTTTTTAATCGTCATGGTGTTGTGTAATATTTTATGAGTTATTTTATTACATATATAGATAAAAATAATAGCTATGTATTATTTTTATGGATATATATAATATTTATTTATGGATTTTTAGCTTCACGCTGTATCTTATATGATGGATATGTTGGGGGGAGGTAGTGTTAAGACACTCCGTTCTTCATTTGTTTGTTGATTTCTGGAGGCATTGCATGTTGAGTTGCGGCGTTGACTTAGTGCAGCGCTTTGCCTCGACACCAAAAAGAAGAAATAAAAATATTATATTTTGCATTTTCTCATGTGGGAATCGAACCCATAGCCTGTTTTCCAGTTGGCCTATACGCTAGGGCTACAGCGCCTCGATTGGCCTACCATATTAGACTTTATTATGTATCATCACGTTCGGTTGACCTCTGTACTGTGAGTATATCACAAAAGTACACTTACGATATAATAATTTACGATTAGAGTAAAACATATAGGCAATCCTTGATACTAGTTTCCCTTATAATAGTCATATAAAGTCACGTACAAATAACATATCTAAAAGGTCCCAACGTAATATATCCGTAGCACCCTCTCCTTATATTTATTTATTTTGATTTATTTAAACCTCAGATATATGGCTGTTAATAAACAACATATGGCCCAGTGACCCGCCGATACTAATCCCGCAACCCGCACTCCGTCACTGTCCCTTCGACGACCTAGCCGAGATTAACGAACGTGTTCGGAACGCTTTAGAAAATTCGCTCTACCGCTCTAATAAATCCTTTGACGCTTAAAATTTACAAGGAAACTTTATTAGATTTAATATATTTATTTGGAATTTGGACTTTAATTTATATTATCGTAAGAATGTAATTAATTACTGTGTAACGATTGAATTGTAATCTTTTCTCAGCTTCACGCTCTATCCCGCATTTGCAGAGTACGCAGAGGGATCCTAGTGCTAAGACATTAATAAGAGTAAATTAATAAAATATAAATAAATAATTAATATAAAATATTTTGGGTGAGTTTTTAGTCTCGAGTTTATTTCTGTTTGATGTTTCATTTTCTTAGAATCCTATACAAAGCTAGTGAAAATATAGAAAATTTCAAATTTAGTATATTGCAACTATAATTAAAACTATACAATTTACACACAAACATTCAATATAAACAAATTATAATGACACACTCCAAATACTCTATACCAATTAACATTTATTAATTAAGATTAACCTAGCTTGTATATGAAATACATATTACACTGACACTCGAGGAGTCAGGCAGGTCGAGGGTCTGTCTCCTAATTGATGATGTTATATCCACATTATTAGAAGTACCAGAAGTCAAGCTTTCGGTGGTTTTCGCCGGGTTTTTATTTGTAATTATTGTCAACTTCACTTCGAACTTCAAAGAAGTATGAAGAGATCGTAGCATTTGACGCTACGTTCTCTCTGACTACCACGCTAGAGATAGAACGTAAAGTTAAGTTAAAACAACTTCACGGTATATTTCGCTTACAGCAGCGTAGGCAGAGGGAGCCTGATGTCTAGTGCTGAGAAATTTTCGCCACGACGGTCTGCTGTTTACCTCTAAGTGATAAATAATAACGGTTTCGGGTTCGAATCCCGCAAATGGGAACCGAACCCACAAACCTCTGCGCCACACTGTTGTTTACTCTAACTCTAAATTACTTCCACTGGTAGTACGCAAACATTCATCTGGTTACGAAGTCGTTGGCATTATTTACCCTCGCCTCACACGTTGCGTCGCTCTTCAAATATTTACCTCTTAACGAGAAGCCTGACTTTGTATGTGCCGTAATAAACTTTTCTATTGTACCCACTCCGCGGCTTGTATACGTCTAACCGAATAATTATTGCGTTAACGGGTTAATGGTTTTGTATATTGTTTTTAATGAAAATATTAATTTATGCGAGAAATGAAACAGGAAGTCGGGTAAAGATCATTTTAACTGAAATTTAAAACGAGTTTCCTTGACAAAAGACAATTATTTTTTTAAGCTAAATATGGAATCCTTATAAAAATCACTTTATTGTCTATCTGTCAAGACCATTATAGATGAGATAGTAATTGAGAACTAAAAGGTAAAATAAACATAAAAAAGTGACAATTTATTGAAGTTTCAAAGAAAAAATCATTACTCAAATCAAATTCATTTTTACCACTAAGAAGGGATTTCGAAAAATTTTAACCTTGAAGGGGTGAAATAAGGGTTCAAAGTTATAAGGTAAAATTTGAAATTAAGAACCTTAAATATATTTCATTGAACACGTGATTCATGGTTTACTCTAATTCACAACATAAACTAAAAACAACTATCTCAATATGTTTAGTGTATATATCTCAGTAATATGTGACCATGCCTTAATAAACCGTTCTATCTAATCCGATTTGAAAGCTAATCGATGAACGTTAACTATTAAATCGATATATCTATCTACATACATAATATCTATATAACATGAATTGTCTTGTCACATATCTAATATGTAGGGCACTTTATCGTAAAAAATTGAAACAATTATTTTTTTCAATTGAAAAGTAATACATACAAGTTACCTATATGCTTTGGGTTGACATTTTATGAAAATAAGTGTATTATTTAGGTATTTCATTCATTATTATTATTATTATTTAAGAATTATTATGTAAAATATTACTTATTAGAAATTAGTTTAATTGGAGTCAAACTCGCCCATCGAACCTTCAGTACCAGTTTCAGTATTTACGTCAATAGGAAGTGAAATTAATCAGAATTGACAAACTTAAGTATTACGTACTCATTTTGTACAAAATAAACTACAATTATAAGTTTGTAATTATTTTTTCCTAAAATTGCTATAAATTTCTACTTTTCGGATTGCTAAATTACATAACTGTAGATTACTCTACACTATAGGTTATGATAACTATAATAATTTTATACAAAAAGCAGCAAAATAGATCCATAAATGCTCTTTGTCTTAGATGCTTGACTTCACACGATCACAAACCTTAAAATACGATATTAATTTCATCTTGATACCCGCACACACAATCTCAAGATCATGATAGACGGGGAGACGAAGATACGAAACTGTAAAAATATTCAAAACATAGTAACAGCTAACATACTTAATTTAGAAATTTTAAGCGCAAGAGCTGTTCAAATATATGAATTTCTATCACACTTTGAACGTAGATTACGTGCAATGCATTTAATATGGACCATTTAAAACATCTGAGCTAAAACTATCTCTTAAAGTTTTAAGTGTCGTATTGATAACGGACGCAAAGTTAAAGTATCAAGAATAGTATAACCGATTGCCATTCTACACAGCTTTAGTTGTTGGACTTTGACTTCTTAACAAGTTAGTGACAAAAGTCCTGCCAGTTTAGAATGCCTTAATGATATGATCATATGTATATAGTTTTTTTAAAATTTTACGGTGTATGCCGTACACAGTAGGATAGGTAGATAGAGAACCTGGAAAACTAATGTTATAACATTTCGTTACAAATTTTCTGCTGAATTCTGGAGAATTGAGTTGCGTGTTGAGTAGTGAAACTCAACGCCGCGTATATTGTAAAAAACATAATTACAATTTCACACACATAATGATTAATAAAAAATATTTAAAATTAACTAAATCAAACGCAACACTAAGATATTAGTAATTTATAACTGTGGTAGATAAATGAAAATATTTCAAGTTAGGGCTCCTAATACGGCCTCTGTGAGCGATGACCTCTAATGTCGGACGTTGACAAAGCGTTCGGCGGCTCTCGTGAAAACGTTCAAATACATCATCGCCGGTGACAGCACAGTTCTGCCGACTGCGAAACGCCATATTTTATTTCTGCTACGATTGCTTGATATTTGATTAATCTAGTCCAAGAAATGGATCATTTTTAGTCATTTTTTAAATGTTCGTCGGCGTCGCCATTTTTCTTTTTCCGTTATAATATACGAGGAAACTCATTAGTTTAGTGAAACTTTTCGTTCGAAACAAACGGGTTTCATATAAAAAAAGAGAATATTTCCAGTTTCATACGACTGTTGTCGCTTGGATACGAATTCAGGTATATTTTATATTGCCTTTTGGTAAATAAAAATAACATAGACAAAGCGAACGCCCACACGTCATCGCTCAAAGCGTTGGCGTGTGTTTACGGACAATAGATATTATTCCCCTCTAAGTATTGTGAGAATGCAAAAATACGTCTAACAGTGACGTTGAGTGATGCGTTCCCGTTCCCGTTCCCGTTCCCGTTCCCGTTCCCGTTCCCGTTGCTCATTGTTGGCCCAATAAAAGATTGCACAATATGAAATATTTCAATTTCAATTGTAAGCGTTTTATTGAACGAAGCCAATATTTCACACTAAATATTCATATCAATTTGGTCGTACGGTGAATACGTTCTGCGGAGGTAAATGGTAGAACGCGATTATGATGTAAGTAGCTGCCACGGGCCTCCCTCGTCCAGCATTTAAATGGCCTTTTACGTTAGATAGTTGGTTTCGGCCTTGTAAGCCTTAAAATTTACTCATTAGAAAGTAGTCCTTAACTTGTACTGTGACGTGTCAAAATAGCTTGTCGACAATTTACGATGGAAAATTAAGTGTACACTTTCAATAAAAATACATAACATGAAGCAAAATGTGGATATGTGTGGCTCGCAGGGTGCCGCGATACTATATTATCATAAGTCAATTCCATTATTTGCATATATTCAAATTAACACTCCCCTAAAATCTACACGAATACTGGGGACGTTGACTTAATTCGTCTAAATGGAGGTTCCATTTGGAATACATGCTTATAATATGTAGGTAAACCTTGAACCTTCGCCTGAATATATAAACGAAATAAAATATAAAAAAATTGGGAAAAAAAAACCCCCAAATGTTTGGCTGACCTAGGCGAAAAACTATTTAAATTAAATATAACTTGTCCTTACCAGAAAACAAATACATTACGTAGATTATTAAAATAAAGAAATAAAATTAAAATGTAACTTTATAAAAGGTATAAAAAATTTTTACTCATACAAACATGGCAGAGTTAGCTTATAATTTTTATAGTATTGCCTCAAGTGGAAATAATTTTGCTTGAGAAAGAGTTTATTCTGCTGTATCCCGCATGTAGTAGGGTAGGTAGACGTTGCCTAATATTAAGACATCCCGCTCCCCACTTAGAAAGAAATAAGATAAAATATTTATTTCATTCCCTCGAGTGGGAATCGAACTCACAACCCCTCGTGTTAACAATCACACGCTTGTGCCACGCTACAACTATTTACAACAATTTTAATAATCTATCTGAACATATTAATAAAAAAAAATGCAGTTTTTACGTAGGAGCATGTCAGATGTAGCTGAGAATTCCCATAGTATTGGCTGAAGTGGAAATAATCTTGCGGAGAAGCGGTTTATTACGTTCGCAATATCGAGGCGAGGCGCGATTCGATTGCCGGCGCTCTGTGCGCCTCAAATTGATTTCTAAATAATTTGTCTATTCGAGACGTTTCCACAACTGCTGGAATTTATAGAGCAATATATGCGAAGCGTACATATAAGCTGTCTGTGTGCTTATAACATATTATCTGTTTTTGTTAGATATTTTATTTTGGTATTATTTAATACATTTGTAGGTGATTATTTATTTACGAAAATATATTAAAACAGAAACATTAATAATAGTAATAGTTTTCGTACTGTATGACTAACCCCACTAGTACAGCGTGGAGCTAAGTTAAGAGTTCATGAAAATCTGTGAAAAAAATCTGAGATTTTACTTGGAAGCCAAGAGTTTTTTTGCTAATCTGATCCATTTTTTAAAAATTGTAAGATTGACTATTCTTTTTTAATGTCAAAAATCTATTCAAATATGTTCATTTATTCATTATACTTATCTTTTACTACAAGAGGGCAAAGTAAATTATCACTCAGCCGTCTCTATTACCGAGCGCAGTCATTATCCTTAACGACCTGAGATGATATGTCTAAGAGGAGACGTGGTTTTGGGGATCTGAATTTTGGCTGTAATAATAACAATAGAATCATATTATTACACTGAATTTAATTAAGACGAGTTTCAAGATATTTTTACTAAATTACAAAAAAAAGCTCTTCCCGCCCGTCCGTTGTAGTTTATTATAATCATAGTCACTGATTTTTTGGCTGTAAATCCAAAACGTGAACTATAAAAGTAAAATCTCTTTTTTTTTCGTTTTCCTCAGAAGCTCTCTCTATCTTACACTCTGCAAGTTTCTTACATGCCAAATTTCTGGTTTCTACTTGCTTAGTTACTGCTGTGTGTTACCTGACAATCACTAAGTAAGTAAAGAAGCCAATTTTTTTATACATAATTTAAAGAAATATATTATAAAAATATTATTTCAGCTTTTCAACAATTTATCTATGTATACATGAAGTGTAAAACAATGAACATCAATTTGTCGGTTGTGCTACGCAGTTATCGGTCTGCCGTTGCCCACTACAGTATAGAACATGTTAATTATGTCCCGGGTGATGCTTCGGTAGCGTCACGTATCCGTTAATTACTTCGCTTTCGAAAGGCAGATAGATTTATACTCGCTTTCCAGGTCGTTAAGGACATGTGTGAGCTTATAAATCTTATATATTGGTTAGATTTTCATTGTCGCTCGGAGTGCAATATTTAAGTTTTACTTGTTGTTTTATTTGTCATTTATTTTCGTAAAGAAATATTTGTTTTCTTTAACAATATAATATATGAGGGCGTTTCATTTAATCATTTGTGCTTTCCGTTGCAATATTGCAAAATATATATACAAATTTAAATTACTATTACTCTTGACCAAAACAAATATCAACATGAAAATATTTTATATTAAAATTATGTATGTTCCACAAAAAAGTAATAATAATATGTTATTTCGATTAACAACTTTTTATATTATACACATAAGCCGTTACAAAATTTAACAATTTAAATAATACGCCGCTTATACTTCACAAATTGCTATATTAACTAAAAAATGTCCATTTTAACTTAAAAGAGCCTGTAAAAGATCCATTCCACGTTTATAAAAGCCATCGAAGCATTTCCAACGGTCGCGCGTCGGTCAGGTATTAAAAATTTGTTCATCCCAACACTGTCCAAAGCGTAGATTTTCATTTCGATCAAGAGTACAGCAGGCACGTGGGCTGTGTATCCTTTTGTGGGTGAGGTAATTTTAATGAGTTTTAGTTGTACTAGCGGTGACATAGCCTCGAGTGGCGGCATTAGTACCGAGGGATGAGTCGGAGAGCCCTCTGTGGCCTCTAAAACATATTTAGTAAAGGGCAAGTAGTTTGTCGATATATTGTGTGGTTCTGGTTACATTTGTTTATGTACCATTTAGTATTAAAATTTTATTTGCATAAAGTATAGGCGAATAATAGTCAGCATGTAACTTATATGCAGTGGGTATAACTGAAAATATCAAAAGTGAATCTATATAATCATTATAGGTATAAATATTTTATTTGTAATTATATATTGCATGGAGTTATATTCAGGAAGCTGATTACGAAGACAGACTATTGATAGCAATGGTACATGTTTAATTATTATAATTTTTATCTTAACTTAACTTAACTTAACTAACTTAACTTAACACATAAAATATTTATTTAATAGAAAATTGAATAACGTTAAAATGACATAGAATTATTTAAACTAATTAAATTGTGTTTTTCCTTAGATATCTATCATTTTCCTTATATTTGACACCAATATAGATTGCAATTTACGAATAATCTATATTTTCCAAATTATAATTAAGTAACTATACGTAAATTGTATTTTGATCCATCCGGACATTCTCTCACATCACTAATGTCTCTATTAATTTCCTCGGTTATAAACGTAGCAGTTGGCGTTATTAGCTTCGCCCTTTTACGTGTAATAATTTACTGCACTTAATTTTAATACAAAACATTTTCAACTTGCCTAACGAGGTTGGGGTCCGAGGCTATAAAAAAAACTTGTACACAGGGTTAGATATTTTTCCTAAACAGAAATGCATATATTATAATCTAAATAGCCCTCGTTAGGACTAGGGTATGTCTACAAAATTAAGTGCATATGATATTTAATTTAAATATTGGATACAGTGTTTGACTGTACGTGTGATACTTGATGAGTTCAATTCTATATGGGAAATTGTGTTATTGAAGCTATTTTAATTATGTTTATGTAAACCAATGTCTCGAATTTGAGTCTATTAATTCATTCAATTTGTACTGATCTTGAATCACTTAAAAAATACAGCTTCACGCTGTATCCCGCACACAGCAGGGTAGGCTGAGAGAAACTAGTGTTAAGACACTCCGTTCCCCACTTTCCACCGAATTCTGGGGACTTTTCGTCATATTCAATTGAAACATAAATTTAAATAAATATTATTACATTTTCGCGAGTAGGAATCGAGCCCACAACCAGTCACACTTTGTGCCCCTGCGCCACGACTGGCCTATATGGTGTATATCAGTATACAGTAAGTAATATAATATAATTTATTCGCGCGCTCGTTTCGCGTTTGAAACAATAGCTTACACTTTGTTAACTGTCCGTCCTGACTATTAGGTGTAATGAAAATAATCATTGCTCCAGTCTACCGACCTATTTAATGGCGGCTCCATTTTCTACACCTGTTTAATGTTTTTGGGTAATGTAATATAAAC
This sequence comes from Heliconius aoede, assembly GCA_037355905.1. NCBI lineage: Eukaryota > Metazoa > Arthropoda > Insecta > Lepidoptera > Nymphalidae > Heliconius > Heliconius aoede. Next base: position 142,480 of record JBAIZZ010000158.1, on the reverse strand, counting down.
CAAACTGTCCAAACATAAGAATTAAAATTTTAATTCAAAGTTTCTTTTTTATATACTTCCTCGTACAAACAATACAATATTTTTCTAAATTTCCACAAAGTAAACTCTCCAAATACATTGATCTTCCCTCCCATATAAAGTCAGGCGGTGGCCCAAAAATTAATTAATTATTGCACTGCCGGTAATTCTGCTTCAGTATTTAATAAAGTTAAAACACCCCGCTCGTGCCACTTACCCTAAATTATAAACATGCGTATAATTTTTTTATGAGTTGGCAACTCGTTTACTTTGTATACATTTACCGTTGCATTTCTCGTGTTTATTTCAACGGTAATATGATATTTCATAAAATATTTCGACTAGCTTTTCACTGAGTTTCAAAGCATTTAGGTTGCTCTCCACAACATTTTGAAATTATATTTTTTAATTAAACGTGGACATTTATTTGAAAGTATGATGTTTTTTTTTTAACAGTTTAGTTTATGTTAAATTTTTTATGTATATATGTCACTTAAATACTCAGGATTTATAGAAATATAGCAATAAAATTATAAAACCGTTTTCTGAAAATCACAAGCAATTATTGAAATATAAAGGACAAAACTTTATATCAAAAGAAAAAAGTAATTAATGATGAAGTTCGTTGAAGTGGAGGGGAAGCTTAAGTTTCACAAAGAATCGTTCAAAGTTAATTCGAAGTTGATTTAGAATTAATTGTAAATTTTTTTAACGAATATGCTTTAAGCATAATTGGTTTTTTTAAATAGTTTAAATTTAAATTTTGAGTTTTGAAAGCGAAAATTGTGAAATTTTAATCCTGGCGATAAATGATTGTACCGAATATACTTTTGTTGATTGATGATCATTTGACAATAATATGTAAATTCTTCAGCTTCACGCTGTATACTTCGGTGTTAAGACACTCCATTCCCCACTTTCTGCCGAATTCTGGAGGTATTGCGTGTTGAGTTGCAGAACTTAACGCCGCGCTATGTCTCGAAACCAGAGCGAAAAAAAATGGAAGTATAAACGTAAAGAAATATTTCATTTCCTCGAGTGAGAATCGAACATACAACCCTTGTGCCACTTCGCCACGACGGCCTCCTGTATGTAAATTGTTTTCGAAATATCTCTGACATCATTATCATTTCATTACATATAAATACAAGTGTAGCTAAAGCTTGTATTTACTTTCCTCTTTATAAAAAGTTAAGATAACTAACAATAAAATGTTAATTTACAAAGTTTTAATCACAAACACGTAAAAACTGTTGAAAACGACTGAAACCGAAATTCAGTGGACGTGTAAACACGACCAACTTTATATTCAGAGCGTCGATAAAGCCGCCTAAGTTCCTTAAAAAAACCGAGAAAAAGGAACGTAAAGGGTAAGAAAGCAATTGAACGGTCCGAGAATGGAAGAGGCGGTCTATGATGGGATGGGAGAACTCATTAGATGCCTACTTCGTGTTCAATAAACGCTAGTATCACTTAATAAGGGTTTGTGACATTTTCACAACGTTACAAAAATAAAGTATAAATATTTGGAACACAGTTTTTATATTTATACGTATTCCTTGCTATTGAAATTAATTATTTTATGAAAGTTCTATAAAAGTGTTAAGATTTTTCGCTATGAATTTTCTGTACGCTTTTTGGACATCCTGGGCTTTTTAAAAAAATCTAAAAAAATTTGCGAGGCGTTTTGAGTTTAACATTTTTGCAACCCACTGCCCAAGACAGAAACGAAAACCATTACATATGGTACATGTAATCCCTTAACAAAATATTTTCTTCGATCCTTAGACTAGAATACGAATTTTAATAAGTCCTAAATCTCAAATACACTTACAATAATTTACAATATAAGTATTAATATTTAAACGCAAGTATCCATTACCAATTCAGATCCAGTCATTTCTATACTACAATCTACAGATCTGCCAATTTCGCAGAGTGAATCCTGTAGTATAAATACAATCCGAACTATTCAATGAATTTGACGTTCGGGAAAGTAAAGAAAGTTTAATAAGTGCTCGGGCAGATATCATGGTAGTTTCAAGTTTTCGATAAGAAGCCGCTTCAGCACTGTTCAACCATTTTTACTCAACTCCGCCCGCCCTCTCACGCTTCGCCGACAGTTTTAATGACTTATTCGCTTTTTCTTCTTGTTCAAAAGGAATTCGTTTAATAAAACAGTCATTGTCTAGACTAAAAAGAAATTGTGAACATGGCTTGCTTTACTTATTATTGACGTAGCTGTGGCCTAACAAATATTTACGTAATCTTACAATAAGAGTTTATTTTTGCTCTTTCGTTTAAGATTCTATGTTAGTGAGGGCTTTTTTAAGTTTCCTTACAAAGCTCTACACTAGTAGTTGTAATGTTTTTTTACACGATTTTCTTAGTTTACTCCTATATATAATCTAAGACTAACGTACCAGCCACCAACATAATTCCATTCAATTGATAATAACATAATAATACACAATTTTAAATATTTCTTCCCTCTGGTATCGAGGCAAAGCGTGGCGTTGAGTTCTGCCGTATCCAGTGCAACGTAAGTAAAATGGAATCTGCATTTTTTTTTATTTAATAATTCAAATAAACAATAAAGTAACTTATATTTAGTACTGGAGTTTCTAAATTAAATACACAACGAACTAGATAAAAAAATGCATACACATAATGCATTCAAATTGAACGACACTCGTGCACTGTACATATCTATTGAAACCAAAACGCATCATTCAAACGTATCAATTGATCGCTTTAGACTGTAAAATAAATAAAATCGAACTGCACACACTCGTCTAGATAAAACTACAACATTCGTTTAGCGTACATCGCTGTGTAATAAATAAACATGAATCATGAAAATCCAATTAGAATGGATATCGATTTGTTTTGCTAATGTCTGAGTGCTATGAACTAGTAACGTTCAAATAAAACACCTGTTTAATCATACCATATATATATATAAATTCAGAAAGTTTAAGGCAGAGACGAAATATGAATACGCTATTACAAGGCTTTGTAAATTTTAAGCAAATAGAGTTTTCCACTTCACTCTGTATCCCTCGTGTAGCCGTACAGAAAACGCTCTACGTTTACAACGACACTCCGTTCTCTAATTTTGGAGATATTGTGCGGAACGCCGCTCTTGTTTAGTTATTTGTCATGTTTACATAAATCAATAATAAAAGTTAAAAAATCTAGTATATTTTTTTACTTTATTTTATTAACTTTATCTCTTACGTCCACTCTTTTGAATTTTAAAATTATACCCCGAACGTCCAAACTCCTTTTATTCTTGTTATGATACAATTATATAAAGCAAACAACTAGTTATATTTTAAATATTTCAGTATATAATAATATATTTCTTAGAAAGGAAGCGTCGACAAACGTTAAAATGATTTTAAAATATGTGCAGTCAATTTCACGGCAGGCGCCCTGGTTGGCGCTTAGACGACCAAACCAGAACTGAATTATGGCAAGTGCGCCATCCCTGATACCAATTTATCATCTCAAAATGGAAGAAAGCATTATCTACGCATCTTTTAGGAAAATGACTTTGTAATAAATGAATTATGAATTGCTGAAACTCTACTTGACAGATTTTATATGCATATATCTTGTTACGTTATATTGTACGTTGTTAGATTTTAGTACTATTAGTCGGTCAGTCTCGATTTCCTTTATGTACACACGTCGTACATGTATATTATCAGTCGTAACGAGAGAAAAGCCCAGAGAAAAAAGCTCGCGACTGTAAAAGCGAGAGTTGGGGGTTCAATTTCCACTACACAACAAATACATATTGATTATTTTCAATAATAGTATATAAATCAAATATTTATTAAAAAAAACCTAACCAAATGCGAAAGGGATTCACACAGGAAGCAGGTTTCCGCGCCAATATCTATACAAAAGGCAAAAAAACATATATGTAATTTGGGACGCCCTTAAATATTTATTTTCTTTTGTTTTTTAGTATATGTAGTTAAAACGGCAACAGAAATACATCATTTGTGAAAATTTTAACTGTTTAGTTTTTAGACTATAAAGATTCATGAGCTACAGTCTGCTGAGAGACAGACAGACAAACAAACAGACAGCAGTTTTACCTTTCTGTGTAAAAAAATTGGTAAACTAAAATGATATATTGATTATTCGTTTTTGCCGCATATTTTATGAAATTCGCCGCGCAAACAAAATATATAGGATGCTTCCCGTTGACCTAGAAATATAAAAACAATAACTTACAATAACCGAAGATAAAAAAACTATTACAAGCTTATGTATAATAATTAATGTTACAGTAACTGATAATGACATAGTCATTGTGTATATGAGCAAACGTAGTTATAATAGTTAAAAAAACTATAGTTTGCCTCTACATTTTAACTAGGGTTATTAACCCCGTCTGTAGGGCGGGACCGCCCTCTAACTCTACGCTGTATTATTAATGACAATCCCTCGCCCCGCCTTTTCTCTACTACCAGTGTAATGCAAATTTCGCAATATTTTGTTTACACAAACGCCGACACAGCCCGATAGCAAACTAGGTAATTATACTCGCACAAGCTGACTGTTCGAAAGTTATAACCCCAGTTGTTTCAGTTTAGTTCACTTTACTATATATTTTTGTAATATTATTGATGAATATATTAAATGTTAAGGTTACTAAGGATAGGTATTGGTCCCACGTTCATTCAAAATGGAACGGATTTAAATGAAACTTTACAGTAAAAGGTATAAGCTTAAGCTTATTTTGTTATCGAAATGACATATTGGCTTCAATTTTAGTAAAAAGACTTGGCTATAACATTACAATCATCTTAAGCGGGCGAAGCCGCGTTTGGGTCACTGGTCAAATATAAAGCTTACTTTTACTGCAGTTTGACTACAATATTTTAAACGTATTAATTTCATAACTTATATGGTGTATGTCTTTTCTAGATGACATTGATGAAGTGAGTACTCCACTACCCAGCTTAAAAGCCGCAATAGCCACACACGAACTAAATTGAATTATATATTAGAAATAAAACAATAAGCAAGTGAACTCTATTTTCAGATCTCCTTTAACAAAAAAGTGTCACAAATATCTCATAATAATGAGGAATCAAAGTATTATTTTTCTCAAGTTTTCTTTATTAAAAAATCTACTGCTATTTTAGTGATTTGCATTTCTTTTGTCCAACAGTACTATTGGCTTTGACCCTAGGTCCACATATGAAAAATGGACCACAATAGCATTTAACTACTTAGAAATATTATAAAAATATGACCCAATTTTGAAGTCATCAAAATATAGCTTATAGCACTTCCATAATACGGTAATGGTAAGTTAACTTTTATGAACGTCATTATCCGAACGCGGCTTATACCAATGAAGTCATTTGCATACATAGAATGTAATTGAAGGGTGACTGACGCTGGCAAATACTCTGTGGTCTATGATTCAATTCCTTGAACAATAAATACTTTCACATGTAACAGTGCAGCAGAGGGAGTGTAATGCTAAGACTATGGTCTCTCCATACTTCTTTCACCTCGTCCTCTGTCATCGTCCTACTGACTCATGCGGTCATCATGCTTTTTATGTGACCATCAGTTCCATCCAGCTAACCGAGCTCAACCCCGCTAGTTAAATTGACAAGCTAGTTAAGTTTATTTTCTAGAAACTGTTACAACTATTATTCTACATAATTAATTAAATAATAATGTACTCATATAGTTAAAAGCCCTTCCATTCCTTCGTTTCCCCTCTTATATGAGTATGGTTTTCCCCATACAAGTGTTATTATATAGATTTTTTTACCTTCCCGCTAAATCCACCGCGTTCTATCTACAATAGCGGGAAAATAAAAATAATTAAATTACATCATTCTCCTGAGTGGGAATCGAACCCGCTGTTATATATGTTTATATACATAGTAATTAGTCATATATCATCATATATATGAGGGAAGCGTGAAGTTGCACAAAAAAATGCAAAATGGACTTGACAAAACGATGCACACCACGCCTCAGTATACAAAGACACGCGGCAAATATCCAACTGTCATCGCTGTCGCGCAGCTTACAAAAAGGTTTCACTGTAAAAAAAATATGAACTAAACCACAGGAAATGAAAAACACTGCAATGCAACCATCTGAAGCTTGCGTGTAGTCACCGGCGTCAGTTTGTGTGTGTCGTTTGACTTTTAGGCTGAATTATTGTATGCCACAATTTACCTAATCTTTACAATTCTGTTTAAGCCACTTTTTTGAGAATATATTGAAATTTCTTGCAATAAAATCTTAAATTTAATAAATCTAAAATAAAAATTCGTTTTAATGAACAAGCGTTCTAGATGTTTTATTTTCTCATGATATACTATTTAGTAATTTACTAATTAAGCCGTTTTATTTGATACCCATATTCGTAATCTAAATTTCATCTCAATTCGACACTATCAAATGAAAGCCTGTAAGAATATAGTATAGTAGGGATCGACTCAACAATGGTCACATTACAGTCACACCCGTGTGCCCCTGCGCAACGTCGGCCTCAAATATAATATTAAATAGAGAATATCAAGTATTATAATTAATTCCTTGTGCGACTCATTCCATTTATTTTAACAACCTCTTATCTTACAGCCCAATTACCATTAACGTGAGCTTGCGCTAATGCAAGTCACGCAATGGGAAATTAAATAAAATCAAACCGTGAAAAATCAGTTTGTCTTTGCTCCTTTTAGTATGTGGTGTTATACCCTACTCTTCTCCCGTAAGATTTAAAATAAGTAAATATAAAAGAAGAAAACAAATGTATTACTATGTAATTAAGTTAGGAATTGTTGACAGTAATTTCCATTTCTTGAAAAGTAGAAAAGTATTTTAATTAAAATTTTTTACCCAGCAAGGTAAAAAATAGACAGAAATAGATAGATAGAAACAGAGTAGGCAGAGGGAACCTGAGAACCTAGTATAAGATACGTCGTTTCTATCAAGACACTTTTTCCGCTTACCGTTGAAATCTCGAGGCATTGCGTGAAAATATTAAATATTACGTTTCCACGAATGTAATCGAACCCACAACCAATGTACACAATGTATGTGGTTGAAAATCTTTTTAATAACTTTGAACATTTGATTCAAATTTCTTTCTAAATTATAAATTATTTTAAATATATTTTATTAACAATATATATCAATTATTTCAACCTCGCTATAAAGATATTTCCAAAAATGTCATTACGTAATTCGTGAATCTTTCAAGCCAATATAACAGTCATGAGAAAGGAAACCGAGTTTTCAGTAAGTGAATTTAGCCGCACGATGTCCAAATGTCGTTGTCTCCAAATGGCAAAAATCCTTTGTTGCGGTGTTGTTTTATTATCTAGTAGGTATAGTGCGATCGACGAGTCCTGGCCACCATGAAGCAATTTATAGATGGCTGCGCAGATTTGATTTAATTTTTTTTTCTTATTTTTTATTATTTTTTTCCCGAGTAAAAAATGCACAAGGTATCAGAAAACCTTACTTCAAGGTGGCCACGACTCATCGAACATACTATACCTTATGGAATAAAAACAATAGAAATTCAATGATAAATAAAACTACGGCGGTGCCGGTTGATGACAAGGAAATTACTTTGTGCTGGCAAATTGCAAACGAACTTTAATAAAGTAACAATTTTTCTACTGAAGCTTTTTTATTTAGTCGCTTCGACACGGAATTTGTTTTTATAATAAATTGAAAAAAATATTGTTTAAATAAAAAAATATATTTATCCCTAAGAATAATCCTCAAGCACACCACACCACATAAAAATAATATAGAAAGCGTAACTGAAAAATCATATTTCCGATTATCTCTAATAAGGAAAGTGAAAAACGGAGTGTCTTGATACTAGATTTCTTATCCGAAGGTTATATTTGTATGTCTGATCATTTTTTCCCTTGTTCCCTTGTAACTATTAAATCAATGAACCGATTTTGATAAATGATATTAGATTTTTTTTGATGACACAAGTGTTATTGGAGACATTAACAATTATGATATTTTGCCTTGGGAAAAAAGGCTTGAAGTATATATATAGTTATATATAGATAGATTGCCGCTGAGGAGGAGAAGGAGCACAATATAGGATATATGTGACTAGTATATGATATTAAAAAATTTTGGCGATACTTGACTAATATTCAATAAATCAAAAATATTCTAAAGAAAATAGCGTTGAAAAAAAAAATTTAAATTTGGTGCAAATAAATTTAAATATTACTTAATTTACTTACTTAATTCTCATTTAAAAACGAAGAAATTCACCTATTCCATAATGTTAAGTACTTATAACAATAATTACAATGACGTGCTTGAGCAGTTTAAAATTGTGAAATAAAATTGTTAGAGCTTGTTTACTTTATTACTGCGCCGCCCGTCCTGTACTTAAATAGGGAAATATATTTCCATTTTTATCGTCCTATAATCTTGAATAGTCTTAGCAGTCAATAGTGGCATTTCTGATTTGTAATATTTACTGTATGAGATCTCGCCCTAGCCGTAGGCTCCTGCTACGTACCCTGCCATGCGGGATACAGCGTGACAGCTACAGCTGAAAAGAAAAGAAAGGGCTTATTTTATTACTTACAGATACATTTTTTAAACGAACTCCTTCATATGCAATATTTTTACTTTTCGAAAATTTTCTTCTACTATTCAATTTGTCCTTGTTGTAAGACAGGTGGAAAGTTTTATGCAAGTTCATAGATTCGTAAAGTATTTTAGAGTAAAGTATAAAAGGATTTCTTATAACAGTTTAAATATTTGTTTCTAAAAACAATCACACATATGAACATCAATTTCTCCCAGATAATATAAAAGCTCATACAGCTTTAACCTATTCCGTTTTCCTCTACATATATATATATATAGGGTGTTGAAATATCGCAGTACCAATAGACCTATGAATAATGCATACATGACGTAAGTAATAATCCGCGAGCACCCCAGCCAATATGGGATTTTGTTTATTTTCACCACGGAAGTTGTGACGTGGTCATTATTCAAGATAACATTGCGTATTATTCATATTGTACAGTGTCAACACATAAACCTTTACAATGTTTAGTGTTCCACTCTAAAAATATAACATTTTTGGTTTGTATAATTTTGTTCCTGGCTTAGGGGATAAGGCACCAATTTGTAACTGTGGAACTTATAAAAGCCTCTATCATGTAATATTCTTTGTTTCTATAATTACTTTCTTTGTGAAGACAAAAATTTTATGAACTTTACGCGACTTATCCGACACTATAAGGTTCGACGTTGAGTTGTATCACTCGAAACATCATATCTCGATGTCAAGCAGATTTTCAACAAAGTGACCTAAATCTAGTTTCCCTCTGCTTTTACCACGCGAGAATATGGATAAAACAATAAAAATCAAACATAAAATCATAGACTTTGTCTGTATAGCACCTATTCAAATATAACATTCAACTGTAACAAAATGTCTATCCTTTAAATTTTCAATTACCACACACTCATATCTGGCTCACAACAGCAACAACGCAGCAAAACAATAATAAATGAAATAAATCGTCACTGATGTGCACAATCGTGTCATCCGGTTGCGGAGTGTGGATAATCCGCGGACGTGGCGACGCGGACGTGGCGACGCGGGCGCGGGCGAGTGCGGCAATCGCGTGCATCCACTACATTGAACTGCGCTAGATAACTTTATAATATGGATGTGCTATAAATGAAACAATAAAGTAGCATTCATCTATGGTTATTTTAATTAATTATATTGTGGATTTTATTTAATTTAAATTTCCTAATAAAATCTATAATTATATGAAAATGATAAAAAAATACTATATTAGTTTCGTATATTTTCCTTTATATTAATTACTTAACTGATTGCCAAATTTTATCGTTACGGGACATCTGCAACTGGTTTATGTTCTATAAGTCAGCCAATACGTGATAAAATTGACGATTTTTGGACCTTATTATGTAAATAACCGTTTGAGCTGTGTTTATGAAATTTGATACATGAGTATCCGTGTATATATGCCGTGTCTCAATATATGAGTCAAATTTGACATTTTTAGGATGTCTAATTTTTGAGTTACGAAGTGGTCAAAAGTGACTTCGAATGGCTTGTGTAAAATAACACACTGTGCCGCTCACCAGTTCTGTTTCAAAGAACTTAGCTTGACGCGCTACTGCGCGTCTAGATGCTTTTAAGTTTTTGTCGGTTTACTTTTTTAAAATGCTTTTGTCTTAAAGATTTTCTGAATAACTAGCATAAAATATTTAAAGCGCTCGATATAATATAATAATAGTCAAAACGTATGATAATTTTGTTAAAAAACAAGGATTACTTCGCATTGTCAAAAATAATAATTAGGACTATTAAAATATCCACTGATACAAATTTCCTGCAAATAATGAAAAAAAACCATACAACTTTTCGTATTAAATGCATTCGTTGGCCGACCCGACGATGTGTCACAAATGCAGTGCTACGAGAGCGAGCACGAGCCAGCATCAAACAGTTCGCTTTGTTGCGTAAAATCAAAAACAAACTTGAATGGCGTTGCCTACATCGTTGGTATATTTCGTATACTAAACATACACAAAATATATGTGTATATTATTATTAGATCGTATAATTATTATAAAGTTGGTACCAGAAACGCAATAGATTGTGGATTCGATTCCCAATCGTTAGAGTTTTTTTTTTTTCAGAAATAATTGAACTGGCCAAGCCTACAAAGGTATTAACCATTAAAACATATGTGGAATAGTGAACTGATTTCTTTGTCTTTTTATGTTCGGCCCGCATATTAAAATATAAAGAACTTAGGTATATTTGTATAATTAATCCTTACGTAATTCACAATTGTCACGTAATGTTATGGCAATGAAAATATTATAATTACTTTTCTTATAAACACAATATTTCTATATAATAAGCTCATAAATTAAAAACGTTAAAAAGCCTATGACTCACTTAAGGTGTCACAATAAAAGTTGCAAGATTAGTTTAAAAGAAAACTGTAGCACGCGATCGGCCGCTCGAGCTTACCTGAGGTAACAATTACATGGTCATGCGAAGCCACAATCGATCACCCATTTGGGCCGCGCCACTGCCTATGGCCACTCGGTTAGTACTCTAAAGCAATTTCCGGGGCCCTTATCTGGTGAACTGGATTTACTTTAGTTGTTAAACAGAATTAATCCAACTGACAAGAATCTGACATTTTGAAGGTGTACAGCCTAAATTGTTTACAATTTTGGGTCTTCTATTTACAGTTACGATTCGTAACAACTATTTTATTTATTATCTATGCTCTTTTTAAGTTAGTTTATAAATTATATATTATATAAAGATGCAGATACAAAAGTACACAAATTTCTCACTATGCACTATTTTCACCACATTAAAATCAAATAAAATTCTCCACAATGAACAGTTCTAAAGTATTAATAATGTACACCGAGTACAGCACGAGAATAAAAATGTTCCATTATTATTAAATTCCTTTCATGTACTCGCTCGCTCTTAAGCCAAAAGTCCTGCCGTGCCGTGTACATAATATTCTTTAACAAGCCTTTTGAAATATTGTGCCATCTTTCACATTTCCCGCAGAATTTATTATAGTGAATTACCACCGCTCGACACCGGTGGGGGTTTTTAATTATTTTCTCTTGTTTGTCCAAGATTAAGATTATGCAGATATGTATAATATATTGCTGATGGAAAGTCGCCGGAAGAGTGTTCAACATAAATATTTTTACACAAGAAATCGCCTCGCACGTTAGTTCGGTTCGTTACGTGATTTCACAAGTGCCTGTAGTTTATGTTGACCTACATATTTAAATGTAATTCAAAATTGAATATTGTAATATAAATTTTATTTTCAATTGCTTTATGAAAATTATAATTATATTCATATTTATTAATAATAGCTTGCAGGGAACAAGGAATGTATATGAAAATATTATTTAACATTTATGTGACAGAAAGTTGGTATCTCGATATTTGGGGACCGATTCAAGTCGACCGCGTCCCAGCCATTGAACTTTGGTAATGGAAAACAATAACAAACGAAAACGACTTTGAAACATTCATTGAAATTGAAAGTTGGGTCGTACAGGACGCGCCCGACGCGCCCGGGCGACGGGATGCAGCAGGTGCCTTACACGGGACTTCAATTCAACAAATACTATTTAACTTAAAATTCTACTTAGTGTAATGCGACTCCAGCCCTTCTTTTATAATCAATTCAAGTCTTTGAGCAACAAATGTTTTTTTTCTTCAAATATCTATTAAGATCTAATTATAAATATAACAAGAAAGATATTTGTAATTCAAATAAAAAATATACCGAAACAAAACGATATCCGAGGCGACATTTTTACGATTTCAAAAAGCACTTCCCCGTAACAGATGAGCCCTGTGTCTTATCTTACAAACGTAGAATATTATAAAATGTCGCAATAAAGCAAATAAGTAGACAAACGCGCTTACTAACCAATGAACAATTGATTTTACATCTTATTACATAACAATATAGAGCTTATAATGGCATATATATATTTAACATAATGCTGAAGCGGTACTCGTGAGAAATATTATGAAAACAAATTCGCGTTGAGCACGTTCGCTCCCAGTAATAAATAAGAGCAAAAGTGGGTACTAGACAGAGGAAGTCAGCCGCAAAATAGCGCTGTTTGAACTTTTATTATAGAGTTAGTCGGGTGTAACATCGTATTGCAATGTGAGAGCAAATTATCTGATTGCGTGTTAGTTTAGCGGGATACGTGAAGGATATTTATACTTAACATGTTGGAAGTTTGAAGTTTTATTATGGATATTGGTTTTGCACATTTGTTACCTATGTGAAAGAAGCCGTAGAGCTGACTGTATGTGACTTGTTTGAATCATAGTTAAATATTTATCATTGTATTATATTAAATCATAATTTAAAATATTCATTATTTTATTATTTAAATTACAATTATTATAATTGCCAAGTAATGGTATATTTCAAAATAATTTGTAAATAGTACGTATAATAAAATATTTTTAAAAATAACTACACCTACATATGAATGTAACAATGTAACAGAGAGTGGGTTCGATTTCCACTCGAAGAAATGAAATATTTAAGCGTGTTGAAAGAGAAGTTGAGTATCTTAACGCTGGGCTGCTTCTGTATACCTTGCTGCATGCGGGAAACGTCGTGAAGGTGAAAATAAATAAATAAATATTTTATTCATAGATATACATAAAATAACTAAATATTAGATGTTACGTATGCAAAAGAGTTACAATAAACGTAAAAGAAGAACGAAAATGTAATGTTAAACAGCCACGTTCGTATGAGCATTTACAATGTGAAATTTCGTTCAAACTTTTGTACACAATAGCATTTGAATGTGAAAGTGGCAAGACGAGGTCTTTGCTGTATTTTTTTTTAGATATTTTTAGATTTTTTTTTGTTGGAATTGGAAATTTTGTATTGATAAACCACTACATTTTGCACTTCATAAAATTTATTCAGGACATTATAAAACATAATTTCTTTTTAACATAGATAATAAATATCTTTTTTCCAGAGGCCGTTGTAGCGCAGAGGCATAAGCGTTTAATTGTAATGGGACGGTTGTGGGTTCGATTCCCATTCGGGAGATTTAATTACTATTTACTAATATTTCTTCACTCTAGCAACAAGGTAAAGCACGACGCTAAGTTGCGCCACTCACCACGCAACGTCTCGAAAGTTTAGTAGAGAATGGAGTGTTTTAAACCTAGTGAGGTTCGATCCGTCTATCCTGCTCTACAGCGCAATATAACATGAAACAGAGAAAAAAATATACAAAATATAATTATATATAAAAATTACGAGTAAATAAAACATTTGCATTAGCAAAACCATTTATCAACAGAACATTAACAGTGGGTGAAGTACAGTTCAGTAAATTGTTCGACGAAGGTCCGAACGGAGGAATGCCAAAAAAACCGCCCGTCACTCGCAGGAGGTGGGGTGAGACAGCTGTCTTGTTGGATGATGATGGCTGGGGGCTCTTAATTAATAGTTTACAAAACACTGACATACTTCATCAGTACCTGAATTGGCTAACGTGGATTGTTATTTTGGAGATAATAATTTAAGTATTTCTTTATTGTTGTTACTATGTAATTAATTAAATTTTACTTAAGTTTATATATTTTTTTAAATATTCTTATAATTTTTGTATTGTAATAAAAATAATATAATAAATATGATATGAAAATATGACACAATTCTTATGTTACACAAATTAGTGTAACGTAAGAATGTAGTGTAGTGTAGTGATTAGTGCTGAACTTCCATGTTCAGAACGCTATAATCAAAGAATATAGTAATGGTATATAGCGGAATTTAGACCTCAACTCAAAGAACTCAACTCCGCTGCTTTACCTCGACACCAGAGAGAAGAGACACCAGATCCTCGAGTGGGGATCGAGCCCACAGCCAGTAGATTTTACAGTCACCCTTTGTGCCCCTGCAACACGACTGGCGTCATAAAATAATACTGAATTGCCATTATAATTTAAATATAAAACTTTTAATGTACACGGCAATTAGCTCTTCTGATTTTAATATATGCATAAATATGGATAAAATTTTACAGTATGAAAAGACTTGTGGTAGATTGCGAATTAAGCTGAATGCGGGACGTTTTACTCAATTAGTTTTTTATATTTGCTCCACATAAAATATTCATTTTATATTTCTATTTAATACCTATATATTAATATTAATTTTAATGTATGCAAGTATATGTAGGTAAGTACTTTATATAATTAATTAGGTTTTATGAAGTTTTATATGAAAATCGATGCCATTTTGTATATGATTGTACTAATATAACTGAGTGTTAGTTATAAGTTCAAATCACTCTTTTGCTAATATTAATATTCCACTCTGAGTTTAATTTTTTTTTTGTTATACTATCTACACAACCTACTACTACGTCAAAAATATTCCTTAATTATACATTTTCATACTTTGTGGCACGTAAATTATAAATAATTTAGAGTAATACAAGCTTTTACACTTATAACATCTAGCGCTAATGCCCTGGGGCAGTATCCGTCACGACAGCGCTCTCATTTTTTATTTATTGCCAGCCACCAAGATATACTGTTACATAACTTATAAAAGTATCGATAAAAAGAAAAAAATAAAAGAAACCAAGTCACAGTTAAAAAAAGCATATGTATTTGCTTCATCATTTCTAATCTGCACAGTTAGGACATTCGGTTCTCCGATTCTCTCGTAGTGATTATTCGTCATGCCATAGCGGGAAAATGAAAATAATTGATTTCCTTGAGTGGAGATCGGAGTCGAACCCATAACCAACGTATTTACAGTCAAAGAGTCACTGTGCCACGGTGATCTAAATTTTTTTACATCAAATAGATCTGTTTTACAATATTTTTAACTACTTGAATTATTTAAAATCTTGCAAGCCTAATTTGACCTACTTCCCATTATCAGCTGAAGTCTATTACGCCTTCAGTTCTTATGAAAATGAACTTATATATAGTCAATCTTATTCTTTGTATTAAAAATGGCCGCCGCAACATAATTGTGGCTTATAATTTTTTCCATACACCATATGACTATGAAATGCAAGTTTTATTTTTACTCATGATATCGCCAAAAATTTAGATATAAAAGTCTTTTTATTTTTACTTGTTGAAGATACACAACATATTGCAATTAGCTCAAAGGGCCACGCTTGCGAATAAAATTAATAGATTGATTGTAAACTTAATAAAATCAGTGAGCAGACACGAGTTACAGTTATATAAACATGATTACTTACATTACTACGGAACAAGTGAAACATACGTATAAAAAGCAATAGTTCAATAATAATGTCAATAGTATAATGATATATAGAATAATAATTGTATATTTTTTACGTTTTTTATGTGTTATACCATACGTAAAGGCGGACGGAGTTTTTTAGGAAAGTCATAAATATTCTCACGACGTTCAAGTTTCCAAACGTTTCATACGCATGTATCTGTTTGAAAAAAAAATACTTTAATAATCCATTAATTTCACCTAATAAATGAAAAATGTCAAAATAAAAGAGATTAATTGCATAGTGGGTTTTCATAGGACCCGCACAACAACATCTGTTAACCAGTGTTCTTTCAAACTGTGTACAATTAAGTGCCATTAGGCGATGATGCAGGTGCTCGACCCTTGTCTGCAAGGCACATATTTGTGAAGTTTACCCCAAAAAGTGGGAAACTAGGGGAAGGGACAGCATCTGTAATGGCCGGACCGTACCGGATATGCAAATGACTATTTGAATTTCCTTGCAAGTATAATCGCTATGTTTTGAAATGTAAACGTGTTTCTCATGCATTTCGAGGTGACCGTTCCGAATAGTGGGATCCTCACACCGTTTGAATTCTATTAGAATTTTGTATAAACTTTCTCTAAGCTTCAAAACTTCACGTGTTTTATAATTTATTTTTTAACAATGAATTTAAATGAAAATACAACTATATCACGCTTTTACAGTTTATAACTTATATCAATAAAACGTCAATATGTATTAAGTAGGACAGAGGGTAAAAACATATAACCCCATTCTCTAATTTTTTTATAAGCAACTAATAAAATAAAACAAAATAAATAAATTATATCAATTCCTGTACTTCGGACCTTATATATTTCCTCTATATTTTTTTGTCTCATCTTATGTGACATTAGGATAAGTAATGAATCGATCCTATCTATCATGAATAACAGAGTTGTTTTCTTTTTAATGCTTAATCATGTAACAGTAAGTTATATTGTCAACATTCTCTTTAACTTTTAATAGATCAAATAAAATAATAAATAAATAAATCAATCTCACACAAATGAATAGCATAATGGACAAAGAAAAAATATTTTCTATTTTCTTTTTCTACTTACTATCTATTTAGATTCGAACATTTTTGCCTCAACTACCCCCAATTTTGGTCTTTACTTTTATAAAAGAATGTATAATAGCCACTCTATAATCAAATCCTCATGGAATCCTATGGGAAAACACCTCATTGTTTAATTATTATCAATCAAACGCGTAACTAACTATAGAATGATTAATCTATCTAAATTATTGCATTGTTGTATGCATGCATATAATTATAATATATTAATTGTAGTCGAAGATACACTATTTGTGGAAGGTAATGGCTCGAGATAATAGTCAAGTTTAATATTACTCGATCTGTTTATCAATTGGTCGACCTGTCTCAAACATATAATATTCTTCTTTTAAACCGTAGCATATATTTATATAAATTCCATGTAGTAACTTCTCTAAATCTTATCTGATACGTTTTCAAAATAATTAAAAACATTATCATCATTCAGGATTTGTAGGAAGATATGAAAATATGAAATGTAACAGTATTACTTATAATATAAACTAAATGAAATATTATTATATTCTGTTTGTTTATTCTGTAAAAAATATTTATAATAAAATTATGTAATTTATATTGTTATTATTGTATCAAAAATATTAATAACTTCTTACTTTAATATATATAGCGTGAGCACACAAACATAAATAATATAAATTATAACTAAATCACTATATAATGCGGCATTGCGTTCCGCCACTCTACAATCAATGTCCCGAAAATTCGGCAGAAAGTGGAGAACAGAAATATTTTAATAGGAACGGACGGTCCTATCCTAATATATGCAGGAAACAACGTGAGGCTGAAATCACTAGATACATACATAATAGATAAAAAGCCCATATGCAATGAAAACGACCTTTATTTGTTCCTTGGATCCACCCTAACCTGTAATTATAGATCACACGTAGGTTGAAAAAAAAACCACATCTAAAATTTTGATGAAATTTGCTAGAAAGCTACGGAATTTTCGTTCGCCTTGAAGTTAGATGGGATACAATGCCTGGAATTTAAACGGATCCGTTAACGGATTGCTGTAGTTTGTGGGATGATACTCAAAGCGTATAGCCGTATTAAACCTATTCGAATAGCCCGCCGGTCATTAATTTAATCGTTCTAATGCTATAACATCCTAATATCAACACAGCCTTGTATACATATATACGAAATTAAGAAATAAACTATGAAATATTTTCAACTAGTTAATTATATATTAAATAAAAATTCAAATTATAACGTTACTTCGTACTACAAGTGTTAACAGTCACGCGATGGTAGTTAGGTGAAAATTTTAATTTTTTTTTTTATCGTTTAAGTAAATTAGTCAAGTATTTTGCATCAGGAACTAGTACAAAAGGTACATAAAGTAAATAGGAAATGGATAATTTTTACGTACGTTCCGTTTTCGAATATGAATATATCAATGTAAGCCACGCCACATATTAAGAAACTTACAAACTCACTTACTTAGAAACAAACAACTTATTTTCTGCTTTAATTCTAAAAATTCGGTCCAAAATTTAAAAAAAAAATGTTATCATTATAATGATAGGAAGATTATTTCGGTTAATTAGGTAATGAAATGTAATACTTAACCGAGATAAAAATACGGTGGTGATGTAAAGAAAAGCATTGTGTATCTTTCTAGATCCTTAAGGAGATTATATTGTTTCTAAGGGTGTGCGAACTTGGCGCGTCTTCGCTTTGTTAAGATAATCTCAGTGCGGCTCCCCGGGGACCGTCAACAAAGAAAATTGGATGGGCAGTCAGCCAATAGCCTTTAATCCTAGGCCTTTTTGACCCTCTTTATATAGTTGTATGTTTAATCGCTTTCTTTGAGACACGTGAATGGACCAACTAATCTGTGCTAAATGAAATATAATACAATCTGTGCTAAATGAAATATAATACATAGGTACCCTACATACTCATACATCGCGAGGCGATCAATCAAAGCTCTTAAGTAAACTTTTTATACATTGACATATTATTTAAATACTTTTTATCAAATATTACCGAATGAGTGATAAATAGATAGAATATATTTTTTGATCTACTTAATATATTTGAATCCTAATCATAAAGGATGACCAATGAAAAAAAAACTATAATAATAATTCGTATATTTATTTATTATTGATTTAAGTACTGTGTCATTCATACACTACTGACTATAGAAATCTCTAGAATAAATTGTAATAATTACCATAAAAAGGAAATTTATAAAGGTTTAAACATACAACCACTAATTATTACAAAGCGGTAATTTAAACTATAGTATATATTATAATGTTATTACATAAACATACTGAAAGAAAAAACAAAATCAGCTTCACTCTGTTATCCCGCATATAGCAGGGTAGGCGAAATGAATTTAGTTTTAAGACACTCAGTTAAAAAACGAAGTAATAAATAATAATTAATTCTTTCGAGTAGGGATCAAACCCACAACCGTTGCGTTTCAGTCACATTCTTGTGACCCTGGCCGTCGTGGTCATCCATCAGAATCTACCCATTAAATGAAATTGTACTATAATTAAGTTAATTATTAAGTAATAACATTAATGGTAGAGCAATAAATTAAAACACGCTAACTACTAAGTTAGGCTTTCAGTAAATGTCGAAAATGATTAGTGGAGACGATGATATTGATCTTTACGCAGTAAGATTTATGATAAACTAAAGCTATAAAATATAAATATATGCGCCATCGTCAAGATTTTTTTTTTCACGCGATATCCCGACAGATACCTAGCTAGGAAAGCAAAGACAGTCTAGTTGAAACACTTCGTTCTCCACTTTCCGCCGAATTTTCGCAACATTGCATGTTGAGTGGCGGAACTCAACGCCGCGCTTAATATAATTTCTTACAATCTTATTCTCAAAATATTTTATCGATTTTCCTTTTGCTTTTAAAAATCGTCGACGTAACGCCTTAGGGCTCAGCTGTAGATTTTCAGTAAATTGTTTCCATACAGATGAAAAACTGTAATTTTTTATCTGCCTCAAGGAACATTTTGATAATAACTTGTTTTTTATCAACGAGGCTGAATAAGATGAATTAATATTGTTATATAAAATTGACTGCTTGAGTATCTACTGAAAAATTGTTCAATAGGTATGAAAAAAGAAATCAGCTTCAGCGTCAAAAATCGTCAAAAATCAGCTTCACGCTGTATCCTGCATATATCTAGGTGGGCACAGCGCGTCTAGTGTTATGATTATGACACTCTACTCCCCTCTGTACGCCGAATACTGGAGACATTGCGTGTTGAGTGACGCAGGCGGAACTCAACACCGCGCTTTGCCTCTGTACCCTGCGCCACGACCGGCAACATAACCTATATACATATAAATTTCATATATATATACGAGTATATAGATACGATGTATATACAGTAAAATATACACTAAAAGCAAAATTAGACCGTACTTTGCAATCACATCGCTCATTTGATATAGGTCAGTATTTAGACGTTCATTTCGATCCCTCTTTTCCTTTGTTCCACAGCCTTTTTTTCTTAAAGGATGTTCGGTGAATTGCAAATCTTTTCCAGAAGACTTCAAGGGACTTGGTCGGCGACTGTGTAAATATTTAATGCATATTTCATGGAGCCGCCGCTTTCTTTGAAAGATATCGGATAGAACAACTTCCTCGTATAATGATAGCTTAAAACATTTCATGTGTTCATTTTTTTTATATTAAAAATCTTATTACTGGTTGTGATATCAAAAATATTGCTTTCGAGTGTTCATTTAAAGATTTTTTTTTCAGCTTCAAGCTGTATGCCACAAGCACCAGGGTTAGCAGAGGGAGCCTATATGTGACGAAGGTGGGTGGTGAGTGGATGGAGGGTAGAGTTCTTCAGTGGGACTATGTTTACATTCCAAAGGCTAACAAATTGTGAACATCATATACTTGATAAATGATGTTTAACACTTTTTTTAAAATATAATTACTCACTTTTACAATTTAAAAATAATAAAAGTACTATAATTTATATGCAAATGTAATTTATATGCAAGGCAAAATTATTAATTATTTTATTTTAATAAATAATTATTATGTATTATTGTTATCATTAGAAATTATTTTTGTTAATTAAATCATATCATATCATATTAACTTTCCGCCGAATTCTAGAGAGGAATTGCGTTTGGAGTGGTTCGACACCAGAGCGAATAAATGAAAATATTAAATATTTCATTTCCTCGAGTGGAAATCAAACCCACAGCCTATCGCGTTTACAGACACACGCTTGTTCCCTTGCTCTACGGCTGGGTTCATAAACCTACCAATTAATAAATATTTATAAAATTTGTCATTTTTCTTACAAACATAGAATATTACTGCTGTGTACTTAAATAATCGTAATTTTTCATCGTAAGTCGTATAACATTGTTTTTACTTTTAAGCAAATAGTTTAGCAAATTCTTTTTGTATTTATATACTTTAAACTATTTTTTATTTTATTTATTGACTTATTAATTTGGTAGTAAATATTTTTTCTTTTGTTTTAGATTTAAATATTAATTATTGTAATATGGATGAATTTTAAGTACAAAAAGGCGTATTACAGGTTTAAAAATATAAATATGGGGCTTAAAACGGCGAATTTGATGGCGATTGTACAAATATGAAGGTCTTTTGAGTGAAAAATCTACATAAATTGTAAATATTCTATTGATTTACCCTGTGTACATAACATGACACATGGCTTAACAACTTTTACGAAAGTTGGACCCTATCTGCTCAGCTATCTAAATATGAAAAATAGACGTTTTAATGATTCAAATTAAATTTGCTTTGGGCCACGTTATTTACGTTTCTCATTTTAATCGGGCCATTTAAAATGATATGTTAAAAATAATTGCCTTGCCCGTGGCCGCGCGAAAGTTAACGAGTGTTATTTAAACTGGCGGGAGTTCGGCCGTTTCGTAAAAAAAAAAACTCGTTTCGTAAAAAAAAAACGTGCTTTGAAAAATTTGCAGAAATAATGACGTAAAATTCATATGAGAGAGGAGGAGTACGAAATAAATACTCTGGAGCTCTCAGCCACCGGTTTATTAAGCGCCAGCGTCGGTCTGGAATGTGCGATAATTGCGCAATTTTAGATAGCACGCGATGCTATTTAGACTTTTCAAAATGAATACACATTCATTTGATCGGACTTATTATATTTATATGTTTTATTTGATTAAAAAATATATATCTCTGAGGCCAGTCGTGGCGCTGGAGCACAAGTGCGGTACTGTAAACGCGACAGGTTTTGGGTTCTATTCCCACTCGAAGGAATGATTTTTTTCAGATTTGCATTGCCTCGCTTTGATATCGAGGTAATGTGCAAGGTTGAGTACCGTCACTCAACACTATGCTTCCGGCAAGTGGGAACAAAAGTACCTTTATGAGAACACAGTGTCTTAACACTAGGTTCCCAGGTTCCCTCTGCCCAACCTTCGATGTGCAGGATACAGTGAGAAGCTGAAAAAATCATACTTTTATTTAGCTAATAAATTAATTATTAGCTAAATGATAATTCACAAAACGAATTTCGTGGGTACTTCGTGGATACTTTATAGTATTACCAAATTTGTATCAAATCAAATGAAAAAGTCGAAGGGCTGCTGTAAGTTACTGGCTTTTGGAGTACTAAATCTAAATTTGGACAGTAGTGTGGGGTATAAATCCAAGAGATGTTATGCGTGACTCGCTCGCGTGCCTTTATGTACAATTTATTATAAGGGAAAAGAAAAAAACGACGCTCCAACGGGCAACGTCCAATCGCAAACCACGTTTCCAACCACTAAAACAAATAATGTAACTCACCCATATATCATACTTATTTATTTTACCCTACGAGAGGAAAATATCAATCATGTGCAAGTGTTGCTGCGAAATATACTCGTAGCTACAAACATAGTTATAAATGAAAGACTGTTAAGACGAATTAAAAAAAAATAAGGATTACTTCAACCTTATTAAATTACATGCCCAGTTTTTGCAATTGCCATAGATAAGAATAGTTTGTACATTAAATATATGTTAAAATTATTTTTGGGGTAGATCTAGTTAGCCTGATATAAAATTTCATCGAATGGGAACCGAACCCACAATCTGCCGCGTCTACCGTCACCCGCCTATACCAACGCCACGACTGGCCTCAATTACTTATTAAACTGATTTTGTAATATTAAACAAAAGGCACTGTTCTAAAAAAAATAACCTCAACTGTACTGAATAGTTTCTATACACAAAACATTCAATTCCACCCCTCTTTGTAAAGGAAAACGAGCGTAAAGAAAATTCGCTGCGACATCAGGTGTGCCGGCGGAAACAATCGCGCTTCATTACTACAAATATTCCTTGTTCTTTCGAGTCTACATCTACAACTCCAGTATACTTTATTTATTTGTTGCTTATTTTGATTTTACAATACCAATATAACTTACAATTGCAGAATAAAAATTTGCATTTTTGTTGAACATTATACTAAATGTTCATTTAATTTCTTTTTTACTTTAATAACTTTAACAAGTGATATTTTTCATTTTTTGAATTTACTATATTGTGTTTATAGGTTCATATAAAAGATCGACTTATGTTGTATAGTGAGATTAACAGTCTATTAGTAGAAACCGCATTAAAATCCGTTGCGTGTTATGAATGATTTAAGCCTTCACTGGGACTTGAACCCACAACCCTTATTCCTCTACGCCACGCCTGTCCTTAACTGACTTTGATTTATATTAAAAGATAAATTATTTGGTACGCTTACATATTATTTATATTCAAGAATAAGCTAAACAAAATAATAATTAAACTAGAACCATCAGAAGTTCCCATTAAAACTATATTATTTTCCACTGTATCAAACGCAGATAAAGCAATGTTCAAGCGTCCGGTCTGATGAATCACTCCCGCGGGTGTCGCTTCAACGTCGCATTACGTTGAAAAAGATACGTAAGGAAAGATGTATGTATGTTTTTACAAGCATTTTGTAGGCTCTTACCAAATGTTACGGAGATATAAAGTTACTATGTGCTATTGGTGATATAACATGTGAACCCGAATTATTAAAGTGCCACGACTGGCCTCATAATATATTAATTTAATTATAACTTATTGGTTATGAGGCCAGTTGAGGCCTAGGAACACAAAGTGATTTTTCGCTCCGATGTTAAGACAAAGCGCAGCGTTCATTTCCGCCATTCAACACTCAATGCTTCCAGAGTTCGGCAGAAAATGGGAAAGGAGTGTCTTAACACTAGGTTCTCTCTGCCTACGCTACTGTGTGTAGGATAATTCAGTAATCAGCCACTTAACAATTGCTCTTCATTGGTGTAAAAATTAAAAGACCGATGTATAAAAATAATAAAAAATTTAACAAAATTTAATGCAAAATAAAATCTCCAAACGTATTCTTTGGTATGCGCGGTATAAATTTGAGACGTATAAATATTATCCGGTAATGTTACGAAGCAATACACAAAAAACGGTTAAGCATAGGTCGGACTCGAACATGTTTATTTTAATTCAATCCTTAAATTAGTATCGTTTATACTAATTTAAGGATTGAATTAAAATAAACTTCACTTTTCGGATTATTTCCTTTACTTATACATATTGTAAGTTCTCCCTACGCGCCAGATTTCACAAGTGTAGGACTACGCGCAGTACCTTTATAGATCTTTTGGTACCCTAAAGACTTTTTTATTGTGCGGCGAATATCATAAAAAATACAGCAAACACAGAAAATAAACACTTAGTATTTTTGACATAGAAACTTGATTTCTTCTTTACTTCAAGGGACCATAGACCTGAATATTTAATATAAAGTTCAACTTGATACCTCCACTTAATCTCTAGATAAATTATCTTGACAGACGGACAGCAAAGTGATCCTATATAGGTTCTGTTTTCACCTATTTAAGTACAAAACCCTAAAAAATAATAAGCATGACATTTAAATAAAAAATAATAATAACACCGTTAATAAAATTTACCACTCCAATAAAATGTTTATAACTATATATAAAAGCACTGCGGACGTAATAAACAACAAAGTAAATGTGCTTTAGAATGAATTATAGAATGGGCACAGGATTCCGCAAAACACTTAGCTATTTCTTTGAAATATTAACAAAAGTCACTAGGTGAAGCGAAATGCTGTAACATCGTCGCAAACGGAGATTTCCTCATACTAAATTAATTAGACGAAGTGGACGTCAGAGAGCAAGCGAAATGAACTCTTAACTTCAAGAAATTAAGTTGACCTGAAATACTTGGACCCTTTTATTCCAGGGTGGGGGGTAGTTGCGACATGAATGCTAATTACGTAAGGGTTGTTTAAATTTATTGAATAATTTAAGTTAATCCTTGGATATAAATTGTTGAATAGTAGAAATTCTATTTACGACAGTCCATTATATTTTGTGTCTATTGAGTATACTTATGGGGGTTCACTATTTTAATTAGTATATATTTTTAGATCCTTCGATATATGAATTCGAGAGTCAATTTAAATTGCATTTTTTTTAAAAACATGTAGCAAATTTTGTGATGTAAAAAGCAAAGGTTTTATTAGTTGGACCACTCTCCGCTCACCATCCATTAACGTAGGAGGTTATTTCAACGCCGCACTTTATTTAACTAAAAAGGGATGTTCTATATTATATTCCCAGGTGTGGAATTTAAACAAACAACCCGCGCGTCCATTCTAACACGTAATTGTAACTCTTCATTACACCTATTATTATTATTCATAACTACCCTACTCTATGTCTTCTGGACCGTCGTGGCGAAGTGGTACAGCGTGTAAAGATGACAGTTGAGATCTTCTTTGATCACATTTCTTTGTTCTGGTAACAAGATTATATGCGACGTTTAGTTACGTCATTCAACAACGCAATATCTTGAAAATTTCGCGATAGCACTCTGCTAATCGGAATACAATGTGAAACCACTCTATGGACAATAATTTAGAAATTTACCATATTTTTATTAAACTTCTGTTTGTTTTCATCTCCTAGTCGTTTCTTAATGTATAGAACAGTGGGCTGCATTTAATAGTAGCCTCGTAGCGTCGGTTCGGTATGGCTGAAAGGGGAACGTTGTACGTTGCGCCACAAAATGTTTGAACTGTTGTTGAAAACTTTTAGTTCAATGGCGCTACTCAAAGCTTTTCTTCTATCTCCAATTGCTTTGAGAGCACATGTACTAAAACAATTTTATGATGCTGTGTTGATTCTATTTGTAATAATTTTTAATATTTAAAATTTTTTGTGGATTAATACAGTTTATTATTATACATTAATAACGAGGACAACGATGAGAATGAAGAAGAACGTGCTCAGCTGGTTTGGGCACATCGAATGAATGAATAATGAAAGAATGGTAAAAAAGATTTATGACGAAAATGTGAGTGGTAAGAGAGGTAGGATCAACCTCGGTTGACCTTCGAAAACACAATATCAAAGATACTGGAAGAAAGTCACGTAAAAAGCATGAGGACCCCCCTTCCCCCCCGGAAGGCATGTATAAGGACTTTTATATATACAACTTTGTTATAACATAATTATGTATTATATAATAACTTTGTTATATATATACAACAATGTTTCTTGTAATCTCGGAATTCAATACACACGAATAATATATAAATTTGTCAAATAGAAAATTCAAAGCCACACTCCACTTCACGTCCACTTTAAAACACTTTACATATATAAGTATGTAAGGTTGAATGTACTTCGCCGATCAATTCCTCGATCATTCAGCAACACTGATTAGCTGGCTGCGGTTGTCGCTGCTATACCCAGGTCTTCATATAAGAACTCCTATTTACACTCTCGACAGTATACTTCAACAAGTATAGTTTTATAATATTTATTAGTTCGCTTGGTTTATACAATATTGTAAATTGTTAATTTAAATAAAATAATAGGTATACATGTCATACATATGTGTGACAATATTATCATTCTAAAACATTTTACGAAAGTGAAACATTGTTTTTAAAAAATTTAAATATTTTTTATCATGTAGAAATTCATCACGGAGTATCTTAATATTAGGTTCTTGATATAAAGGGTTTGACAGACATACAAATAGACAGACAGAAGCAGAACAGAGTGATCTTATTATAAGGGTTTCTTTTTCCCATAAAAGTTACGGAACCCTAAAATATAAAATATTCATCTTCTACAAGCGTAAATAGTTCACATTTTCTTTAAATATGAAAGGATCAACAACAACACTATTAAAAGGAATGAAAAAATTAGTGTAAAACCAAAATACGAATGTACTTTTTTTCGACAGCCTGTACAATCTATTTTTTAGGTTAATATAATAAATATCTATTTATTTATTTTTGTTAATTTAGCTCATTTTAAAAATCATAAAATCTTAATATATCAATTAAAATTTATAACAATAAATCTACAATGTCCATACTCTCTTACATAAATTTGATAATGCTTTATTATTTAATTCACAGAAGACATACATTTTTAACACGTCTCCCATCTCCCTCATAAAATTAACGTAACGTTGTGAGCTTTTTTTTCTTAATTAAGCTAAAACATAAATTAATTTAAATGACGTGCTTAACACCGCCAAGTTCTACTCTAATTTGCTTAGTTTTAAAGCAAAGACGTGTTTTCATATAGAACGAAGATTCCCGAGAGTTATTTAACTAATTCCACATGCGGTAAGTTTTAACCCTACTGTCATTTATATACGTTTTCTGTCGCAGACGCGCTTTCAGCATATACGAGTAACCCAGTGTAATTTTTTTCAGCATCTAAAAGATTCCAGATTAAATTTTTCGAGGCTTTTCTTTGCATATTTTTATAATAGTAACATTAAACTAAACGGAATTTATAGCAGTCGTAGCAGTCGTAGCATTCACATTTTGTTATATTATCAAAAAAAAAAACAAGAAGTAAAATTATATTAAAATAATATGCTTAGATTCATTCAAAGCAGTTTTAAATGTAGAACAACTAAATGAAAAATTTATTCGAAAATGTAAAACAATTTTCACGGTGTCTTAAAGACAAGCAGGTACCCTTAAATTAACACTGCAATCCATCTTCACTCCAGAACAAATATTCATTTAACTTCTACCGTCAACTGCGAAGCTGTTTTAAACATCTCAAATACTTGAAATGTTGTTTAATTATAACTACAAAAATTTACAAGATTTTATTTTTTAATTTGGTATGTGGATATGACTAAAGCGGCAAACAGTTATAAATACTTTCAATTGTAACATAAGAGAACGATATAATTAAAAATATTAATAATTAGTTGCGGCTGGCAATTTCTTTTACGTGGACTTTATTGTATAATCTGTTTAGATTTTTCAACTTTTGATGTTGAAACTTCACCGTCGTAGCCCAGGCCAAGCGACTGTACGTTTACAGTCGTTACAATGGATTCGATTCCTACTCGATGGCATAATCTGTTTACTAGTTTCTTTTTCTCACTCGTTGATTTCCACAATTCAACAAGCAATGCCTTAAAAATTCGGCAGAATGTGGAGATTCAAACGGTCTTAATGGGAACGGAGTGTATTAGCACTATTTTTCCAGCTTCCCTCTGCCTACCCTACCACTTGTAGGATACAGAGTGATAAAACTATCAAAATATATTATTTTTACTAAAGTAATAAATAATGTTACGCAATAAAATCTGAAATTGGACGAATTTCAAAAGAATAGTAGCAACAAAGAGCATATTATTCAGTGTCACCGACGGGACGCGTCGTAATATATGCTTTAATAAAAGGGTTCCAACTCTCTGCAGAACGTACATCACGAGAGCCCCAAGTATCTGGGATCCTAAATTTATTTTTCATTGACGACATACATTCCTTATAAATTCAAGTACCTATCCTAAATCATGTTTGGGTTGCCGGAAAACGCGTTATTTTATTTTTATTATAGCTTAAATAATTTCTGTTATATTTAAGTAAAATTAAACGAATTATCTTTTTATTTTTTTAATATTTTTATTAAGTATTTATATAGCATAATATGTACCCAGTAATAAATCTAAATAAAAGAATATTTTATGAAATCTATGCAAATTTTCCACTTCCTATCCATACAAGGCGTATCTTCAAAAAATATTAACACTTTTTTGTTCAAACTTAAGACATGTTTCAGCTAGTTTTTATTTTCTAAAAATAGTACAAATCGTCACATGTCTAACCTACAGAACTTAGAAAACAAGAAAACGCCGCAGTCATTCCTTTGCATTAACAATACGGCGGACCTAAACAAAGAGTATCAGATGGACCTCAGCCAGGACAATGCTACGCTCACTAAAACATTCTATAAAAACTGTAAAGATACCCTCGTCACGTTCGAACATCTTATTTATCTAGTCCCGGGAAAATCATTGTTTCCTTTTGGCAGTTCTCGAGGAACACGCCTTATTACGTCCACAGCGAACTGATGGGCTGTTGTTCAACGCTATTGTCTCGAAGCATTGTAACATTTGTAAAAGGGTCATTGAAAAACCCTGTGATGTACTAATTTTCGCCTATGTCTTTGTTTCCATAGATTAAAATACTTAAAATGGAAAACCTTAAAACCTCCTCCTCCTGTATTGCCCCTACACTACCTAACTTGCCTACTCGACAGATTTCAATTTGTCTGCGCCTCGTTCGGTCGTTGTCAGTACTCGGTAACTGAAGAGATTTATGCCATAGTAAAGTAGTCTAAAAATAATTGTGTATTATCAAATACAGTATATATATATATATATGTGTGCATGAGTAAGTTTGTGTGTCTGTGCGTGTGTGTGCTGTGTTTAATATAGATATGTATTTCATTTAAGTCTCAGTTCTCCCTTGTTTGCATATATCGTAGCAATGTAAAGAACGAATACGCCGAATTCATTATCTGTAACAATCGTTAATATTAGAACATGTAATGATATTTATAATATAAATTTTCGTAGATCTTTTTGTATTTTTCCTTTATTGCAAGTCAAAAAAGTTATTATGTTAAGACACTTATGTTCCCATTACGACACTTCCGGTCCCTACCGCACATCGAATTCTCGCATTTTAACATATTAATTTATAAAAAATTACATTCCAATTGATATCCCGCTCATTTTTACATAAGTCGGTTAAAAACCACAAACACATTTCTGTTTTTCAACAAATAAAATAAAAAGCTTTACAATGACAAAGAAAAATAATTAAACTTACAGAGGTGAAAGTATTTAGCGATAACGGAAACATCTTCCAACCGGTAACAGAGAGTGGACGATTAGCCCTTTCGACGAAGAGTCTCATGGTGCTCTTGAAGCGGCGGGGTCGAGGCGTCCAGTCGCAATTGTAAATTGCCTGGGATAATAGGCTACTCTGAAATAAAATACGATGTTCTATTATAAAATATATATATTTTTATGTTTTTATATTATTCTTTCAGTGGAAAATTATTTCAGTTTAGACTTTACGCGTTTTAGTAGTGGTTCAATTTAATAAGCTTCACACTGTATCCCGCACACAGCGGGCTACGCAAAGGGAACCTGCTGTTAAAATACTCGATTTAGCATTCTCCGTCGAATTCTAGAGGCAGTGCGTGTCGAGTGGCGGAATTTAACGCTGCGCTTTGCCTCTATACAAGAGCGAAGAAATAAAAATATAAAATTAAATAATTATTTCCTTCAAGTGTTGATTGAACCCACAATCACACGTTTACATTCACACATTTGTTCTCCTGCGCCACGGCTGGCCTCTTTTTCCTTTCAATTGAAAATTATTTCAGTTGAAATTTTACAGATCGTTGTAATGAGTTGGTTTTCTAATTGCGGTAAAATATATTGTTCTTTAAAAAAAATGTCCTTATCTCAATATTGAAGCGTTCAAATATGGAGTTGGTTGCTATAAAATAAATACTATATATATAAATATAAGCAAATTTTCAAAAGTAGGTTTCCAATACCGTAATCCGATACTTATGAATAATATTTAAACAACCCATAATGGAAAAATTTTACTAGTTGCAAAAATTTGTTTTATAAAATAAATCCAATACAGATCTACCGGTAGCATTTATATTCGATGATCAAACAACAAATTATATTTTGTGTAATGAGAATGGGAAAAACCTATATACTAGTAAACTATGATGGTTTTACTTGTTTTTAAATTACAGAAAAAAGCAGAGTATAGCAGGATAGGCAGAGAAAACCTAAATTATATGACGCTCATTACTGCCGATTTTTTTAGACATTGATACATTAAGCGAGCGTAGAGACAAAATATAAATTTACATACCTTAACTATAATACGAGTACCAAACCAACAAGGAACCGCAATTTGTATCGTCATCACAAACATGTAACTTGCTAAGAACATGTAGTACTGGATCGGAGCTGGCTGCAGAGTAAATAACTATTATGGATATTCACTGTTCACTGTATAATTGTTAATAGTATAGACATAGTTATTCAAGTTTTATGAAAAGTTAAATATGTTGAATTTCTTTAGATACCATTTCTATAATTTTGTATATCTATTTATGTTACATATAATTCTTATGTTACATAACTACACGACATATGTATCTGCACGAATATCCCGGAACATGTGGGGTAGCCAAAAAAAATATAGGGCTACTTTATTATTATTTTTTAGGCTTCACGCTGTAGCAGACAGATAACATGACAGAGTATAGACTGGGGGAATCTGAAAACCTGGGAGAATATTTTAGAGATATTGCTTATGCTAT
Source organism: Heliconius aoede (assembly GCA_037355905.1). Taxonomy (NCBI): domain Eukaryota; kingdom Metazoa; phylum Arthropoda; class Insecta; order Lepidoptera; family Nymphalidae; genus Heliconius; species Heliconius aoede. Next base: position 110,727 of record JBAIZZ010000158.1, on the reverse strand, counting down.
GAGAGCTGTACACATATTTAAAGACAACTTTCCATCTAAATATGAGAAATTTCATCTGGAGTAGCGCGGCTCAATGTTTTCTTTCTTTCAAGGTGAAGAATTTGAAAATATCTAATTCTTCCAAGCATAGTTCAAACCCACAATTCCCGGTTTTATCATCAGATGTTGTGCCAAAGCACCACGATATAGCTTCTCATTACTTTTTAAAATTAATTTTCTTCTTTTTCTTTCTTTTAATATGTGAATAAATCTAAAACATTTTACAACTAACTTAGGCTTAAAAAACATTAAATTATAAATAAAAATTACTGACCAGTGTAAACCGAAATAAGCATACACAAATAATGCATGAAGCTATTCCAAACTGTACAAACAGAGTAATACTGAAAACGTCTTCGATTAAATCACAAAATCTAAAAAAGGGAAAAAGATATACTTATTATTACATAATAAATTATATATAATATATAATATCGGTGGTATTATATATAAAATATAATATCCACTAATACTTACTGGCTAATCTCTGAATATTGCATAACACATTTATTCAAGTTCCTTACAAATTCTAACTCATTTAAATTTGAGCTTTTCCTGTTGACTGTTTTAGAATTATGTAATTGGGAAATATGAGTTAAAGTTACCAGCTTATCTTCCAACATCTCCAATTGAGCTATCGTGAGAATCATTAGGCCCAAAAAAAATGTATCTATATTTAGATTACACAACATATGTGCGTGCATTCCCAGGCATTGATAGGTGTAGAGTGGGTAAATGAATCTCTCCTTGAAACTGTCGGTTAAAAAGGAGTAACTACACAAAGGCAAAACCAATGGTGCAGACAAACCCAGATGAGCTATGAGGGGCGATAATATATGAATTAAATGAGAAAAATAAGAAGCGAATGCTACGATTCTCCAATATTTTACGTTAAATTTCATTGCGTCAGTTGTAATCTGTACTCCTTTTTCTGTATCTGGTTCAAATTTTTCACTGTCTATCACGGAGAGTATTTTAGTAAGGCTTTCACGCATCAATATATATGTCAATACTTTCGATATAACTGACAATTCCGTAAAGTAAAATATCAATTCCTCAATGAAGTGATCCAAATCTCTAGGTAAGTAATAAAAATTTAATGTACTCATTGTATCGTAAAAGAAAATAAATATGAATAGGACGATTCTCGAATACCAAATATAGATTTTGGAATCTATATTCGAGTAAATGCCTAACACGACCCAATATTTCTTATTAACGGCAAAGCAATCACTTTGTTTCAGCGACATTGTAATTTCAAATATAACTTTACGACTATCAAAGTTTACGTCGTTATCGTTAATTTCAACTTCAAAATAAATATTTCCTTATTAGTTTCAACTTTATATACTAACCTTTTAATTGCATACATTCACAGGCTAGACTTTGGCTATAAATTAAAAAAAAGAAATACATATGTTATTAACCAGGTGTCTTTAATAAAAGTGCACTTTTAAATTAATAGTGGTATATATGTCGAAATGACACCTTCGCCACCAGCCAGCTAGGCTAGCTTGTCATTTTGAATATTTAAAAATTCATCCAACACGCCGTTCAAAGGCAGAAGTTCTCAATACACAAGTACCCGCAGAGTGTGAACGTTTAAAGATGCAAACGGATGTAGGTTAATTGCAGGGCCGGTAATTCCTAAATGAGACGCAATTAGTGCAGGTGACGTCGCCCACCCGCAAAATAGAGCAGGGACACGCTCTAATTGCTCTCTAAGTTCTCCAAGAAGAGTTTTACTGAAATTGATACATCTATACCTAGCTGTACACAGTTAAGAATAGCAAAATATTGTTCATTCCATACTTTCATATGGAATATGTATTATTTTGTGAGGTATTTTTCTTAAAAGCTTGGAGCTTCTGCTTTGGGTTTGCAATCAGTCGCCGCTCAACCCCGCTCACAAATATTTGCTATTGAATCGAGTGCATAGCAACGCAAAATAGATTTACTGCCAATATTATCCTTTCGAGAAAGCTATTTTAGTTTGTTTAAGAATATTTTTGTTTAGTGAGTCTGACGAAATTTATTAATAAATAAATAAATTATTTCGTCGAACTATTGGTCGACGGTAGAGTGCTATTGTACCTCTATAATATCAAACACGAAAAAACAGTGTTGCATTATATATATTATACATATTTATAAATGCTTGTTAAATAAAAACTACTATGTCATTTACCTAATAATTTACAAGTATTTTTTTAAGTTCAAAGCTAATAAAAATGAGATATCTTAATCGATACGGACTTCAGCTCAACGAGAATCATAGTATTTAAACTTGTTTTTACAATTAATTAATTCTTATTAAGCCGATTTTCTAAATGTTACAATTATACGAAATTATAAATATTTATATATATATATATAAAATCATTAAACTTTTATTCTTTTATGCTAAAAGCGTAAGATAACAATTACAACATAAGCAAAGTAGCTTTTCCCCCCATTCCATTCCGCTTTTGAAAATTCCCATAACAACCGGAAGGTCATGAAAGAGGCTAAAATTTAGATGAAAACTCCCCATTATTCTCGCTTAAACACACGCTTGTTTTTTTTTGTTTAGAGGCGATGAGGCACACGAGTCCCACTTGATTGTCAGAGAGCATACAACAAAGGAACACGTCTCCAGGTACGTTTTCAGGCAGCATCATTAGATCGTGTACTACAACAACACTTTTATTCAGCAGATAAAACACGCCCGCGGGCATTCGTTACGTTGAACTC